>JAOWCC010000577.1:181550125-182150125 GCA_030867875.1 Actinernus sp. WN-2022
CCATGCACGAGTTGGAAATATTACCATTATTTTGTTCTCGATTTACTAACTTCCTCGGTAGTATAGTGGTGAGTATCCCCGCCTGTCACGCGGGAGACCGGGGTTCGATTCCCCGCCGGGGAGAGAAGTAGCATTCTTTCTGACACCTATTATGATTTTTTGAAAGAAATGTAGGTTTTAAAGGCCTTTAAAACAAAGAAACAGGCTATCGAAGTTCTCAAAATACGATATGTTTGAGAGTTTGTTATTGAATAGCCATTAGTTTTGCAATGCACGAGTTGGAAATATTACCATTATTTTGTTCTCGATTTACTAACTTCCTCGGTAGTATAGTGGTGAGTATCCCCGCCTGTCACGCGGGAGACCGGGGTTCGATTCCCCGCCGGGGAGAGGAAGTAGCATTCTTTTTGGCACCTATTAATATTTTTTGAAAGAGATGTAGGTTTTAAAGGCCTTTAAAACAAAGAAACAGGCTATCGAAGTTCTCAAAATACGATATGTTTGAGAGTTTGTTATTGAATAGCCATTAGTTTTGCCATGCACGAGTTGGAAATATTACCATTATTTTGTTCTCGATTTACTAACTTCCTCGGTAGTATAGTGGTGAGTATCCCCGCCTGTCACGCGGGAGACCGGGGTTCGATTCCCCGCCGGGGAGAGGAAGTAGCATACTTTTTGGCACCTATTATGATTTTTTGAAACAGATGTAGGTTTTAAAGGCCTTTAAAACAAAGAAACAGGCTATCGAAGTTCTCAAAATACGATATGTTTGAGAGTTTGTTATTGAATAGCCATTAGTTTTGCCATGCACGAGTTGGAAATATTACCATTATTTTGTTCTCGATTTACTAACTTCCTCGGTAGTATAGTGGTGAGTATCCCCGCCTGTCACGCGGGAGACCGGGGTTCGATTCCCTGCCGGGGAGAGGAAGTAGTATTCTTTTTGGCACCTATTATGATTTTTTGAAAGAGATGTAGGTTTTAAAGGCCTTTAAAACAAAGAAACAGGCTATCGAAGTTCTCAAAATACGGTATGTTTGAGAGTTTGTTATTGAATAGCCATTAGTTTTGTCATGCACGAGTAGGAAATATTACCATTATTTTGTTCTCGATTTACTAACTTCCTCGGTAGTATAGTGGTGAGTTTCCCAGCCTGTCACGCGGGAGACTGGGGTTCGATTCCCCGCCGGGGAGAGGAAGTAGCATTCTTTTTGGCACCTATTATGATTTTTTGAAAGAAATGTAGGTTTTAAAGGCCTTTAAAACAAAGAAACAGGCTATCGAAGTTCTCAAAATACGATATGTTTGAGAGTTTGTTATTGAATAGCCATTAGTTTTGCCATGCACGAGTTGGAAATATTACCATTATTTTGTTCTCGATTTACTAACTTCCTCGGTAGTATAGTGGTGAGTATCCCCGCCTGTCACGAGGGAGACCGGGGTTCGATTTCCCGCCTGGGAGAGGAAGTAGCATTCTTTTTGGCACCTATTATGATTTTTTGAAAGAAATGTAGGTTTTAAAGGCCTTTAAAACAAAGAAACAGGCTATCGAAGTTCTCAAAATACGATATGTTTGAGAGTCTGTTATTGAATAGCCATTAGTTTTGCCATGCACGAGTTGGAAATATTACCATTATTTTGTTCTCGATTTACTAACTTCCTCGGTAGTATAGTGGTGAGTATCCCCGCCTGTCACGCGGGAGACCGGGGTTCGATTCCCAGCCGGGGAGAGGAAGTAGCATTCTTTTTGGCACCAATTATGATTTTTTGAAAGAAATGTAGGTTTTAAAGGCCTTTAAAACAAAAGAAACAGGCTATCGAAGTTCTCAAAATACGATATGTTTGAGAGTTTGTTATTGAATAGCCATTAGTTTTGCCATGCACGAGTTGGAAATATTACCATTATTTTGTTCTCGGTTTACTAACTTCCTCGGTAGTATAGTGGTGAGTATCCCCGCCTGTCACGCGGGAGACCGGGGTTCGATTCCCCGCCGGGGAGAGGAAGTAACATTCTTTTTGGCACCTATTATGATTTTTTGAAAGAGATGTAGGTTTTAAAGGCCTTTAAAACAAAGAAAGAGGCTATCGAAGTTCTCAAAATACGATATGTTTGAGAGTTTGTTATTGAATAGCCATTAGTTTTGCAATGCACGAGTTGGAAATATTACCATTATTTAGTTCTCGATTTACTAACTTCCTCGGTAGTATAGTGGTGAGTATCCCCGCCTGTCACGCGGGAGACCGGGGTTCGATTCCCCGCCGGGGAGAGAAGTAGCATACTTTTTGGCACCCATTATGATTTTTTGAAACAGATGTAGGTTTTAAAGGCCTTTAAAACAAAGAAACAGGCTATCGAAGTTCTCAAAATACGATATGTTTGAGAGTTTGTTATTGAATAGCCATTAGTTTTGCCATGCACGAGTTGGAAATATTACCATTATTTTGTTCTCGATTTACTAACTTCCTCGGTAGTATAGTGGTGAGTATCCCCGCCTGTCACGCGGGAGACCGGGGTTCGATTCCCCGCCGGGGAGAGGAAGTAGCATTCTTTTTGGCACCAATTATGATTTTTTGAAAGAAATGTAGGTTTTAAAGGCCTTTAAAACAAAAGAAACAGGCTATCGAAGTTCTCAAAATACGATATGTTTGAGAGTTTGTTATTGAATAGCCATTAGTTTTGCCATGCACGAGTTGGAAATATTACCATTATTTTGTTCTCGGTTTACTAACTTCCTCGGTAGTATAGTGGTGAGTATCCCCGCCTGTCACGCGGGAGACCGGGGTTCGATTCCCCGCCGGGGAGAGGAAGTAACATTCTTTTTGGCACCTATTATGATTTTTTGAAAGAGATGTAGGTTTTAAAGGCCTTTAAAAAAAAGAAAGAGGCTATCGAAGTTCTCAAAATACGATATGTTTGAGAGTTTGTTATTGACTAGCCATTAGTTTTGCAATGCACGAGTTGGAAATATTACCATTATTTAGTTCTCGATTTACTAACTTCCTCGGTAGTATAGTGGTGAGTATCCCCGCCTGTCACGCGGGAGACCGGGGTTCGATTCCCCGCCGGGGAGAGAAGTAGCATACTTTTTGGCACCTATTATGATTTTTTGAAACAGATGTAGGTTTTAAAGGCCTTTAAAACAAAGAAACAGGCTATCGAAGTTCTCAAAATACGATATGTTTGAGAGTTTGTTATTGAATAGCCATTAGTTTTGCCATGCACGAGTTGGAAATATTACCATTATTTTGTTCTCGATTTACTAACTTCCTCGGTAGTATAGTGGTGAGTATCCCCGCCTGTCACGCGGGAGACCGGGGTTCGATTCCCCGCCGGGGAGAGGAAGTAACATTCTTTTTGGCACCTATTATGATTTTTTGAAAGAGATGTAGGTTTTAAAGGCCTTTAAAACAAAGAAAGAGGCTATCGAAGTTCTCAAAATACGATATGTTTGAGAGTTTGTTATTGAATAGCCATTAGTTTTGCCATGCACGAGTTGGAAATATTACCATTATTTTGTTCTCGATTTAATAACTTCCTCGGTAGTATAGTGGTGAGTATCCCCGCCTGTCACGCGGGAGACCGGGGTTCGATTCCCCGCCGGGGAGAGGAAGTAGCATTCTTTTTGGCACCTATTATGATTTTTTGAAAGAAATGTAGGTTTTAAAGGCCTTTAAAACAAAGAAAGAGGCTATCGAAGTTCTCAAAATACGATATGTTTGAGAGTTTGTTATTGACTAGCCATTAGTTTTGCAATGCACGAGTTGGAAATATTACCATTATTTAGTTCTCGATTTACTAACTTCCTCGGTAGTATAGTGGTGAGTATCCCCGCCTGTCACGCGGGAGACCGGGGTTCGATTCCCCGCCGGGGAGAGAAGTAGCATACTTTTTGGCACCTATTATGATTTTTTGAAACAGATGTAGGTTTTAAAGGCCTTTAAAACAAAGAAACAGGCTATCGAAGTTCTCAAAATACGATATGTTTGAGAGCTTGTTATTGAATAGCCATTAGTTTTGCCATGCACGAGTTGGAAATATTACCATTATTTTGTTCTCGATTTACTAACTTCCTCGGTAGTATAGTGGTGAGTATCCCCGCCTGTCACGCGGGAGACCGGGGTTCGATTCCCCGCCGGGGAGAGGAAGTAACATTCTTTTTGGCACCTATTATGATTTTTTGAAAGAGATGTAGGTTTTAAAGGCCTTTAAAACAAAGAAAGAGGCTATCGAAGTTCTCAAAATACGATATGTTTGAGAGTTTGTTATTGAATAGCCATTAGTTTTGCCATGCACGAGTTGGAAATATTACCATTATTTTGTTCTCGATTTAATAACTTCCTCGGTAGTATAGTGGTGAGTATCCCCGCCTGTCACGCGGGAGACCGGGGTTCGATTCCCCGCCGGGGAGAGGAAGTAGCATTCTTTTTGGCACCTATTATGATTTTTTGAAAGAAATGTAGGTTTTAAAGGCCTTTAAAACAAAGAAACAGGCTATCGAAGTTCTCAAAATACGATATGTTTGAGAGTTTGTTATTGAATAGCCATTAGTTTTGCCATGCACGAGTTGGAAATATTACCATTATTTTGTTCTCGATTTACTAACTTCCTCGGTAGTATAGTGGTGAGTATCCCCGCCTGTCACGCGGGAGACCGGGGTTCGATTTCCCGCCGGGGAGAGGAAGTAGCATTCTTTTTGGCACCTATTTTGATTTTTTGAAAGAAATGTAGGTTTTAAAGGCCTTTAAAACAAAGAAACAGGCTATCGAAGTTCTCAAAATACGATATGTTTGAGAGTCTGTTATTGAATAGCCATTAGTTTTGCCATGCACGAGTTGGAAATATTACCATTATTTTGTTCTCGATTTACTAACTTCCTCGGTAGTATAGTGGTGAGTATCCCCGCCTGTCACGCGGGAGACCGGGGTTCGATTCCCAGCCGGGGAGAGGAAGTAGCATTCTTTTTGGCACCAATTATGATTTTTTGAAAGAAATGTAGGTTTTAAAGGCCTTTAAAACAAAAGAAACAGGCTATCGAAGTTCTCAAAATACGATATGTTTGAGAGTTTGTTATTGAATAGCCATTAGTTTTGCCATGCACGAGTTGGAAATATTACCATTATTTTGTTCTCGGTTTACTAACTTCCTCGGTAGTATAGTGGTGAGTATCCCCGCCTGTCACGCGGGAGACCGGGGTTCGATTTCCCGCCGGGGAGAGGAAGTAACATTCTTTTTGGCACCTATTATGATTTTTTGAAAGAGATGTAGGTTTTAAAGGCCTTTAAAACAAAGAAAGAGGCTATCGAAGTTCTCAAAATACGATATGTTTGAGAGTTTGTTATTGAATAGCCATTAGTTTTGCAATGCACGAGTTGGAAATATTACCATTATTTAGTTCTCGATTTACTAACTTCCTCGGTAGTTTAGTGGTGAGTATCCCCGCCTGTCACGCGGGAGACCGGGGTTCGATTCCCCGCCGGGGAGAGAAGTAGCATACTTTTTGGCACCTATTATGATTTTTTGAAACAGATGTAGGTTTTAAAGGCCTTTAAAACAAAGAAACAGGCTATCGAAGTTCTCAAAATACGATATGTTTGAGAGCTTGTTATTGAATAGCCATTAGTTTTGCCATGCACGAGTTGGAAATATTACCATTATTTTGTTCTCGATTTACTAACTTCCTCGGTAGTATAGTGGTGAGTATCCCCGCCTGTCACGCGGGAGACCGGGGTTCGATTCCCCGCCGGGGAGAGGAAGTAACATTCTTTTTGGCACCTATTATGATTTTTTGAAAGAGATGTAGGTTTTAAAGGCCTTTAAAACAAAGAAAGAGGCTATCGAAGTTCTCAAAATACGATATGTTTGAGAGTTTGTTATTGAATAGCCATTAGTTTTGCCATGCACGAGTTGGAAATATTACCATTATTTTGTTCTCGATTTAATAACTTCCTCGGTAGTATAGTGGTGAGTATCCCCGCCTGTCACGCGGGAGACCGGGGTTCGATTCCCCGCCGGGGAGAGGAAGTAACATTCTTTTTGGCACCTATTATGATTTTTTGAAAGAAATGTAGGTTTTAAAGGCCTTTAAAACAAAGAAACAGGCTATCGAAGTTCTCAAAATACGATATGTTTGAGAGTTTGTTATTGAATAGCCATTAGTTTTGCCATGCACGAGTTGGAAATATTACCATTATTTTGTTCTCGATTTACTAACTTCCTCGGTAGTATAGTGGTGAGTATCCCCGCCTGTCACGCGGGAGACCGGGGTTCGATTCCCTGCCGGGGAGAGGAAGTAGTATTCTTTTTGGCACCTATTATGATTTTTTGAAAGAGATGTAGGTTTTAAAGGCCTTTAAAACAAAGAAACAGGCTATCGAAGTTCTCAAAATACGGTATGTTTGAGAGTTTGTTATTGAATAGCCATTAGTTTTGTCATGCACGAGTAGGAAATATTACCATTATTTTGTTCTCGATTTACTAACTTCCTCAGTAGTATAGTGGTGAGTTTCCCAGCCTGTCACGCGGGAGACTGGGGTTCGATTCCCCGCCGGGGAGAGGAAGTAGCATTCTTTTTGGCACCTATTATGATTTTTTGAAAGAAATGTAGGTTTTAAAGGCCTTTAAAACAAAGAAACAGGCTATCGAAGTTCTCAAAATACGATATGTTTGAGAGTTTGTTATTGAATAGCCATTAGTTTTGCCATGCACGAGTTGGAAATATTACCATTATTTTGTTCTCGATTTACTAACTTCCTCGGTAGTATAGTGGTGAGTATCCCCGCCTGTCACGCGGGAGACCGGGGTTCGATTTCCCGCCGGGGAGAGGAAGTAGCATTCTTTTTGGCACCTATTTTGATTTTTTGAAAGAAATGTAGGTTTTAAAGGCCTTTAAAACAAAGAAACAGGCTATCGAAGTTCTCAAAATACGATATGTTTGAGAGTCTGTTATTGAATAGCCATTAGTTTTGCCATGCACGAGTTGGAAATATTACCATTATTTTGTTCTCGATTTACTAACTTCCTCGGTAGTATAGTGGTGAGTATCCCCGCCTGTCACGCGGGAGACCGGGGTTCGATTCCCAGCCGGGGAGAGGAAGTAGCATTCTTTTTGGCACCAATTATGATTTTTTGAAAGAAATGTAGGTTTTAAAGGCCTTTAAAACAAAAGAAACAGGCTATCGAAGTTCTCAAAATACGATATGTTTGAGAGTTTGTTATTGAATAGCCATTAGTTTTGCCATGCACGAGTTGGAAATATTACCATTATTTTGTTCTCGGTTTACTAACTTCCTCGGTAGTATAGTTGTGAGTATCCCCGTCTGTCACGCGGGAGACCGGGGTTCGATTTCCCGCCGGGGAGAGGAAGTAACATTCTTTTTGGCACCTATTATGATTTTTTGAAAGAGATGTAGGTTTTAAAGGCCTTTAAAACAAAGAAAGAGGCTATCGAAGTTCTCAAAATACGATATGTTTGAGAGTTTGTTATTGAATAGCCATTAGTTTTGCAATGCACGAGTTGGAAATATTACCATTATTTAGTTCTCGATTTACTAACTTCCTCGGTAGTATAGTGGTGAGTATCCCCGCCTGTCACGCGGGAGACCGGGGTTCGATTCCCCGCCGGGGAGAGAAGTAGCATACTTTTTGGCACCTATTATGATTTTTTGAAACAGATGTAGGTTTTAAAGGCCTTTAAAACAAAGAAACAGGCTATCGAAGTTCTCAAAATACGATATGTTTGAGAGTTTGTTATTGAATAGCCATTAGTTTTGCCATGCACGAGTTGGAAATATTACCATTATTTTGTTCTCGATTTACTAACTTCCTCGGTAGTATAGTGGTGAGTATCCACGCCTGTCACGCGGGAGACCGGGGTTCGATTCCCCGCCGGGGAGAGGAAGTAACATTCTTTTTGGCACCTATTATGATTTTTTGAAAGAGATGTAGGTTTTAAAGGCCTTTAAAACAAAGAAAGAGGCTATCGAAGTTCTCAAAATACGATATGTTTGAGAGTTTGTTATTGAATAGCCATTAGTTTTGCCATGCACGAGTTGGAAATATTACCATTATTTTGTTCTCGATTTACTAACTTCCTCGGTAGTATAGTGGTGAGTATCCCCGCCTGTCACGCGGGAGACCGGGGTTGGATTCCCCGCCGGGGAGAGGAAGTAGCATTCTTTTTGGCACCTATTATGATTTTTTGAAAGAAATGTAGGTTTTAAAGGCCTTTAAAACAAAGAAACAGGCTATCGAAGTTCTCAAAATACGATATGTTTGAGAGTTTGTTATTGAATAGCCATTAGTTTTGCCATGCACGAGTTGGAAATATTACCATTATTTTGTTATCGATTTACTAACTTCCTCGGTAGTATAGTGGTGAGTATCCCCGCCTGTCACGCGGGAGACCGGGGTTCGATTCCCCGCCGGGGAGAGGAAGTAGCATTCTTTTTGGCACCTATTATGATTTTTTGAAAGAGATGTAGGTTTTAAAGGCCTTTAAAACAAAGAAAGAGGCTATCGAAGTTCTCAAAATACGATATGTTTGAGAGTTTGTTATTGAATAGCCATTAGTTTTGCCATGCACGAGTTGGAAATATTACCATTATTTTGTTCTCGATTTACTAACTTCCTCGGTAGTATAGTGGTGAGTATCCCCGCCTGTCACGCGGGAGACCGGGGTTCGATTCCCTGCCGGGGAGAGGAAGTAGTATTCTTTTTGGCACCTATTATGATTTTTTGAAAGAGATGTAGGTTTTAAAGGCCTTTAAAACAAAGAAACAGGCTATCGAAGTTCTCAAAATACGGTATGTTTGAGAGTTTGTTATTGAATAGCCATTAGTTTTGTCATGCACGAGTAGGAAATATTACCATTATTTTGTTCTCGATTTACTAACTTCCTCAGTAGTATAGTGGTGAGTTTCCCAGCCTGTCACGCGGGAGACTGGGGTTCGATTCCCCGCCGGGGAGAGGAAGTAGCATTCTTTTTGGCACCTATTATGATTTTTTGAAAGAAATGTAGGTTTTAAAGGCCTTTAAAACAAAGAAACAGGCTATCGAAGTTCTCAAAATACGATATGTTTGAGAGTTTGTTATTGAATAGCCATTAGTTTTGCCATGCACGAGTTGGAAATATTACCATTATTTTGTTCTCGATTTACTAACTTCCTCGGTAGTATAGTGGTGAGTATCCCCGCCTGTCACGCGGGAGACCGGGGTTCGATTTCCCGCCGGGGAGAGGAAGTAGCATTCTTTTTGGCACCTATTATGATTTTTTGAAAGAAATGTAGGTTTTAAAGGCCTTTAAAACAAAGAAACAGGCTATCGAAGTTCTCAAAATACGATATGTTTGAGAGTCTGTTATTGAATAGCCATTAGTTTTGCCATGCACGAGTTGGAAATATTACCATTATTTTGTTCTCGATTTACTAACTTCCTCGGTAGTATAGTGGTGAGTATCCCCGCCTGTCACGCGGGAGACCGGGGTTCGATTCCCAGCCGGGGAGAGGAAGTAACATTCTTTTTGGCACCTATTATGATTTTTTGAAAGAGATGTAGGTTTTAAAGGCCTTTAAAACAAAGAAAGAGGCTATCGAAGTTCTCAAAATACGATATGTTTGAGAGTTTGTTATTGAATAGCCATTAGTTTTGCAATGCACGAGTTGGAAATATTACCATTATTTAGTTCTCGATTTACTAACTTCCTCGGTAGTATAGTGGTGAGTATCCCCGCCTGTCACGCGGGAGACCGGGGTTCGATTCCCCGCCGGGGAGAGAAGTAGCATACTTTTTGGCACCTATTATGATTTTTTGAAACAGATGTAGGTTTTAAAGGCCTTTAAAACAAAGAAACAGGCTATCGAAGTTCTCAAAATACGATATGTTTGAGAGTTTGTTATTGAATAGCCATTAGTTTTGCCATGCACGAGTTGGAAATATTACCATTATTTTGTTCTCGATTTACTAACTTCCTCGGTAGTATAGTGGTGAGTATCCACGCCTGTCACGCGGGAGACCGGGGTTCGATTCCCCGCCGGGGAGAGGAAGTAACATTCTTTTTGGCACCTATTATGATTTTTTGAAAGAGATGTAGGTTTTAAAGGCCTTTAAAACAAAGAAAGAGGCTATCGAAGTTCTCAAAATACGATATGTTTGACAGTTTGTTATTGAATAGCCATTAGTTTTGCCATGCACGAGTTGGAAATATTACCATTATTTTGTTCTCGATTTAATAACTTCCTCGGTAGTATAGTGGTGAGTATCCCCGCCTGTCACGCGGGAGACCGGGGTTCGATTCCCCGCCGGGGAGAGGAAGTAGCATTCTTTTTGGCACCTATTATGATTTTTTGAAAGAAATGTAGGTTTTAAAGGCCTTTAAAACAAAGAAACAGGCTATCGAAGTTCTCAAAATACGATATGTTTGAGAGTTTGTTATTGAATAGCCATTAGTTTTGCCATGCACGAGTTGGAAATATTACCATTATTTTGTTCTCGATTTACTAACTTCCTCGGTAGTATAGTGGTGAGTATCCCCGCCTGTCACGCGGGAGACCGGGGTTTGATTCCCCGCCGGGGAGAGGAAGTAGCATTCTTTTTGGCACCTATTATGATTTTTTGAAAGAAATGTAGGTTTTAAAGGCCTTTAAAACAAAGAAACAGGCTATCGAAGTTCTCAAAATACGATATGTTTGAGAGTTTGTTATTGAATAGCCATTAGTTTTGCCATGCACGAGTTGGAAATATTACCATTATTTTGTTATCGATTTACTAACTTCCTCGGTAGTATAGTGGTGAGTATCCCCGCCTGTCACGCGGGAGACCGGGGTTCGATTCCCCGCCGGGGAGAGGAAGTAGCATTCTTTTTGGCACCTATTATGATTTTTTGAAAGAGATGTAGGTTTTAAAGGCCTTTAAAACAAAGAAAGAGGCTATCGAAGTTCTCAAAATACGATATGTTTGAGAGTTTGTTATTGAATAGCCATTAGTTTTGCCATGCACGAGTTGGAAATATTACCATTATTTTGTTCTCGATTTACTAACTTCCTCGGTAGTATAGTGGTGAGTATCCCCGCCTGTCACGCGGGAGACCGGGGTTCGATTCCCCGCCGGGGAGAGGAAATAGCATTCTTTTTCGTACCTATTATTATTTTTTGAGAGAGATGTAGGTTTTAAAGGCCTTTAAAACAAAGAAACAGGCTATCGAAGTTCTCAAAATACGATATGTTTGAGAGTTTGTTATTGAATAGCCATTAGTTTTGCCATGCACGAGTTGGAAATATTACCATTATTTTGTTCTCGATTTACTAACTTCCTCGGTAGTATAGTGGTGAGTATCCCCGCCTGTCACGCGGGAGACCGGGGTTCGATTCCCCGCCGGGGAGAGGAAGTAACATTCTTTTTGGCACCTATTATGATTTTTTGAAAGAGATGTAGGTTTTAAAGGCCTTTAAAACAAAGAAAGAGGCTATCGAAGTTCTCAAAATACGATATGTTTGAGAGTTTGTTATTGAATAGCCATTAGTTTTGCAATGCACGAGTTGGAAATATTACCATTATTTTGTTCTCGATTTACTAACTTCCTCGGTAGTATAGTGGTGAGTATCCCCGCCTGTCACGCGGGAGACCGGGGTTCGATTCCCCGCCGGGGAGAGAAGTAGCATACTTTTTGGCACCTATTATGATTTTTTGAAACAGATGTAGGTTTTAAAGGCCTTTAAAACAAAGAAACAGGCTATCGAAGTTCTCAAAATACGATATGTTTGAGAGTTTGTTATTGAATAGCCATTAGTTTTGCCATGCACGAGTTGGAAATATTACCATTATTTTGTTCTTGATTTACGAACTTCCTCGGTAGTATATTGGTGAGTATCCCCGCCTGTCACGCGGGAGACCGGGGTTCGATTCCCCGCCGGGGAGAGGAAATAGCATTCTTTTTGGTACCTATTATTATTTTTTGAGAGAGATGTAGGTTTTAAAGGCCTTTAAAACAAAGAAAGAGGCTATCGAAGGTGAGTATCCCCGCCTGTCACGCGGGAGACCGGGGTTCGATTCCCCGCCGGGGAGAGGAAGTAGCATTCTTTTTGGCACCTATTATGATTTTTTGAAAGAAATGTAGGTTTTAAAGGCCTTTAAAACAAAGAAACAGGCTATCGAAGTTCTCAAAATACGATATGTTTGAGAGTCTGTTATTGAATAGCCATTAGTTTTGCCATGCACGAGTTGGAAATATTACCATTATTTTGTTCTCGATTTACTAACTTCCTCGGTAGTATAGTGGTGAGTATCCCCGCCTGTCACGCGGGAGACCGGGGTTCGATTCCCAGCCGGGGAGAGGAAGTAGCATTCTTTTTGGCACCAATTATGATTTTTTGAAAGAAAGGTAGGTTTTAAAGGCCTTTAAAACAAAAGAAACAGGCTATCGAAGTTCTCAAAATACGATATGTTTGAGAGTTTGTTATTGAATAGCCATTAGTTTTGCTATGCACGAGTTGGAAATATTACCATTATTTTGTTCTCGATTTACTAACTTCCTCGGTAGTATAGTGGTGAGTATCCCCGCCTGTCACGCGGGAGACCGGGGTTCGATTCCCCGCCGGGGAGAGAAGTAGCATACTTTTTGGCACCTATTATGATTTTTTGAAACAGATGTAGGTTTTAAAGGCCTTTAAAACAAAGAAACAGGCTATCGAAGTTCTCAAAATACGATATGTTTGAGAGTTTGTTATTGAATAGCCATTAGTTTTCCCATGCACGAGTTGGAAATATTACCATTATTTTGTTCTTGATTTACGAACTTCCTCGGTAGTATATTGGTGAGTATCCCCGCCTGTCACGCGGGAGACCGGGGTTCGATTCCCCGCCGGGGAGAGGAAATAGCATTCTTTTTGGTACCTATTATTATTTTTTGAGAGAGATGTAGGTTTTAAAGGCCTTTAAAACAAAGAAAGAGGCTATCGAAGTTCTCAAAATACGATATGTTTGAGAGTTTGTTATTGAATAGCCATTAGTTTTGCCATGCACGAGTTGGAAATATTACCATTATTTTGTTCTCGATTTAATAACTTCCTCGGTAGTATAGTGGTGAGTATCCCCGCCTGTCACGCGGGAGACCGTGGTTCGATTCCCCGCCGGGGAGAGGAAGTAGCATTCTTTTTGGCACCTATTATGATTTTTTGAAAGAAATGTAGGTTTTAAAGGCCTTTAAAACAAAGAAACAGGCTATCGAAGTTCTCAAAATACGATATGTTTGAGAGTTTGTTATTGAATAGCCATTAGTTTTGCCATGCACGAGTTGGAAATATTACCATTATTTTGTTCTCGATTTACTAACTTCCTCGGTAGTATAGTGGTGAGTATCCCCGCCTGTCACGCGGGAGACCGGGGTTTGATTCCCCGCCGGGGAGAGGAAGTAGCATTCTTTTTGGCACCTATTATGATTTTTTGAAAGAAATGTAGGTTTTAAAGGCCTTTAAAACAAAGAAACAGGCTATCGAAGTTCTCAAAATACGATATGTTTGAGAGTTTGTTATTGAATAGCCATTAGTTTTGCCATGCACGAGTTGGAAATATTACCATTATTTTGTTCTCGATTTACTAACTTCCTCGGTAGTATAGTGGTGAGTATCCCCGCCTGTCACGCGGGAGACCGGGGTTCGATTCCCCGCCGGGGAGAGGAAGTAGCATTCTTTCTGGCACCTATTATGATTTTTGGAAAGAAATGTAGGTTTTAAAGGCCTTTAAAACAAAGAAACAGGCTATCGAAGTTCTCAAAATACGATATGTTTGAGAGTTTGTTATTGAATAGCCATTAGTTTGGCCATGCACGAGTTGGAAATATTACCATTATTTTGTTCTCGATTTACTAACTTCCTCGGTAGTATAGTGGTGAGTATCCCCGCCTGTCACGCGAGAGACCGGGGTTCGATTCCCCGCCGGGGAGAGGAAGTAGCATTCTTTTTGGCACCTATTATGATTTTTTGAAAGAGATGTAGGTTTTAAAGGCCTTTAAAACAAAGAAACAGGCTATCGAAGTTCTCAAAATACGATATGTTTGAGAGTTTGTTATTGAATAGCCATTAGTTTTGCCATGCACGAGTTGGAAATATTACCATTATTTTGTTCTCGATTTACTAACTTCCTCGGTAGTATAGTGGTGAGTATCCCCGCCTGTCACGCGGGAGACCGGGGTTCGATTCCCCGCCGGGGAGAGGAAGTAGCATTCTTTCTGGCACCTATAATGATTTTTTGAAAGAAATGTAGGTTTTAAAGGCCTTTAAAACAAAGAAACAGGCTATCGAAGTTCTCAAAATACGATATGTTTGAGAGTTTGTTATTGAATAGCCATTAGTTTTGCCATGCACGAGTTGGAAATATTACCATTATTTTGTTCTCGATTTACTAACTTCCTCGGTAGTATAGTGGTGAGTATCCCCGCCTGTCACGCGGGAGACCGGGGTTCGATTCCCCGCCGGGGAGAGGAAGTAGCATTCTTTTTGGCACCTATTAATATTTTTTGAAAGAGATGTAGGTTTTAAAGGCCTTTAAAACAAAGAAACAGGCTATCGAAGTTCTCAAAATACGATATGTTTGAGAGTTTGTTATTGAATAGCCATTAGTTTTGCCATGCACGAGTTGGAAATATTACGATTATTTTGTTCTCGATTTACTAACTTCCTCGGTAGTATAGTGGTGAGTATCCCCGCCTGTCACGCGGGAGATTGGGGTTCGATTCCCCGCCGGGGAGAGGAAGTAGCATACTTTTTGGCACCTATTGTGATTTTTTGAAACAGATGTAGGTTTTAAAGGCCTTTAAAACAAAGAAACAGGCTATCGAAGTTCTCAAAATACGATATGTTTGAGAGTTTGTTATTGAATAGCCATTAGTTTTGCCATGCACGAGTTGGAAATATTACCATTATTTTGTTCTCGATTTACTAACTTCCTCGGTAGTATAGTGGTGAGTATCCCCGCCTGTCACGCGGGAGACCGGGGTTCGATTCCCCGCCGGGGAGAGGAAATAGCATTCTTTTTGGCACCTATTATGATTTTTTGAAAGAAATGTAGGTTTTAAAGGCCTTTAAAACAAAGAAACAGGCTATCGAAGTTCTCAAAATACGATATGTTTGAGAGTTTGTTATTGAATAGCCATTAGTTTTGCCATGCACGAGTTGGAAATATTACCATTATTTTGTTCTCGATTTACTAACTTCCTCGGTAGTATAGTGGTGAGTATTCCCGCCTGTCACGCGGGAGACCGGGGTTCGATTCCCCGCCGGGGAGAGGAAGTAGCATTCTTTTTGGCACCTACTATGATTTTTTGAAAGAGATGTAGGTTTTAAAGGCCTTTAAAACAAAGAAACAGGCTATCGAAGTTCTCAAAATACAATATGTTTGAGAGTTTGTTATTGAATAGCCATTAGTTTTGCCATGCACGAGTTGGAAATATTACCATTATTTTGTTCTCGATTTACTAACTTCCTCGGTAGTATAGTGGTGAGTATCCCCGCCTGTCACGCGGGAGACCGGGGTTCGATTCCCCGCCGGGGAGAGGAAGTATCATACTTTTTGGCACCTATTATGATTTTTTGAAACAGATGTAGGTTTTAAAGGCCTTTAAAACAAAGAAACAGGCTATCGAAGTTCTCAAAATACGATATGTTTGAGAGTTTGTTATTGAATAGCCATTAGTTTTGCCATGCACGAGTTGGAAATATTACCATTATTTTGTTCTCGATTTACTAACTTCCTCGGTGGTATAGTGGTGAGTATCCCCGCCTGTCACGCGGGAGACCGGGGTTCGATTCCCCGCCGGGGAGAGGAAGTAGCATTCTTTCTGGCACCTATTATGATTTTTTGAAAGAAATGTAGGTTTTAAAGGCCTTTAAAACAAAGAAACAGGCTATCGAAGTTCTCAAAATACGATATGTTTGAGAGTTTGTTATTGAATAGCCATTAGTTTTGCCATGCACGAGTTGGAAATATTACCATTATTTTGTTCTCGATTTACTAACTTCCTCGGTAGTATAGTGGTGAGTATCCCCGCCTGTCACGCGGGAGACCGGGGTTCGATTCCCCGCCGGGGAGAGGAAGTAGCATTCTTTTTGGCACCTATTATGATTTTTTGAAAGAAATGTAGGTTTTAAAGGCCTTTAAAACAAAGAAACAGGCTATCGAAGTTCTCAAAATACGATATGTTTGAGAGTTTGTTATTGAATAGCCATTAGTTTTGCCATGCACGAGTTGGAAATATTACCATTATTTTGTTCTCGATTTACTAACTTCCTCGGTAGTATAGTGGTGAGTATCCCCGCCTGTCACGCGGGAGACCGGGGTTCGATTCCCCGCCGGGGAGAGGAAGTAGCATTCTTTTTGGCACCTATTTTGATTTTTTGAAAGAGATGTAGGTTTTAAAGGCCTTTAAAACAAAGAAACAGGCTATCGAAGTTCTCAAAATACGATATGTTTGAGAGTTTGTTAATGAATAGCCATTAGTTTTGCCATGCACGAGTTGGAAATATTACCATTATTTTGTTCTCGATTTACTAACTTCCTCGGTAGTATAGTGGTGAGTATCCCCGCCTGTCACGCGGGAGACCGGGGTTCGATTCCCCGCCGGGGAGAGGAAGTAGCATTCTTTTTGGCACCTATTTTGATTTTTTGAAAGAAATGTAGGTTTTAAAGGCCTTTAAAACAAAGAAACAGGCTATCGAAGTTCTCAAAATACGATATGTTTGAGAGTTTGTTATTGAATAGCCATTAGTTTTGCCATGCACGAGTTGGAAATATTACCATTATTTTGTTCTCGATTTACTAACTTCCTCGGTAGTATAGTGGTGAGTATCCCCGCCTGTCACGCGGGAGACCGGGGTCCGATTCCCCGCCGGGGAGAAGAAGTAGCATTCTTTTTGGCAACTATTATGATTTTTTGAAAGAGATGTAGGTTTTAAATCCCATTAAAACAAAACAAAAACAAGCTATCGAAGTTCTGAGAAAACTTTATGTTTGAGAGTTTGTTATTGAATAGCCATTAGTTTTGCCATGCACGAGTTGGAAATATTACCATTAGATATATATTTTGTTCTCGATTTACTAACTTCCTCGGTAGTAGTATAGTGGTGAGTATCCCCGCCTGTCACGCGGGAGACCGGGGTTGGAGAGGAAGTAACGTTTTTTTTTGTCACCTATTATGATTTCTTGAAAGAGATTGAGGTTTTAAATGCCATTAAAACAAGATAAACAGGCTATCGAAGTTCTGAAAATCCGGTATGTTTGAGAATTTGCTATTGGAATGACCCACAAGTTATTGTCACCGCCACAAGTGACGATGCTGAACCAATCGCTGCTGTCATCTCACGTATGAAAAACTTCGCGCCTGGGAATGCCAGGGAAAACGAAATAGCTTTCCCCATGAACCTTTGCAACGTTTTAATTGGGACAGTAGGAACCTAAAAAATATCCCAGTTGGATCAGAAGCGTACACACAATATATAGGGCGCCTTGGCAGATTGTTTGCTGAAAACAGCATCCCTCTTTCCTATAGGCTTAGACCAATAATCCTCATTAGTGAAAATTTCTCCATTTAGGCGATCGTCTATATAGAGGGAGCAAGCAATCCCCACACTTCTGAAGTAATTTGTTGTTGCCAAACCTATTGTCTGGTAGACAAAAGGCGAGTTCTTCCAGCCAAATGGGAGAGTTGCGCAAACTAGCCAACAGTCCCCCCCATCTGATTCCAAACTACTGCCTAGATTCTTCCGTCAGAAAAATATGGTCATACCAGACTTTTCGTCTATTTTAGACATTATTGAGTCCCGATAAACATAGCGTGGCACCTCACCGACTTTTCCCCATAAACGGACTGCTCCTGTCTGTAGGCGCTCTTCTAAGTTTCTTGAAATAAAATCTGTAAATTATTTGCATAACCCGTGATTGCCAAATATCTGAGTCGGGGGGGGGGGGGGGGGGGGTGTCGCTGTCATATTTTACGCCTTTAAATAATCCTTTAAATGGCCTCATGAATTCATTAATGTCAAGCCCCTCTTTAATCCATTGTAGGATCTTCTCCCCCTTCTCATGACCATATAATATCGCCTCCCAAGTATTAAAATGTTTGTGGAGCTCTCCCGCCTGAAAAGAATGAGGGTCTCGGAAAGGGATATCGGTTACTCGTCGCAAATCTCCGTCTAGAACTCTGTCAAACTCCCCGAGTAATAACGCAGGCTCCGTCACCTTCTCCGAGCTTGGGGCTCCATTCAGGAGTACCACTTAATACTGCGAAGTTTGGCATTTTGACAAGCCGTGATTGGATCAAATTGCTGTTCCCACCTTTGCCTTTTTTTCTTGGGCTGCAATAAGGCAAAAGGAGAAGGGTGCTTAACCAAGAGTTACGGTACCCCTAGATGAAACCCAAGCCCGGAGGAAACGACCCATCTGCCCGAGAATTCGTGGCAACAAGGGAATACCTTATAAGACAAAACGCTTGCTGGGTCATCCCACCGATCAAAGGTTGTGGAAAATAAACAAAACACGCCACGCTTTGCAACAAACAACCGTTAAAGTTCCAATACACCGTAATCCCTTAACCATGATTATCATATTCCTTTGTGTTTGTGTATATGCGTGTATGTGCGCGCATGTGTGTGCAAGGGAAAGATCATTGTTCTTTATCATATCAGTGTTCCTTCTTTTATTAACATCATTTGCCATACTCATTTATATTACATAGTCTATCGATTATCCAGTGTCCAGTCCTTAATCCACATTTTTTACATTACTTTACAGTACTTTAACTCCTCGGGTATCCAGTACTCTAAGCTACATTCTCTTTTCTTACGCTAGAACCCGGTAAAGCCTGCCCAAACGGACAGAACTTGGCTATATGGCCCATCTTTCCGCAAGAGAAGCATTTCAGATTGAAAGTTCTACTCTCCCTTCCTCTCGGATATGGCGAGGGGCGTGCCCTTCCAGGCTCTATTCCGCCTTTTTTCTGGTTCACCGCCTTCAGTGCCATCTCGATGACTTTTTTTAGGCCCACAGTCACACCTCTGTGGACACACTGCCAGACATCTTTGTGGGCACCCAACTCCGGCTTTTGTGAGCACACGTTCACACATTTTTGTGGGCACCCCAACCACACTTCTAGGTGTACACACAGCCACACCTCTTGGGTGCGCACACAGCCACACCCCTTGAGTGGGTACATAGCCACACCCTATACCTAAAGGCTTCACCCGCTTCCGTTGGTCGTATATCCAGATCCTCTCTCTGTTCTCTGACAACAGCTCAGCAGTCTACAAATAAAACGAATGCAATATAGGAGTATATGAGCAAAGCACAAATAAAATTCAAGAAGACCAGTCGCATCCGGAAAATGAAAATAGGGGTGTAGCTCGCCAAACTAGTTCCAGAAAAGAGCTAAGACATAATACTAGACCATCATGCCAGAATGAGCATCCTTGCATAAATTACCAGCCATGTGCTTGCGAAAGAAACGACCAACAATCCGATAAATATTACGCCTACAACAAGCTCGTTATAACCCAACGAATAAATAGCAACTAGAAGAATTAAGCTATAATTCTCACCTCCAAAGTTCCTTCTGCCTTGTTAGTTTCACCAGTTTTCTCAGAGTTTACCGGGGCTTGTGAATTAACAGAATCTTGTCGCGAAGGCGCTGAGTCCTGTTGAGAGTTCGCCGGGCCTGAAGAAGCTGAAGCCGCCTCAGAGACAGGAGTATTCGTCGCATTATCCACGTTGGGCCGTAAAGCCCGTACAATTTCAACAACTTCTTCGTTGTTGACCGGAATAGGACGCGACTAGTCTGCCATAGAGTAGCGAGTTGTTGACTCCGTGACGTGTTAGCTTAACTGACACAGATGCATATCATTAAGTTGCTTACATAATGCTAATGACGTCATTACGAGGGGTAATGAATATTCAATTAGGTTTGAATGCATTAGTTTTGCCATGCACGAGTTGGAAATATTACCATTATTTTGTTCTCGATTTACTAACTTCCTCAGTAGTATAGTGGTGAGTATCCCCGCCTGTCACGCGGGAGACCGGGGTTCGATTCCCCGCCGTAATTTAAATATATTTATCCATAGTTAATAGAGTGGAATGGTTATGAAACCCAGCGACCTTCTTTGTTATATGTCTTTGTTAGCTTTTTTCAACCACTACCCTGCACAAAACACAATATAAATTCCAATGTGTTAATCAACCAGCCAATAGAAACGTGAGTTCAGTCGTTCAGGGGACGCTAATGAACTATGACCCTGCACAATCTTTTGTCTTGCCCCCTTCCAACATAAATCGCAGCGCCTTTGTTAGCCCCTTTGAAGTTTGCCGGGTTTCATAACCATTCCACTCTATTAACTATGATTTATCCTACAATCAGTTCGAATTCACAACAATATCCAAGTTTACACATTACATTTCATTGAATCTTGCAATATTGTCAACTCCTGAGTATTACTGTAAGACTCATCTACTAATGGGAAGGGTCATTGATCAGTTTCTTGACATAGTTCATAATAGCAAATCGTACAGTAACTTTGTAAATAGTAAATATTTACAATATAACTATAGTATGGTGCCAACATATACTAGCCTTGTAGGCTAGTGACAAAATGGGCAATTTAATAGATACATACATGTACCAAATTGAACCCCAAATTAAATGCAATATGCTAAACAGCAAAGGGGATGGGTGGGTGGGATATCTGTATTAACCGGCTTGAAGGCAGTCGGATTGGATTCTCAGTGATATTTTAATATCAATAAATAGAAAAATACGTGCAAAAAGCTCTTTATAGCAAGATAAGTATATCATAAAACAACTTAATGACATGTAATTATTAACATACCTCCTCCTAGATGTTATTACATGCCAGGTTTGTGAGCAGCAGGATTTCTACGTTGCATTTCCTCTATCTCATTCATGTTGTTGTAAAGTAAAGCAATCCCAGAGAAACGTGTTCGAACAAGATGGATTTTACTACTTACAGAAAAAAGCCATGACTCTTTTCCGCATCAAAAGACGACTGCATGAATGCAAACAAAGCGAGACAGAATATACTGAATCTGAGAAAAACAACAACTATTCCAAATAGCTCTGAAGTTAGGACTAGAACGCATAACTACATGAAATTAGTTTGAACCGAATCACGAAGTCCTGCATATTGTATTCTACTTAACAGCTGCCTTTTCGTCATTCGTATCCTCAATTTCATATTTTTCTTCGTCCTCCACGTACTTGCCCTCGATGCCTTCAAACACGATATTGATATCTGTAACAATAAGAACAAAGATAATTCTACTCAGTTATTTTAAGAGTCCTCAATGGTGGTCCGGTGGAGATTGGAACCCAGAACCTCCCTCAAGCGCTTCAGCAAAATCTCAACGCATGCACAAAGAAAGCATGCCAGTCTTGACTTAGAAGTGGAACAAAAAGAAAGATCGAAAGATGTTACTCTTAACTAACAAGGACCACAATTTTATAAGCTGAATAGATATTACGATATAATGGTATTTAAAACTGATTCAAAGTTGCTTCAAAGTTTGCTCATAGTCAGGGAATTCGATTTAGCATCAAAATCATCTGATTGAGCGTTGAATTAAAAATAAGAAACACACACAATACAACAAAACAAAACCAATCGAGACACTATAACCTACCAGATCCGCCATTCAGCATTAATTTGTTAATCGTGTTTAAAAGTATAACTTGCAACAAAGGAATTCAACAATTAAATTACATGTTATTTTCTTCGAAATCATCATTGCAGGCATACGTACCGGCACCGCCAAGGGCCCTGGTACCCTCCGTGGGACATTCATAGGGAGCCAGATGACATCCCTGTCGCCTGAGGACCACGAAAGGCAAGGGGCTGTCATAACCTAACGCAATGACGTCCCCTTTTAAAAGAGGTAGTATCGCCGTTATCTGCATGAGAGAAACAAAGATATACCTTTAAGGAGGACGGATTGGTATTAACGTACGAGGTAAAGGAGAGTAGACAGGCCATCATCACAACTGTTAGGCCCCAGTTAAATCAATTTCTCATGATCTGGGTAATGAAAAAAAACAGAATGTGGCGCAAAAAAATAGCGAGAAGTCCATTGCGACTCTTTCCTAGAGGATTTGATTTGTAGTTTTTGACAGGAACACTTAATTTCAAAACAACTTTGACATGTGTAGTCAGCCGCGTAACTAATAAAAGGGGTCATATGTAAATTGCTAAAAAAAAACGTTGACAAGTATTTTGCACTTTAAAAAAATCAGTGTAGCCATACAATACTCTGGATAAAAGATATTTTACTTATTGTTTTACCACTCAAAGATGGACAGAGAACCTCAACAGGCATAAAGCCCCTCTATGGAGGTCTCCGAGAGCCTACGGTTTATCGTCCTTATCCGAGAAGACGTGATATTTTATTGTATTCTTTATTTTAGTACTAAAGACTACATACCAATAACCTCTCTACTCTGTTCTATCTGTCAATTTTTTTTCTAGTGGTTCAAAGTGCCCAAAAAAAATCAATAACTTCACTTCGCAGCACTTCCCTTTTTATTAGAAACTTCTAGTTTTAAGACCCTGAGTGTTGGTCTGGCTGGGGTTTAAACCCACGACCTGCCGCACGACAGACCGGAGCTTAACCACAGAGGCGGTTAGGTTAATATTAGATGGAGTAGGTTAATAAGTACATGTACCTTATCAACAGTGAAGCTACCAGCCTGTCGTCCTTCCTCCACGTCCCATAACACGATGGTTTTATCGTCACACGATATGGCGAACTTACCACCTGAACTAAGAACATCTACACGACAACCGTAGTGCATGCTGGGTAGGACGTACTGCGCTGTACCTAGAAACATGTGCATAGCAGTCGTGGAAAGCTACATTTAACTATTCCCAAAACACGTAAAGGGGCAGTATCAATCTAATTGAACCTTCACTAATATTCTTTAAAATAAAACTACAAAATAACACACTGAAATAGCAGAGAGATACCATGTGAATGTCCTGATATACTTTTTCGATAGAGGATGACAAAGATTAAAGTGGATTACGAAAGTTTATTTTAGAAACCTGATTTTGGTTACAGTGACCGATTTCAAGGTGCTCTAAATTCCTCTCGAATCTTTGCCATTCTTCATCATAAATTGTCTCAAATCGTCTTCAGTATACCTAGAAAGTTTATCATTTGGGGGTTGACATTGCACCTTTTAAGGTTCTACACTTTCTGCACCCTAACAAGTGTCACTTACACCTATCGTAACACCCATCCTAACACTAACCCTAACAACTGTCAGTTACACCTATCTTAACACTCAATCCTAATACTAACCCTAACAACTGTCACTTACACCTATCTTAGCACCCATCCTAACCCTAACAACTGTCTGTTACACCTATCTTAACACCCATCCTAACCCTAACAACTGTCCGTTACACCTATGGCTTAACACCCATCCTAACACTAACCCTAACTGTCAGTTACACCTATCTTAACACCCATCCTAACCCTAACAACTGTCACTTACACCTATCTTAACACTAACAACTGTCAGTTACACCTATGGCTTAACAGCCATCCTAACACTAACCCTAACTGTCAGTTACACCTATCTTAACACCCATCCTAACCCTAACAACTGTCACTTACACCTATCTTAACACCCATCCTAACACTAACAACTGTCAGTTACACCTATGGCTTAACAGCCATCCTAACACTAACCCTAACTGTTAGTTACACCTATCTTAACACCCATCCTAACCCTAACAACTGTCACTTACACCTATCTTAACACCCATCCTAACCCTAACAACTGTCACTTACACCTATGGCTTAACAGCCATCCTAACACTAACCCTAACAACTGTCAGTTACACCAATCTTAACACCCATCCTATAACACTGACCCTAACAACTGTCAGTTACACCTATCTTAACACACATCCTAACACTAACCCTAAACTGACTCGTACTCACCATTTCTAATGTCAACGAAGAATGATTTTGCAAGAATTCATATTAATATACTGTTAAAGAATATCACCCTCTACATTATTCTCCGTCACATTTTCCATGACCCATTCATTACCTTCAACTTTTGTTTAACCTTTTTAATTAAAATATGACTTAAGTTTTTTTGTACTTCCAACTCAAATTTTAGGTGTGAGACAATATTTTCCCGTTACGAGTCTTTTGGGAATGGTTCTAGACGTTTTATTAACTTTCATTTAGAATTAGAACTAAACCATTGAATTCTCAACAGACTTCAGATTAAACTGAAAGAATCAGTTCCCGAAAGAGTTGAAATAGGAACTGAAATATTACGTCACAAGTAAACGGGCCAATCATCATTGATGTACCATTCAGGTGATCCCACACCACGATGTTCATGTCTTTATGTGACGTCACTGTTCTGGAGTTGTTTATCACGGCCAGTGAATGGGTATCTGTGTCTTCATCATAACGTAAATCGTGAACGAGCTTCTCTGTAATGGAAAGCATTCTTATAGTCATCGATAATCAGGTAGGCGGAGCTTCGTGGTACATAGTTACAAAGTTAAAGATAGGCTAAGGAATCAAGAAAGCTCAAGTTGATTGGCTGTAACTCAACGCCATTTCTACTGGCTTGTGTTGAAAGCCTTCCAATCGTTTACTAACCGTGTAATACGCTCTCATATGGTATTTATTAACGCTCGATAACGCTGAGCCGCACAAAATATGTCTTACATGATCCGTTCTCGAGGAGAGTTTCCTGCTAGTTTGACCCCTTTCTGTAAACCCCAGATAACATAGTTACATACTTACTTTCCCACACGTTCCATACGCTAGGATGATTAATGTAGTCATCCTCGTACGCGCGACGCACGCTTAGCAAAAACTGGTTTCCATCGGGTGTGAAGGCGGCGAGGGTGAGCACAAACCTCTCATATCCAGCCCGATTCACCTCAAATAGCATCTCTCTTTTGATGATATTCCAGATGAAGATCAGTTCTAGTGGCTCGTCGTTATGAGCTAGCACTGTCCCTTCAACGTTAACAATAAACGCTTGTATCCTGTACTGCTGTCGCGGTCCCTTTAGCACGCCAGTTTGGTCCCCCGTTTCAATGTTGTAGATCTTAAGACTCTTTTGGTCAAACGAGTAGGTGAGGATTTCAGAATTATCAAAAACGGTGCAAAGGTCTGGCGTCCCAGCGTAAGTGAAGTCGGGCAGCTTACCCTTCAGAACACAAAGGACCTTCCAGGAGTTAAGATCCACTATAACCGCATGATTTTCAACACGCAAGGCTGCTTTCCTCTCACTTATGACTTTTATATAACTTGATGATATGTTACTGACCTTGCGCACAGGGAGAAACGTAGACAAGTCCCACGTGGTAATCACGTGAACACCTAGTCCCAACCGTCCCACTGAAATTACGTACCTAGAGTCGTCAGAGACTGGGTACATGTGGAGTAGGGTCTCAGGCTTGCCTACATGGCGATGGACGTCTTCCTGTGAGAGGTCCCAAACTCGAATCACGCTGTCCCCACCTGAGGTAATTATAAGGTCCTGAGTAGCAGCGAGTACACGCGAGATGTAATTCGAATGTTCGAGAACTTCCTGGCGCTCACCAGAGTCTAGTTTAACGACTACTACTTTCTCTCTTTTGGGAAAGACTAACATGTCCAATTCAGGTATAATTGACATATGGCTGATCCAGTCGTCGAGTTTACCACGAATGCTCTTGAGTTTGGCTCCACTTTGAACATCATAGCTGTCAATTCTCATCTTCTTTGCAACAAGCACTTCGTGTTCCGTCTTCATGACGATCTCTGTCAGATGGAGATAATTGTCATCGTCCTCTTCATCGAATACTTCGAAGGAGTGAGTAATCTTGTAACTAGACACGTCCAATACTTTCAAGGAGTTCTCTTCTTCCTTAGAGTTGCACAGTAAGGTGTCACTACAGGCAGATATGAGGCTATTCTGACCCGTCTTTCCCACAGGCTTGATGTCTTTAAACACGAACTCGACTTGACCCGTCATAATGTTCACAACCTTGACGCTCTCCATGGTGAAGAAAGCAACTTTCCTGCCTTTGTATCCAGCGAGGCTGAATGGCGGTGAAGATGTGAAGAATTGTATTTCTACGCTGTGGATGAAAAGTTAAAAACACGTTAATCAATGGAACGTTATTAATTAATTAATTAATTGCAAACACGTTGCCAAGAAAGAAAAAAGAAAAAAAGAAAAACCAGACAAAGTAAGAGACCAGCGGAGCGCATCGCTGTTGTCTTGTGTTGATTTTTTATTTTTATGTCAACGTTCTCGAAATTAGTGCATTCATTTATGTATTCATTCATGCATGCATGCATGCATGAGTGCAGTCAGTCAGTCATTCACAAAGGACGCATTATTTTGGGACTATTCTGACTATTTCTATTCCCCTATAGAAATAACAGAATACGCAGAATACTAATTCTCAAAAGGAAAAGTTATTATCTTGACGGAGGTGACCTGGGAAACTAACGTAGAATTAGAAGAAAGTGAAGTTTTTTTTCTACCGTCCGACGCACACCGCCATCTTGGATCTTACGACGTAAGATCCAATATGGCGGCGCGCGGGAAACTCAAATGAGTTTTATGGTCAGGAAAATCGTACCATAAGTGACATCTAGTGTATAATTTAAAGGAAACTAACACAGCAATGGATTTAGACATCCACAAAGAACATTTGAGAGCAAACTTTGTTGTTCTGTGGAGGTTCCATTTAATATGAATGGAAATAAAAGTGCTACCAAACGAAAACAACTTCAGCGACAAGCAAGATGAATATCTAAATAAACTGAAGCAAAAGGGATGTATTCTCGAAAATATTTTCGTGTACGATATCGTCAATGGACCAGCGACTTTACCTTTGCAGTATCTCTCCAGTATCAAAGTCCAATACTGTTAAGCCTCGCTTTGAAGATACGACGATTCGCTTGTCATCATCACAACATTTGACAGTACCAATATCCTCGCCCAAGTCGTGCACGGTCAAGAGCACTGAGCCGTCACTAATAGACCACACTTTGAGCGAGCCATCTTGTGAGCCTGGGAACAAGTATGCTGGTTAGGGACGATTTACACGGTACAACTTTTGCTTACAATTGCCATGTTCAGTTATCTAACGCCATTGTTCTTGTTGTATTCAACAGTTGTGATAAGTTGTAGGGTTGATTTTAATCAGTACACGGTACAACTTTTACTTACAATTGTCATGTTCAGTTATCTAACGCCATTGTTCTTCTTGTATTCAACAGTTGTGATAAGTTGTAGGGTTGATTTGAAGCAGTTCGTGTTGTGAGCGTGGCGTAAGCCAATAGAGGTTTTGCACCACCACGTGATGGCAGCCATGTTGGTGGCCGGAACAATAGAATGTTATTCCTTTGAGATTTAATTTTTCACATGATTGAACAAATTTCATTGTTCTGGCCACCAACATGGCTGCCATCACGTGGTGGTGCAAAACCTCTATAAGGCGATTTTCAAGATGGCGCGTCATTGAACTATAACTACCAGAATCCTTTTCAAATTATTTTTCTTATTCAGATTTTTGAACTCCATTGAGAACACCAAGACGATGGCTAAATCAGAGGAACAAAAGGTTCCGCGCAAAGCATTCTGATATTTGTAGTATATGACGTCACCATGCAAATCGCCTATTGCCAGCGTTACATCCGAACTAAACCCTGGATATAAGTCCGTCTTTTTACAGCGACCAAAAGCTTGTTCCGACCCCCTGCGTAGTTACAGGATTATTTATAATCGATTCAATTCTGATTGGCTTTTACTGATGCTCATTCACTCTTTTCACCTGGAAGCCATCTTGGATTCAAAGCGAGGCAAGCCTTTGTTTTTGCCAGGTTAAAAAGAAAAAAAAGAAATATTCGTGTAATTTATTTGTTTAATATAAATAAAATATGTGAAGAAAAAAACCCTGGCAAAAACAGGATTGCCTCGCTTTAAATCCAAGATGGCCACCAGGTGAAAAGAGTGCATTCTTACAGCCTCGTGCAACTTGCAGCTAATTTACATTTCAAAACATGGCGGCTTTACCCGTCGAGAAGAGCAAATTGATATCAGTTTGAAATCGAGATTCGTTTCCTCATAGTTAATAGATGGTTAGAAAACCCAGCAACTTTCTTTGTTATAGGTCTTTGTTCGCTTTTTTCAACCGTGAGCGTGCATAAAACACACAAGATATTGGAATATGTTAATCAACCAGCCAATATAAACTGTGTGTGTTCAGTCGTCCAAGAGATTGGACGCTAATGAGCTATGGCCGTGCACAATCTTTTGTCTTCCAACCTTCCAACCTAAATCGCAACGCCTTTGTTAGTCCCTTTGAAGTATTAACAATGATTTGCAAGAGCAGTTGACCGGACTTGAGTTCGGATGTGATGCAGACAAAAGTTTTCCAAGCTGCATGAGAGATTCGTTTGTTCCTCGAACGAGCATTTTGCCGTGACGGATTTAGAGTCTTCAGAAAGTTTCCTATCGGGTGGCACTAAACCACGGGTAGTCTATCCTGTTTAAATAAATTTAAATAAACCTAACAATCTCCGATAGTAAAACACAGGTAAACTGACGAGAGCTCGTCTAGGGCTGGAATTCCCAAATCAAAAGCTGACTCACATGCATGGGAATGACTATAGTTTCAACCGAGCGGCCTCTCTTGAACTGCCCGTCATACCAATCGCACGAGATTGGTGACAGTTGAATGACCAACCAGACGACATGTAAGAATGAGCATTGATAAAAGCCAATCAGAATCGATTATAAATAATCTTGCAACTATGTTACGCAGAGGGACTTAACCAGGTTTAGTTCGGATGTAACGCAGGCTAGCGACAAAGTTGGACCGTATAATCGGCCTTAAGACAGGTCGCACAGTGACTGGGCAACCTAGCCTTCCTAATATTACCGGAAAAAAGCCCGTTGCTAATCAAAAATCTCAAAACAGCAAGCACGTACCCAGGCTCTTTAAAGTTTCGCTGCTGCCGGCCAAACTTAACGCGAATCGCTTTTAAGCCAACGCATTCTCCCCGTTGAATTAACAATTATCCTTAAATGGCAAATACGCTTGGAATAATGATAATCGTTAATTCTACGACATATCCTAACCCGAACCACACGGCCCTAACCATCGGACGAGTTCACGGGTAAACGACGGGTTCTCACTCACCTAGAGCTAGGGTTCACAGGTAAACAAGAAGAGAAGGTAAAAAGAGGGAAAAATTGTGAGCGCTCCTACTCGAACTCTTAGCCCTTTGCGTGTACTGCAGTGTAGTGCAGACGTTTTTACTGCTACACTAAGCCGGCCTACTGCCGTTCGGAATGTAACAAATGTTTATCTTTATCCTTGACTGGTTTTAAGAATGTCATTAGGATTAACGATTATCATTATCCCAAGCGTGTTTGCCATTTAAGGATAGTTATTAATCCAACGGGGAGGATGTGTTGTTTAAGCAGCCATAACGACATGAGAGTTAGCAACAGACTACATCAGGACTTGTTGTGGCCGCACCGTTAAAAGTTAATTCAGTACAAAATGCTTCTATTACTTGGTCCAGTCGATTGATTCTACTCAGTCCAGGCTATGGGTAAATATTCGTTTGATTGGCTAACTTGTTGATTACTGATTTAAAACTTATTGTTTGGTGAGGAATGAGAAGAACATTTCTGACTACTTGACTAGTAATCCTAGATAAAAACAAGACACCATTTACCAAGAGAACCAACATCTGCGGTTAATTAAATCATTTAATCCAGAACTACAACTAATCAGGATCTGGGCAACTAAAGACTGATGTTGTACGCCCGCTGCACTGGCCGTAAATGTGTTACTCTTGAACAATCAATACGCTATTTACCTGTGACGACACATGCTCCATCCTGTGTGGCAGCCAGTCCATACACGCCTCTCTTGTGACCCACGAGTGTCTCCACTAGCTGTCCACCAGGCGGAGTTAGAAATGCTCTGCAGGGAAGGAGGGAGGTGTCTTCAGGAAGGTGAGCCTGCTGCAGAAGAGTCGTCAAGGTCTGCGGAAGACACGAGAAACGAGTGCAAGGTTTTGAGTGCTTTGCAACAAGTTGCATGGTTAATTGCACGTGAAAACCCAGAATGAGTTCAAAATAACTTACTTCTGATAGTCTGGACTTCATCAGGGAAGAAGTATCTTGCACTTTTCGCTGTTGATAATGCACGAAATTAAATGAATACGGGGAGCCAGAAGGGAATAAACAATGGCAGAATATGGAAAACGACAACCCTCGATTTGATCCAAAAGGCAAAACAATATGTCATTTCAGTTTACAATAGTAAAGTAAGATATGATAATAATTTATCATTAGGTATAATTACAGACGTAAAAGAAGTAAGCAGCGAAATATAGTATGACACAACATGAAACGTACATATGACATACTTACATCGTAAAGTCTACTGACGAGCTGCGACGCCAGTTGGGACGGATCAGACAATATGGCGTCCTGTCCCAGCTGTAGAATCTCTCGAACTGCCGCAATATCTGGGTCAACGCAGGCGTCTTTCGCAAAGTGGAAATCATCAAGAAGAGCCCTGCATAGCGAGTGCATTAGAGTAATCAGAATAACAATTTTGAAAAAAAAAAGTCACTTTATAATTTTATATAGATGATCACACGTTTACCGCTAACATGTAGCTCAGTAATCTTCCACATGGCCCTCTGTTAACGTACGTTTTACGTCCTTATCCAAGAAGACGTGAAAGTCTAACCGTTTTACTGTTGGATAATGTAAAGGGAGCACCTTGTACTCAGTTATTTTAAGACCCTGAGTGTTGGTCCGGCCGTGATTTGAACCCGCGACCTCCCGCACGACAGACCGGAGCTTAATGACTGAGTTAACCGGGAGGCGGGTTTGAAAACCAACTAACTAATGTAACATTACCGCGAGTGGTGTCGAATCTGATTGGTTGACCCTGTCACGTGTTGAGCTAACTAGAAAATACGAAAATTAACAGGTTCAAATTAACACGTTAACATTGTTGTTACGGAGAAATTGACTCGGGTCCAACCATATGCTGGCCGGCAAATAATTATCACCACGTTTTATTTACGACGTGATTCTTCCCTACTAGTTAATATATTAGCCCGCTAGCTCTTCTGATCTGGGTGTTTTTTCGGGCAAGTTTGATATTGGGATAGCTGTCCTTTCCTCTCGTTCCAGTCCCTATCAGTTTGACCACACAACACAGGTAACCCAAAACCAAACGCGGTCGTAAAAAAAACCACCCAGTAGAGCCTGGCCACTGGTCAGTAAGCAGTTTTATCACATCAACCAGTCTCGATCACGTCACACTAATATTGCCTCGGTACTTAGTCGGCTTTCAGTCAACATAATGCCAAACACAATGTCAATCAACATGAACACTACCTTAGCGATCTAGCTCTAATCTTGGCCTCTAACCACTCGTAGCTACAGAATACATTGGTCTTCAGTTCATGCCATCGCTTGCTGCAGATCAGGTGGTAGGGCAGCTCGTGTAATTTACGCAGATTGTACTGATGACGGGACAACTTGAGGGGCTGTGCATTGATGCTGGACGACCGCACATACTGACCATGAAATGTCTTGGTCTCCTTTGAAGATTCAATCTCTAGGAAGAGCAAAAGGAAGCAAATAAAGAAATGGCCTGCTTGCGGCTTTTCTTTTTTTGGGGGGGGGGTTTATTTGGGGGGGGGGGAGGGGTAAGGTTGATTTTGGGCTACCTGTGGCGCGCGCGGACAATATGGTAGGGATTGGAACGAGGAAATCCAAATGCTTACTTGACAGGAAACCCAAAACAATAATTATAATCAAGCACTCACAAGAGCCGGATTCAACGCTAAATGGAAAGTGAACAGACATAAATGGCCAAGCAGATGTTACCGATCCAATCTTGGCATTGACTGACATTGGATGAAATAAGAACTATTAGTATTAAGTTACAGATCCACTAGGTCTCTCTCAATAGTGTACCAAGAGTTCACTCGAAAAGCACTCTGAGTTTCGTTGATAAGAAACTTGAGTACAATGTACATGCATCAGTCGATTTCTGTGCCGGTATAATTATACTGAACCCTTGTCATATCTGGTCTTGTACCTTGTACCCTTGTACCTTGTACCCTTGTACCTTGTACCCTTGTACCTTGTACCCTTGTACCTTGTACCCTTGTACCTTGTACCCTTGTACCTTGTCATATCTGGTCTTGTACCTTGTACCCTTGTACCTTGTCATATCTGGTCTTGTACCTTGTACCTTGTACCTTGTACCCTTGTACCTTGTCATATCTGGTCTATGGAAACATCTGCATATTTGGTTGGTTCTGTAATGATTCTCGAATGCTTCATCTTCAGGAGCCAAGGCCGCCATGTTTTTCCCATATTTGTGTTGATCACTACCGTCCACGCCTGGACCCCTCCCCCTTAATGTCCCTTGGACGTTAAGCGGTGCACTAAAGATATGTCGACGGTCCCTTCTGATCTGTGCCGGTATCCTTTATTACATCCAGTACAATCAGATGTTTCAATCCACGAGCTTAAGGAACCTAAGAACTTAACTTGAAATGTCCACTATACTTGTACTTATAATAGCTATAGTAACTTAAAGACAACGAAATAATATGTGAACGCTAAGCGGTGCACTAAGAATATGTCGACTGTATTAACAGATACTATTGATGATTGTAAGTCTTGTCTAAGTACCGTCGTCGTCGTCTTCGTCAACATCATCATCAACATCGTCATTAGGCTAATTGACTCACCTGCATTCCTCCCAAGAAAGTAATCCGCCATATTAGAATGTAGCTTAGTTGTTTGGTGTTCCTCCGAGAGGTAGCGGTCTGTGGCAGCCTCTTTGAACTGTCGGTGATACCAGTAGGTAACCCGTGCGCCTTCTGCTCCCCTGTCCACGAGATAGGACTCCAGGTCTGCTCGTATCCGTACCCACAGTAAGGGAGGAAGCCGTCGTATGGGAGGAGTCCAGTACTGGAACACATCGTCAAGAACCTCGTCATCACAGGACAGAATGTCTTCGAGTTCATTTGTTGTTAGGCCGCTACGCGCTAAAACGCAAAGAACGAAGCACGAAACTCGATTACCAAGTTACGAGGCACTGTTAACATTCAGGATCTTAGAATAAGCTAGGAATGAAGTCTACGAGTATCCGTTTCAATCTCTCCTCTCCTTGAGAGAGTCCGCAGAGTGCTAAAAAGTGTGCGGTATGCAAAATCACCTGGCCAATAATTGCAAGTTTATTGACATACAATGGTTTCGGTTGAGAACGAAGTGTTCCTCCGCGTGATACAAGGAGCAACGTGCGTGTCGCTGTTGACGGTAACAATACATGTTGATGCATGGGGGTTGGAATTAAACCGTTTCATTACTATTTGCCGGCTTGATTCGAAATCGATATAAAATATTTTTCAGTTATTTTGCTTTGGTCAAGCAAAGCAATTGTTATTTAATTAGCTTTCATATAAAAGAACCCAGTCAAGTGCTACCTTGATTGACAGTTCCGTTTAGTGCCAACCAATTGTGGGTGAATTCTTCTTTTACGATCGCCAATCAAGCAGAAGGATAGTAAATCTCCCTACCTGCAGTCAAATAGCCAAGGGCATGTCTGACAAGAATTTCTCCATGCTGGCGTTCAGTCATCTCAAACAGGCTGTTTATAGCGTCTCGAATAGTGACGTGTAGCCTGGTTTGCTCGGCTGGCATGTATGAACGCCATCTGCAAGCTTCATCAAACGAGATCTTGAGGAACAACGGCAAAGGGCACTGACTGAACGCGTCTTCCACAATCTTCAGTTGTTCGGCTTGAAGAGTTCTGTTTTTGTTCTTGAGCCATTTTGCAAGAATATCGGAGACGTCGCTTTGAGCGAGAGATGGGACTGCTACAAACAACGCGGGGTCTTTCAACATCGCCTGTGATAGATCATTTGAACCGTAAACCGAGTTGCTTTCGTTAACTCAAAAATATTATCTTGTTACTAAATGCATTAGAGTTTCCAACTTTTGTATAAAGAAGGGAAAGTTCAAGCATACAGTGATCATTACCCTTTGATACTTCAGCGATTTACTTAACAAGATTAAAGTTAAAGTAAAGTTGACGTTAACCACGGCATTTTCTCCAAAAGTACCGTAACTTGAGGTCAAAGTTCCTACAACAGAAATTGAACTGATATTCTTGTCGATAGTGCAAAAGTGTCGCTTAATACATTTTCTTCAAAAGCAGATTATACCTCACCAACAGAGCGCACGTTTGTCGTAAAAACAAGCCAGTATCGACCTATTGTGAACCGTTTGGGGCAATGATTCCTTTGTAATTTTGCGTACGCATTGAAGCAGAGATTCTTTGGCTGAAAACCAGAATTCCCGGATGTGACACTCCATTAAACTCGACATGAGAGAAATCCTCCGGGGTTCTTCCTATATTTGGTTCTTCCTAAATTTGGCTGTTCTTCCTATATTCGGCTGGTAGGGGTGATCGTCGTATTTTTTAGGGTTTGAAATCGGCGATCCGGTATTTTTTAGGGGTTGTCCAAGTGAAATCCATTTTTCAGGGTGATTTTTAGACCATGAGGCATACTTTAGGGTGGGAAATTTTTCATGGTTTGGTATTTTTTAGGGTATTTTCGAGGTTTTCCGACGGTCACCCCTACCCTTTTTACCTTGAAGAATCCCCCCCCCCTCGGGGATAATTCACGGATACACTGTTCATAAAAGTAAGATACCAAAATAGCCAAGGCTCACAAAGCTCTCTGGCAAATCAACAAGTTCTTGGCTTTCAAACAATCCCTACACTGAGATTCACATGACAAATTAAAGAAATGGCGGCCATGTTGGTTGAGTTAACGAGGAATCTGTTTTAACTTCAACCATGATGGCGGCCGTGACGTCATATGAAGCGACAATGCATGTTCTTGTTTTTACAACTTAAAGTGCCACTTCGATCAAATTATTGTTGCGTATTTGTAAAGTAAAGTAAAGTTGCTATATTTTTTCCAGTCCAAACCGTTTTGACGACCGGGATATCTTATTTTTTGTCGCGAACTATTTGGAACACACTTCAGTAATGATTTTGACGGTAAACTCTCCGCGAAATTCGTAGTTTAATTTGATCCTTTGGCAATATATTTCACTCAGTTGGATATTTCCGCCACTGTTTGTCCTTTTGGAAGACCATAAAGTGCCAAAATAAACAGCCGAATTTCGTCGTAGTGGCACTTTAGAAATGAAACCCAACAAAGCTAAAATTTATCAACCTTAAGTTGCGGGAAACATCTAAATTCAGCATCGGGCAGAGTAGACACAACGAACTTCACGTGCTCAGGGAGGAATTTTGGTAACCATGACAACTTCCATGCTCCTCCCTCGGGTGACAGCTGATCCAGCGAGTCAAACAACAGCACGAGTGGTCTCTCCTCCGTGGCGGACGACAGGACCGTCGGGAACAGTTCTACTAGGTCTTTCGTATTCTAAGATTCAAAAGAAGGAAACTGAAGCGTTTCAATCAAAGTATCCCAGAAGTGATTAAAGTTCCAGGACAACTGAAGATTTCGGGTTTCTAAAATATCATAAAATTAAACTATTAAACGGAAATCTAGCATTCCTTAATCGTCCTCTTTACAAGAAACTAAAGTTGAACAAAGTGGTAAGAGAAGCGTCACATATCCACGAGAACGTCCACGAGAACGTCCAGCGAAGTTTTTTTTTGGGGGGGGGGGGGGGGGCTTTGACCTGTGACGTTTCTCCGTGGAAAAAAAAAAAAAAAACGATATTTTTCAGTAATATCACATCAAATATCTCTGCTACGATATGTAAAGACTCCTGAAGAGAAATGGCAGATTGCGGTTGTCCCACAGCTATCGCATCTAAGTTTTTGCCGAGAACTCACCGACATAGATAGCAGTGAATTCAAAGGTTTCACGATGAATTCAACGTTCCATTCCCACCAAATGTTTTACAGAGGTTGTGACAAGTTAGTTGGAATAAAAAGGCAGACATGGATGGAAAGAGGTAGTGTGTGACTTTAGGAAAAAAATCGATAAATCGCTCTGACGTTTCTTAGGGGGGGGGGGGGGGGCTTGAAAAAGAAACTTCGCTGGACGTTTCTCGTGGAAAATCAATATGTGACGCCTCCCTAACATAACTTTATATATAACGCAACAGCAATAGAGCATCCTGGGAACATACCTGAGGGACTTTAACAGTTAGTTTATAAACACACTTGATTTGCTGTGCCACTGATCTCAAGACCCGGCGAATTGTTGAACTCTTAGGGGTAGTACCAAGGAACCTGTTAAACAAAGAATACAATTTTAGCTCTCTTTTTTATTTTGATCTCTTTTTGACCCATTTTGTTCTCTGGAACAGGTTAACTAATGAAACCAAAGGCCAAACAAATTTGACATCCTTCAAGAAGCTATTATAATGTATTTAATTACTATTATTGTAATTTAATAGTTTTAAGTTAAGTAATTGAGATAGTAGTTAGTTTAAACTAAGCTAGTCATAATTTAAGAAATAATATATATATACTTGTAACTATACTGAAATTGTATCTAATATTTATATATTCATAAAGCTATTCTTATTTTAGATAGTTTAATCAAGTTAGTTATAATTTAAGAAATTACATAAATATTTGTAACTATAATGTGATTTTACTTATTTATCTATTCTAATGCACGGCTCTCTGGGAGAGCATCTAATTTTACATGATGAGACTCCGTGGATAAATAAAGATTATGTATGCGTGTATGTATGCAGTAGTTGCTTAAGCAGTAGTTGCTTAAATTTTGAATTTTTAGTCAGTACTTGAATTTGAATTTCTATTACTTGAACTTGAATTTCTAATGACTTGAAGGCGATCAAACATAAAGGATGTTTTAGATTGTCACATGCTGATATGATATATCCCATCAATAACTAATTAATTATTCTCGTGATCCCATCAGTCCCATGGGAAAGGCTTTACTGGACAGCAAACAAACTTCTAAACGATGTTGTAGAAAGATCGACAATCGATTAGAGGTGGGAAATAGCATTTACAAACAGGTTTTGTTAATAACACTACCGATCTCGTACAAGTACCTTTAACTAAATGAAGTCAGATTGTTTTGCCGTCCAGTATAACCACGTGATTGCATTCCTGCAAAAGGCCAATTCGTTATTCGTAAAAAACATGTTTGATGAATTTACCTTAGGACTATACAAGCGTCTTTTTCCGTCCATTCCTGGACCAGTTTAGCGAGCATTGCCATGATAGAAGTCTTACCACAACCAGAGCGACCGTAAAGCACTAGAGGTTGCCTCGTCGTGCCACGGATGTAACTCAGTACGTTCTGAAGGGTGTCTTTTCTGCCATGGAACATTTCCAGTTTACTCTGGCAGAATATTGTTTGTTGTGCTACCTAAATGACATTGATAGCAATGCAAAGTGTATGTTTAGAAGGATATTTAGAGCAAACAGATCAGTTATAAAACAAATCGCCGCTACTGACCGAGTATTACAGCTATTGCGGGGAGGGCGTGAGTTTGAGAGAATCTGCGCATGTTTTGAACATCCCCAAACTGTACCAGTCAGATGAGGCCTAGTTCTCTACATGAAACAATATTGACTGCTTACTTGTCAGTGATGTCTCCCTGTATTGTTTCTTACAGGGAGACGTTACAATACGAAAAATTACTCAAAATTACCCGGAAATGGTACACAATGAATGGGTAAAGGTGAAAGGAGCAAGATAAAGCCATTATTTATTTTAGATACATTTTTAAAACATTCTAGCCACAAACCGTGAGATTGAGCTGCCAGTGAGTATCATTGATTAACAGGACTGTAACAGCCACAAAGTTATTACCTCTTCATACAAGGGGCTGTTAATCTCCGCCGAGGTTCTGTATTTGGCGATGTTGTTCAATATCATTGCTTTCACCATACCTTCGAAGTCTGCACAGAACGTCTCTATGTATTTCTTATGCGCCGGTTCGTTTGGATCAATTCCTGTAATAAATAAAAGGTTCGCTGGTACAATATAAACGGCCAGTTTTCCAGACAGTCAACTGCAAAGCTAATGCTCTGATCACATCTAGTGTTTGTCACTAGAGAATCATTTATAAGACTTTCTGAAAGTAAAATTCAATATAATCTAAGAAATCTTGATACGGACCTAGCACTTTCATAGCCAAAAACCAACTATCTAAAGCGCAGCTTCAAATACAGCGGTGCTATGCTTTGGAACAGCCTACCGGATAAGGCTAAGAAGGCGAATACATTAGCTCAGTTTAAACGCAACATTGCCTCCATGCCTGACACTGAGTTATGCTGATTATTTTTATTTTTATTCGTCAGTTTTTTTAAATGTAAGCTTAATATGAGCCATCGTTAATTCGTACCATTCGTGAATCCTATATATACACCAATCTTTATACGCCCCACTTGGAAATCAGCTCGCGGGTCAACATTTAGTGTTGTAGTTGTAGTGGCTAGCGTATCAAAATAAAGTACATGTGTGCGTGTATGCGTGTATGTGTGTATGTATGTATATATATATATATGTATGTCACGAGCAGACGGTGTGGTGCAGTGCGCTTCACCTCTCCCGACATGTGATCAGGGTTTGATCCCCGGACATAGTGTAACATGCAAGTTGAGTTTGTTGGTATCTCGCCAATACTCCAGAGGGTTTTTCTCCGGGTTCTCCGCTTCCGATGCCTCCTCAAACACCAACTTAACTCTCCATTCCACCCAATAATTTAGGGAGACTTAGCACTATATAGGGGCGTAGCTAGGCGTGTTTGCATTGTAATCCAGAGTACGGTGCATGATCATCACACGTTGGCGCACTAATGTCTGGGAGAATATTTTGAAAATCTAGTTCCTCCTGAATGGTAATTCCTGAAATTAGACGCGAAAGTTAAAGGAAATAGACTGGTAAAGAGAATGGCTTGAAAGGCCGTACCTATTGGCTATTGGCTTAAAGGTATATAGTTATATACGCCCCTGCTTAGCGACAACTCCCTGTACGATATATAAGTTATAACAACGTTTGAGGTTTTGGGGGGCTTTTCTATTTTTCTTCGTTTGTGGTAGCCATGCAGCTCAAAATAATAGTATTTTTTTATTTTCTAAGCCAATTTCCAGTAAATATTAGTACAGGGCCTTGAAGGGAATCGCTTACTTTTCAAGGGAAAGATAGGACTATAAGTCGACAAATTTTCGTCAAGTGAAATATTCAGTAGCAAATGGGACTCGATGTTTTAACCTTTATACGAGGACTCTTTACGCCGTATATGCAGCCTTCTGCGTTCAAAGACTGACTGTATATATTTGAGATGAATTCACGTACCTTCCTCTGTCCATTGCACGTTGTAGTCTATCACATTTCGGCCCTGGAAGCCCTTCTTCATAGCGTCCTTCAAACTTTGAAGCAATTCCTTCGTGTCCACGCCATTCACCACCCCATTACAAGTATCTACATATTTTACTAAGTGATTCCCTGCCTTCTTAGGATCCGGCAACCCTGTGAATTGCCGGTGTAGCCAGCCACATTTGTCTGAATCTGTTGTGGCCTCCAGAAGGCCTCCCACCAGCTCCGCTTCACACACTAGAAACACAACATTATTACCGTTTGCTAAACGCACGGCGGTTAGCATACCTTATTAAACTTTTAGTTGATCATACCAGTGTTTATCTTAAGTTGATTATACCAGTGTTATCTTACCCGCCGACGCAGATCAACACTAGTTTTTACAGGAACTAGTCACTCACCAATGTATTTACCTGTTGGCCATTTTAAATATCGGAATTTACTAACAATGAAGAACATTCAAACGTTCAAACAAATTTCGTATGCAGAGTGGTAAAGGAAATAAATAGGACAAGACCGTGTACATAGAGCGGATTTCGTATGAGTGGGACAAACTACGGCATGTCCGTAGTCGTACTGTAACCGTGTCGTACCTGTAATTTGATTGTATCAGAAAGACAAAAACAATATAGGGAATCTATTTCAATGTCACGGCATGCCAAACGGTATTTAACCGTGCCGTAAGTCATTGTATGCCGTAACTTGCTCACTCATAGAGTTAGAATTAGATCATCGCAGATTCGCGGAGAGTTGTGTTGGGATTTCTTAGCAGAACGACGGTTCAAAGCTAAGGCTACCATGCATCATGTTTAAATCTCTGCATGACATAGCACCAGCCTATCTTTGTGAATTATTCTCAAAAGTATCCAACCATACTTCAAATACTTTGCGGAAGTCCAAAACAGATCTCTTCATTCCCAGACCAAAGACTGAGGCACTCAAGAAAAGCTATGGTTACGATAGGGCTATGGCATAGAACTTACTACCAAAATCACTCTAAGGGGCGGAGAGTGTAAATGATTTCAAAAAAGAGCTCGGTCATATTGATCTCTGTGGCCTGTTAAAGTGAGATTATTTTTAAACCCATATACTTTATATTTATGAATTCCTGTAACTAAACTTTTATATTTATAGTTTTTATTATAATATTTGTATATACGGCTCTCGTGGAAACCAGGATTGTTTATATACTTGATGAGTATATGTGTCAAAATAAAGATTCATTAATTTATACAAATCCGCTCTGCCGTACAATGGATAAGTATAGTTTCTACAAAGACTAGTTTAACTCTGTGTAGGTGGGGAATTAGACCATGTTTTGTATCCTGTTTCGCTCCGACGAAGGGCTAACGCTCGAAACGTCAGCTGCTACTCGCTTCTAACGGCGGTTAGCATACCTTAATCTACTTTACGTAATTACACCTGTTTTCTTATCAACTAAGAATTGATTCGGGTACACGTACTAACCGCTGTTGGAAGCGAGGTGCAGCTGCCGTTTCGACCGCTAGCCCTTCGTCAGAGCAAAGCTACCGGAAAACCGGTCTAACTCAAGCTACATGTAAATGTTAACAGAAAGCCGTGGCTCTTTTTAGTGCGGGGAAGTACTTCAGAAATGGCATTTGCGTGCTTCTATTTAGCGATCATTTTTGTAATATTTATTGTACGTTATGAATAGGCATTGAAGTACTTACAGGTATGGCAGATATGCTCAGGCAACAGAGCAATCATGACTGTATGAGTGTGAAAGAAATACAGCAAAACCCTAGCGGTCTACCACTAAGCACTGTGATTGGATTAGAAGAACGAAATGAACGGGAAGCCATTTCAATGCCATGGAGATGCCGTACGGTAACTGTGCCGTAAGTCGTTGTCGTAATCAATTTAGAGCTGATTTCCTATGAGTGGGACGACAAAAATATGCCCGTAGCTTTACGGTAACCGTGCTGTAACCGTGACGTACCATAACTCTGTAATTTAATTGGATCAGAAAGACAACAGTAGGGAAGCCATTTCAATGTCACAGCATGCCGTACAGTATTAACCGTGTCATCAGTCAGTGCCGTAACTTACCCACTCGTACGAAATCTGCTCTAGTGATTGTTTGAGCTCCTGGAGGGCGACTAACCTGATCTAACGTACAAATGCAGTTTCTCTTTATCATCGAATGCATCACGAACAGCAGTGACTAAAGCATCTTTGAGATGCTGGAAGTCCTCTCTCCACTCATTGCGTGCTTTATTTTTCAAAAACTCATTTTCCTCTGAAAAGTAGTTTGGGATCCATGTGGTGACTGGTTGAAGCACAAAAGAGACTGGGATAGAATTGCAGTCTTTCTTGTACCACCTGCATTCAGTTATGACAATAAAACATATTACCTCTCTTTGTTCCTACTGTAATGAGATCAAAGTATTGAAACAGTCATAAACTTTACAGAAACAAAAGATTGCAAAGGCAATTGAAATTGAAAATAACCAACACAGCAGTCAATCATTATGGATTGTATACAATTGCACTGCTTTTTTATCACCTATAAATACATTGAAAATACTAACTGCTACTACAATTATAGCAATGTGTTTTGCGTGACCAATTGTATGTATATACATGGAGTTTCCTTCCTTCCTTCTCCTTTTTTAATTGCTTGTAAATGTTTAATTGTGTGAGCTCCCTAGATGGCCTCCTGCTCTTGGAGCAAACACAAAGAATTTGTTTAAAAAAGCGATGTACATACATGTATCTTTCTTACGTGTTCCTTGCAAACTTACTTGAGTAACAACTCCTTCGTTCCTTCTTTATTTATCGTAGACAGAAGTTTGTCAAATTCATCTGCTGCAATGGTTGGCATCAGTGGACAGTAGCCATATTTTTCTGATAGCAATGTCTGTTCAAAACAATCAGAAATACTTCATGCAATAAAATGCATGTACTTGGATCGATTAAATATGAATACAAGTACATACATTAGTAATTTCTATAATCCATAATAGATATAACTATGATATAACATGACTTTAAATATGAATACAAGTACATACATTAGTAATTTCTATAATCCATAATAGATATAACTATGATATAACATGACTTTAAATATGAATACAAGTACATACATTAGTAATTTCTATAATCCATAATAGATATAACTATGATATAACATGACTTTAAATATGAATACAAGTACATACATTAGTAATTTCTATAATCCATAATAGATATAACTATGATATAACATGACTTTAAATATGAATACAAGTACATACATTAGTAATTTCTATAATCCATAATAGATATAACTATGATATAACATGACTTTAAATATGAATACAAGTACATACATTAGTAATTTCTATAATCCATAATAGATATAACTATGATATAACATGACTTTAAATATGAATACAAGTACATACATTAGTAATTTCTATAATCCATAATAGATATAACTATGATATAACATGACTTTAAATATGAATACAAGTACATACATTAGTAATTTCTATAATCCATAATAGATATAACTATGATATAACATGACTTTTAACGCAGTTGAGTCTTTTGTCAGTCACCAACTGAAATCAGACAGCAAAATAATTCCAGTTTAACATTTGAAAGATTTGGGAAGGTACCTAATATTTACTGCTGGGTTCTAAGTGGTACATTGTATAATATGACTCTAGTTAGTTTTAAACTCCAAAGGGGCAAAAGAGGGTGATCAGGCAGAAGGTATATGGTCACAAGTCAACTTAAATGGCCTTCAGCACAATGAATTCTGAAAACCCTAGCACCCATGGAGGTGAAACATATTCAGTTTACATCAAATATATAACATGCAACGTCCAATTGAAGCATAGTATTATCAATCTAATGTAACTGTAAGTAAAACAACCTTCCTTTCCACCATGTCAAGTTTCTACTTCAAGTGTCTTACTATAAAGTTTGGCCCAACAGATAGTTGCTGGCAGGCTCTTATCTCCCTCAGACACAGCTCAGTTGTCTGATGCATGTCAGTAGCCTCATCTCTTACTCCCCAACGCATGTCAACCATCTGAAAGTGAAAATAAAGCATACACTTGTAAAATAATACGACTGTACAAATATGTGCAAACAAACGCCCCATGACTGTTTAAAATTCTTTGAAAATTATGAAGGATCAAATACCTGAAATTCATATCCCTTTTCCTGACAGAAAGCCTTCAATTTTGGGTAAACCTGCTCCATTAGGGCATTTCGCTCATGCTCAGTGTCTAACAACATCATTAATAAGAACAATTTCAGACACATTAACAATAATCCGATACCTAAATTATTACAACTATCATGAGAGCCTGTTTACATGAAGGTTTACCCTAACTGCTAGGACCAGAAGCATTGTTGTTAATATATGTTGCAGTTGAAATTGACCATTCAGTTCAATTTGACCATGAGTCAAAACAAACTAGTTCAATTTGACCCGGTCAAACCAACCTACATGTACATGTAGGTCAAATTGACCCGGGTCAATTCAACCTAGGTCAAATTGACCCAGGTTTTGCTATCAATGATTCTAAAAAAAAACCTTCACTCTCCCCTCCGATCCCTCCCTTCCTTCCATCCCATATACTTACACTTACCTTTCATTCAGATGTAATATACCACATAATGAACTCAGAGGGATTTGAACTCAGCAGCTCTGCCTTGATACACCCAGTTTTCCACTGACTTAACACACTGCGCCACACAAGCGCTCGTTGATTTGGAAGCAACATTTATAGTATTTAAGTAACTTAAACCAGAACCCAGATCCTCTCGGGTCAACAAGTCAACACTTACATGAAGTAGTAACCCACATGGAATCCAATTTTTTAGTTTGCTTTAGTTTGCTTCAAACAATCAATAATCATGTGAACTAATCCAAATTCTATCCCTACATTAAAAAAAAAACACCTAGAACCGTCAACAATATGTGCTCACTAATTTGTTTGAGTCAAATTAAACTAGTTTGTTTTGACCATGGTCAATTTGAACTTACATGTAGTTTGTTCTGACCAGGTCAGATTGACCTAGTTTGAATTGACCGGGTCAAATTGAACTAGTTTGTTTTGACCCATGGTAAAATTGAACTGAATGGTCAATTTCAACTACAACATATACATGTATGCAATGAGGGATAATATACATGCATGCATGTACAATGAAGATTAAGTCCTAACAAGTTCTAGGGCCAACTTAATCCCTTTATGTATGTAAACAGGCCCTAGCTATAGCCTAGCTTATTACTCATAAATCACTCAATTAAGAATGCATGGAGTGAATCATTACTTGCCATTTTGTTTGATATAAAATGCATAAAATACATGTACATGACTTTGTATAAAATTATAATGTGCTAGATAGATAATTATAATTAAATACCTGCTGGGGACACTTAATAAATAGAAAGCCCCCGTAGTTAACTCTGAACTTCTAATGGAACCTGAAACAACCATATAGTGGCTGATCAAAGCCAGGACCCGGCTAAATCACAGATCAAATTGGAATTTAGCATGTTAGTTTTTGTGGAGGGAGGAAAACCAGAGGACCCAGAGAAAAACCATTGGAGCAAGGGTGAGATACCAACAAAGTCAACTCACATCTGGTGCCAAGTCCAGGGATCTAATCTGGTCTAATTAATCCACCTCGGCTCCCCTGGAACAGGTTGGGTCCTAAGGTTATCAAAACTAGTGTATGGGAACTTTGTAACAGCTGCTCTTCTGGATTAGGCTATAAATTAATCAAAACTACAATAACATAAAACAAATGAATACATTGTAAGAAAATTGTTTGCTACATATGTTACCAGTGAAAGTTGAGCTGAGAAAGATTCTAATGATCCTTGTATTCACAGGGCATTTGATATCCACTGCTCCATGCAACACCTTATCTATTTGCTGGCCAAGTTTTGATCTACATATACAGAAAAACAGGAAAAAAACATGTAAAAAAACTACATGTACATTGTATATAAATTATTAAGATCATACAATTACTATAACATATATGTTTCATACTGTACAGACCTCAGAACAAAATTATTCTTTCTTCAAGAACTCCACACTTTTTAAAGACTTAATTGTTTTCCACAGGATTACACGTTAATTACCTCAAAATTCTTATAATTTTTAATTATGCATATTATGCAGTTATGTTAGACCCTTTCTTTGACTGCATGGTTTGCACAATATATCTGGGGAGGGGGGGGGGGGGGGGGGGGTACTCCCATATATGTCAGACTATACAGGGATGTCATCCACTGGACAGGGTATGGTTTTTCGAGTTTCTGATCTTAGACAGGGTATCCATTTTCACATCGACAGATCTTGAACAGGGTATGCATGGTATTTATCTAGTGCCATTATTAATAGTCTATTGCTTGCCGAATACTTATTTAGTTATGACACTCATTATACAAGATCACAATAAACACTGACATCCAAGGATAGATAATCTGTTATTTGTCTTAGAGAGGGAAAATTTTAACACTAGTCTTTGTCTTGAACAGGGTATGGAGATTTGAGTTTTTGTGACTTAAACATGGTAAGGGTTTCAGAGCCCCAGCGGCACACCCCTACCCAAAAATAGGAGGCTGTTTTACTGTTATTGACAAAAGCAGGATGATCCATCATATCTTCAATACCTTGGTCCTTCATTTTTACTAGGCAGCCCCTTGCTCTTTGTTGGTTTGAATGCTTTTCCACCTTTTTTCTTGACAGCAGGTTCTGATACACTTTTCTTTTTTGTTTTTGTTGCAGTTCCTGTGTCTTTACTAGGTTTAGCTGCAGTCTTAGACACTCCACTTGTAACAGGCTTTGATGTATTTTTCTTGAGAGAAGGTTCTGTGGCAATGACTTTCTTTCTCCCTGAAGCTTTTCCAGTCACGACAAGGTTGGATGTCTTCAAGCTTTAGTTTTGAAAGGAAACTAATTAAATAATACTCATAAATTAAGTAATACCATGATCCCCTCAGTTTTCTTTGTTAGTTCACAGACATTTAAATTCCCTCATCAGCATGCATACTTTTTCTAATTAATTCCCTCATTGACATGCAAGAGATCTAAAATTTATAGAAGGGCAATTGCATGCTGATGAGGAAACATTGGACTGTCCCTTAATTGGCACACCAGCTAGGTTATGATGCAATGCCTGTAAACCCTGTACTATTTTGTGGCTCAAGAAAGTTCTTCTCTTTATTTCTCAAACCCGCTTCTTCCATGTGGGATACTTAAAACCATAAATGTGACATAATTAAACTCCATGCATGCTCTTTGAATATTTAGTCAAGACAACCACGTAATTACATTGTATTTTTATTAGTGTTATATTCTTCTCAAAAACAACATGCTTGTACCCAGGGGAAGCCAGGATCATTCAAACAATGGCACTCAATCAAGGAAAATAACAAAACGTTTTCTTCCCAGACATTTTCTTCCCGAATGCGCTGCCATATGTGAGTTGAGTTTGTTGGTATCTCGCCCTTGCTCCAAGGGTTTTTCTCCGGGTTCTCCGGTTTTCCTTCCTCTGCAGAAACCAACCTAAATTCCAATTTGATCAGAATACTTAAATACAAGCCTCTGGCTTTCCAGGTAACGGCTTCCATGTGCACTAGCTGTATCTTTGACGTAAAATAAACCATTTTTTTTATTTCTAAAGCAACTCAACTGCAACGTCTTTACATGTAGCTTAGGCAAAGAAAACTAAACTTCTCAGAGATTAAATGTTCCATTCATGATAATGATGATTAAATGTTCTGTCCGTGATAATAGCATTACAAAGTGATAGCATGACATTTTGGGAAATTAATGATTAAATTTCCCCTCGAGCCTTGGGAGGATCTGTAAAATTCCCTGTGGTGTCGGGACTTCCATAAATCATCCCTTGGCTCTTGGGGAAATTAATCATTCACTAATTTCCCTCATGTCATGCTATTACTTATCATTATTAAAAATTAAGTTTACATAATTTTAGCTAAATTTTTAAAAGTTATTATTATTACAATGTACAAACAGTGAAATCATTTAGTGTTAATTGTTTCCATGCAGCCACCAGTTAAGTTTAAATTTGCATAATAATTACATTATGTCGCTTTGGACTTGCACTAAAATTAGTGCTAGTACAATATGGATGCCAGAAATGGAAAGAGCGAGAGAAAATTAAGTTCAGCAAAAACACATTTTTGAAATCTCCAAAACAACATGGTCATGATCAGTTCGCTCCTCACCTCTGGCTCTGATCGTGACCCGTCACAGGCGTCAGCCCTGTCTGACATGTATCTCCTTGACCCGATGTGCCCTGTCCCGATCCAGCCCTAACCTTTAGCCTTATCCCTGCTCTCAGAGCCTGGATGGCTCGAACACCTTTCTTGTTTGGTTGTTCAATGCTTGCTCCGCTTCCCATGTTGACTTGGCAGTTACCTATAAAATTAGGATTAACCTATAAACTGTTATTAAACTCTGTTTAGCTTGATCGCTGGAAGACATCATGTGTGAACACGAAAAGAGAAAAACCAAGTCCAGTTTTATAAATTATAGAAACTTTTTCATCTGGATCCTTCCCAGGCTGAAACAGCGCCGCGCGCCAAATTCCGCAAACAAGAGGGGGGTGTTCGTCTATTGTGTTTTTAGTTCTCAGAGCCCGCGATCTTTTGGCCAGCGCCAAGTGCTCTCGCCGGGTAGGCACTTCATATATCGTTAAATGAAATGTCCCAAGCACTACTTGTATCTTATTTTCTTGGTTTGCCTATGTACTAGCTAGTACCATAGTGCTTCCCTATCCTTGCCCCTATCCTTGCCTAACCTATGCTCCCTATCCTTGACTATGCTTCCCTATCCTTGACTATGCTTCCCTATCCTTGACTATGCTTCCCTATGCTTCCCTATCCTTGACTATGCTTGTCTATGCTTGTCTATGCTTGTCTATGCTTGTCTATCCCTGTCTATCCTTGTCTAGCATTCCCTGTCCCTGTCTATCCTTGTCTATGCTTCCCTATCCTTGTCTATGCTTCCCTATCCTTGTCTATGCTACCCTATCCTTGTCTATGCTTCCCTATCCTTGACTATGCTTCCCTATCCTTGTCTATGATTCTCTAACCTTGTCTATCCTTGACTATGCTTGTCTATCCTTGACTATGCTTCCCTATCCTTGTCTATGCTTCCCTATCCTTGTCTATGCTTCCCTATCCTTGTCTATGCTTCCCTGTCCTTGTCTATGCTTCCCTGTCCTTGTCTATCCTTGACTATGCTTGTCTATCCTTGACTATGCTTCCCTATCCTTGTCTATGCTTCCCTATCCTTGTCTATGCTTCCTTATCCTTGTCTATGCTTCCCTATCCTTTACTATGCTTCCCTATCCTTGTTTATGCTTCCCTATCCTTGACTATAATGCTTCCCTATCCTTGTTTATGCTTCCCTGTCCTTGTCTATGCTTCCCTGTCCTTGTCTATCCTTGTCTATCCTTGTCTATGCTTGTCTATCCTTGTCTATGCTTGTCTATCCTTGACTATGCTTCCCTATCCTTGTCTATGCTTCCTTATCCTTGTCTATGCTTCCCCTATCCTTGCCTATGCTTTCCTATCCTTGACTATGCTTCCCTGTCCTTGTCTATGCTTCCCTATCCTTGTCTATCCTTGTCTATGCTTCCCTATCCTTGAGTATGCTTCCCTATCCTTGCCTATGCTTCCCTATCCTTGACTATGCTTCCCTATCCTTGACTATGCTTCCCAATCCTTGACTATGCTTCGATCCCTATCCTTGACTATGCTTCCCTATCCTTGACTATGCTTCCCTATCCTTGACTATGCTTCCCAACCCTTGTCTATGCTTATCTATCCTTGACTATATATGCTTCCCTATCCTTGACTATGCTTCCCTATCCTTGACTATGCTTCCCTATCCTTGACTATGCCTCCCTATCCTTGACTATGCCTCCCTATCCTTGTCTATGCTTCCCTATCCTTGCCTATCCTTGCCGGCTATGCTTCCCTATGCTTCCCTATCCTTGCCTATGCTTCCCTATGCTTCCCTATCCTTGCCCGGCTATGCTTCCCTATCCTTGACTATGCCTCCCTATCCTTGACTATGCTTCCCTATCCTTGACTATGTTTCCCTGTCCTTGTCTATGCTTCCCTGTCCTTGTCTATGCTTCCCTATCCTTGTCTATCCTTGTCTATCCTTGAGTATGCTTCCCTATCCTTGCCTATGCTTCCCTATCCTTGACTATGCTTCCATATCCTTGACTATGCTTCTCTATCCTTGTCTATGCATGCTTCCCTATCCTTGCCTATCCTTGTCTATGCTTCTCTATCCTTGTTTATGACTCCCCTGTCCTTGTCTATGCTTCCCTATCCTTGACTATGCTTCCTATCCTTGACTATGCTTCCCTATACTTGACTATGCTTCCCTATCCCTTGACTATGCTTTCCATATCCTTACCTATCTTAATTGTAGGCGCACAGTTGAGGTATATTTGCACAGTGGTATATTTGTGGATCTGCCGTGGATCTTTGTTGGCTCACAAGTGCGACTTAATTTTATTTCTTGGGCGCATTTTGAAAAATTCATTTCGCAAAATGCGACCAAGTGGTCGCAGTGTCGAGCCCTGTTTGAACTGCAACCTGTTTACGTTAGTTTTTTGCACTTCCTTGATTAATTTTGGCTCGTTTTTGGTCACATTACAGACAGTATTCCGTCTACGCACTTCTTTAGACGAGTAGAAGCAGGAAAAAGAGCGTGCAAAAACTAAGTGTAGTCTCCTCAGTTCGCAGCCGTTCTTAGTGTCGGTGTCATAAATATGGGACCGACACTATTAAGAACGGCTGCGAAGGAGACTAGTATAAGTGCCGATCTTGGAGAAAATCAAGGGTCCAACGTATTGTGTGGAGCGATGATGTAGCTTTGATAGAATGTTGAAAATACTCTGTGTCACATAACGTAAATGAGAGCCAATGCCTTAAGAGATTAAGATCCACTAGATTATGTTGTATACAAATTATTGTCGGATACTTAATTTTACTGACATATTTTGTTGAACAATATTTACTTCAGAGCCTGATTTTCAGAAAAAATAGAATGAACGGCACATTGTTAAAATTACTTATATAATATCGCCAGACCACAAAAATATGGACCCTCCCCAAAAACTGGGCCCCAGAATTTTGTGACCCCTCCCCCCCTCTCTTTTCCCGCAATCATATAATATTCTCAACATATATTCTTTCTGTAGGTTTCTATATAGCGAGCTTGGAGTATTTGCATAGTATTTTACTTTATTAACTTCGCCATATGGACCGCAGGACATCAAAAACAGCTATACGCCAATTACAGCTGTGGGCCCTTGAAGTATTCGCACAGTCACTGAGGGCGGTCACTCGATGGTTACTTCCAGAGATTTGATTACGTTCTCATTGGTTCTTTAACGTCCACCTTATACAGGGCAGAAGTGAAGGTAGACGGGACCTCGGTTTTAGTGTCTCATCCGAAAGAGCGAATTTCACGATTACTGAGCATGTTTTATGACTTGTACTGTCCCATCATCCCATAAGCGGACACTTCACGCAAGCGGACAACAGTTGCTCAAGGTGTGCGATTATGCCAGGAACCATTGTATTCGCATAGATTTCTCCCCCCGGCATCTCTCAAGGTGATCGTAAAGCAGACGATACACACTTACACACACTTTATTTTTTTTACTTTTTCACACTATATAAAAGTTCTGCTTGCCCCGCAGGTAGCTTTTAATGCTAATCTAGGCGGGCTAAGTCTTATAGGAAGAAAAAATTCCAGGTTACAATATTGTCATTGCAAAAAGGGTATTGAAACAATAATTATAGCAATAACAATAATAATTATATTCATAATCAGGGCTTCAGATTCGGGCTTCATGTGCCGAACTGACTGATCTTGTTTCCTACCATAATCTATTTTTCATGTATCAATATCATTGTAATTTACTCCCAACTTCGTTTGATGAGTTTTTTTTCAGAGCGTGTCTTCGAAACACCAATATAACACACGGCTTGCTTCCAACTCAACATACTATATTAATTAACAAGATTAGAACTAATTATGCAAGGGCGTAGCCAGAGGCCCTTCGTGACGGAACATGCTGGGGCACCATAGATTTACAAGGCGTACGCCTTAGCCGCACCGAATTAGCCGTTTTTTTTAGGGTGTTATGCTATTTTTTAGGGTGTTATGCTAATGTTTAAGGCGCGCTCATTAATTCAGATGACGTCACAGTCTTATTGTCTTAGGTCATGCATAAATTAATTAGGGCGTACGGCCCTTTTTTAAGGCGCTATGCTAATTTTTAAGGCGCTCTCATGAATAAAGTGAGGCGCGCTCATGAATAAAGCGCGGTAAAGTGCAGCGCTCATGAATAAAGTGGAATCTCATTAACTCAGAGGTTTATCTATTATTTCTGAGAATGAGGTCATCGATCTATTCGGGCATGTTTGGGCAAAGCTTGAGCGGCTATAAAACCAGAACCTGTGTCTCTGAGTGAGTACAACCCAAAGTGTAAAACCAGAACCTGTGTCTCTGAGTGAGTACAACCCAAAGTATAAAACCAGAACCTGTGTCTCCGAGTCAGTACAACCCAAAGTATAAAACCAGAAAACTCCAACTACAAGATGGCAAGGAAACCTATATCAGAAGACACTATTTGCATCGATGAAGTAGAACACGTCGAAAGAAACAGAGCATTTCACAGGATATCAAGTATTATACATTTGGTGTATGCTGCACTCTGTCACGAACCAATCTATGTCGAGAGAGAAAGACGATGTTATCAGTAGCTGTGAAACAAATCACCCAAGCCAAAGACAGCACGATTGCTTGATGTTATCCGAAGAGGAATCGTGGAATTTGTTCTACAACAATGCAAAAGACGAAGTCAAACCAGAGAGAGTGTGGGGAGATTGTGAACGCTATTTGCTACATGTTGAACATTGAAATTCATCGCTCATGGAAAGTTTACCTATCTGAACGTTACAAGTTACCCTGGACCACAGTGTATCTTTTACATCTTCAGTTCAGTAACAACGGATCTTCTATCATTGATCAAGTGCTTGAAGTAGTGAGACGTGAATTACATCCACTGAATGACATTGAACAACACGGCTTTGCCTCAATATATTCTGTGTCTGTTCCAGAACAATTTTTAGAAAAGATGAAGAGTTTATGGAGATTGATTGATTTTGTAATTACTTTAACTTTTAAACCAATAAAGTTCACTTGTGTTTGGTTTGAACAGGTTTGGGCAAATCTTTGTTATGAATAACAAATACACTATTGTTTCGGTAATCTGCTCTGTATTAACCCAGTGATATTTTTGATATCATTCACAACTATCACTCGTAACGTAATTTCTGAGATCAGAATATTTGTAAACCTTTACAGTAAATCCACTGTGAGCAACTTTGCTATTGTCCTTAGGGATTAGCGATAACTGAAGGGCCATCAGTACAGTTTGATAGAAACAATAGTCCTATTGTTTTGAGGAAAACTCTTGAGATGTAAATTCTTCTCTAAAACTGAACTATAATTACCATACGAATAAAAACAGTACAAACCACCAGATAAATTAAACAAAATTTATTCAATCTCAAAAACACCAATTTACAGTTCGTTTTCCTTATAGTCGCGGAGTTGATAACTTTCTTATTTCTCAGTTCTTGGGTTGATATAATGTACCGTGTTACAAGATTACATTGATTTATGTTTCATTGATTTTTTTGTTGTTGACAAATGCTGCTTACTGATTGCTTATATTAAAACGTTGACAAGAGAAAGAATATTTTTAAAGACATTTAGTAATAGAAATCGACTTAATAAAACTTATTTCTAAAAGGTACAAATGTATTGTTCGTCACGGGGACACTCTGTTCCATAATCTTCCATGTTCATCAAGTTTTGCTTTGTTTCCAAGATTTTTCGGAAATCAGGATCTTTTCTTAAGCTGTGAATCCATTTCATATCTTCGAACAACACTCCTCTTAGGTCTTTTCTATAGGTAGGAACCAAAGCGTTACTGGCTTTGATTTCAGCAACTTCATGACTATCCCCATCGTGTTCATACTTTTGAACCAACGCTTCCCAATCTTCCTGGTGCCGTTCTTTAGCTTCGTTTCGAATTCTTTCCCAAACATCCTCTTCTCCGTCATAACTATATCATCAGTGGAGTCCGTGCTCTCCTGAGAATCAGAGCTTTGATAAGAATCTTCAGTCATTTCATCATCTGAGTTGGAACTAAACTAAACACAAATGACTTTAAATTTTAACCCGACTTGGTTCATAACCTATTGACTTTGTAGATGGCCGTATATTTGTCATTTTTAGATACATGTCATGCACGTTGTGCGCGGCCCATGCCATTCCGGTTTCTTGTATTATATATGTTCAACATATTGACTTTGTAGATGACCGTATACTTGTCATTTTTATTTTAACATGTCATGTTATACGCCATACCATACCACCCCCACCCCACCCCCCCCCCCCCCCCCCACCAAAAGTGCATCACCCAGCTTTACCCCACCCCCCTAATAAACGATCGGTGGCCCTAAGGGCCCTATGGAGGCGAGCCAGCCCGGGCGTTCCTTCTTTCAGTCTATATAGTGTTATTGATTGAATTCAAAGTTTCAAGGATAGTAAGATCGATCGTCAACGAACTTGGCCCGAAGGCCCCATGAAGCAACAAGAACCGGATCTAGTACTTGGTAGATCGACATTGATAAAATGTGCACATATTGTGACTTTCCCTGGAGAAAGGCAGCGATCGATCCATCTTAACAACGAGCTGTGAAATTCAAACGAGAGAGTTCCATCTAACAATTAAAAGAGCCCACATTTGAAATATTAAAACCTGAAAAGATAACTGTTTGTTACTGTTAAGAATAGTAAATTAACTTGGTGTGTGGCCCAACATATTAGTTTAGTTGGTGGATATGAAGGTGAATCAGACTATGATAGTTAAGGATAGGGAAGCATAAGACAAGGATATTGAGGCAAGGATAGGCCGGAAGCATAAGACAAGGATATTGAGTCAAGGATAGGGAAGCACAGTAAAGTATAGGGAAGCATAGTTAAGGATAGGGAAGTATAGTCAAGGATAGGAAGCATTAAGTCAAGGATAGTGAAGCATAGACAAGGACAGGGAGTCATAAACAAGGATAGGGAAGCATAGACAAGGATAGGGAAGCATAGACAAGGATATGGAAGCAATTAGGCAAGCATAGACAAGGATAGGGAAGCATAGTCAAGGATAGTCAAGGATAGGGAAGGATAGGGAAGGATAGGCAAGGATAGGGAAGCATAGTCAAGGATAAGGAAGGATAGTCAAGGATAGGGAAGGATAGTCAAGGATAGGGAAGCATAGACAAGGATAGGGAAGCATAGGGAAGCATAGGCAAGGATAGGAAAGCATAGACAAGGATACGGAAGCATAGACAAGGATAGGGAAGCATAGTCAAGGATAGGGAAGCATAGTCAAGGATAGTCAAGGATAGGGAAGGATAGGGAGCCATAGACAAGGATGGGGAAGCATAGACAAGGATAGGGAAGCATAGACAAGGATAGTCAAGGATAGGGAAGGATAGGGAGCCATAGATAGACAAGGATGGGGAAGCATAGACAAGGATAGGGAAGCATAGACAAGGATATGGAAGCATAGACAAGGATAGGGAAGCACTGATATAGACAAGGATAGGGAAGCATAGACAAGGATAGAGAAGCATAGTCAAGGATAGGGATGCATAGACAAGGATAGGGAAGCATAGACAAGGATAGGGAAGCATAGTGACAAGGATAGGGATGCATAGACAAGGATAGGGAAGCATAGACAAGGATAGAGAAGCATTGTCAAGGATAGGGATGCATAGACAAGGATAGGGAAGCATAGACAAGGATAGAGAAGCATAGTCAAGGATAGGGATGCATAGACAAGGATAGGGAAGCATAGACAAGGATAGGGAAGCATAGACAAGGATAGGGAAGCATAGACAAGGATAGGGAAGCATAGACAAGGATAGGGAAGCATAGTCAAGGATAGGGAAGCATAGGCAAGGATAGGGAAGTATACTCAAGGATAGACAAGGATAGACAAGCAAGGATAGAGAAGCATAGTCAAGGATAGGGATGCATAGTCAAGGATAGGGAAGCATGACAAGGACAGGGAAGCATAGACAAGGATAGGGAAACATAGACAAGGATAGGGAAGCATAGTCAAGGATAGGGAAGCATAGGCAAGGATAGGGAAGCATACTCAAGGATAGGGAAGCATAGACAAGGATAGACAAGGATAGGGAAGCATAGACAAGGACAGGGAAGCATAGACAAGCATAGACAAGGATAGACAAAGATAGAGAAGCATAGTCAAGGATAGACAAGCATAGTCAAGGATAGACAAGGATAGGGAAGCATAGACAAGGACAGGGAAGCATAGACAAGGATAGGGAAGCATAGACAAGGATAGGGAAGCATAGTCAAGGATAGGGAAGCATAGGCAAGGATAGGGAAGCATACTCAAGGATAGGGAAGCATAGACAAGGATAGACAAGGATAGGGATCGAAGCATAGACAAGGACAGCCGGGAAGCATAGACAAGCATAGACAAGCATAGTCAAGGATAGACAAGCATAGACAAGCATATTAGTCAAGGATAGACAAGGATAGACAAGCATAGTCAAGGATAGGGAAGCATAGTCAAGGATAGGGAGCATAGGTTAGGCAAGGATAGGGGCAAGGATAAGGAAGACACTATGGTTCTAGCTAGTACATAGGCAAACCAAGAAAATAAGATACATGTAGTGCTTGGGACATTTGATTTAACGATATATGAAGTAGTGCTTGGGACATTTCATTAAACGATATATGAAGTACCTACCTCTCGCGGTGGTTTAATATTCACGTACTTCATGTCGCTGTTTCAAGGCTGGGCTACCCCGAGGGTGGGGATTTTGACACACGCCATCTTGGATCTGACCTAGAAGACCCTGCATGGTGACGAGGTTGGTAATTTATAGGAAACATAAGGAATATAGGGCAGATATTTGACATTTTTGACCGAACGTGTTGTCCCCAGAGTAGAGATTTGACCTTTTTGGGGAGAAAATCCCCACCCCTTGCCCGCTCTCCCCCCCTCGGGCTTAACATAATTTGCAGTGCAGGGTGGGACCACTGAGAGATAGCTAGGCATTACTGCCACTCAGTATGGGAGGGTAATAAAAAGTGCTAGTATGCTAGAATACAATTTCTTCTAAGTTGGGGTGAGTACAGAGAGGGGTAAGTTTGTCGTGAGCCCGCGACCTAATCTCGTGACTGTACATATCATATTGATCCAGAGCAGATCAACAGTTCCTAAAATGAAGGTAGAGAAAAGACGAATTTGCAAACTTCACCTCTCCTTTTGTGTCTAATTTTTGCATATATCGTTGAATGGAGAGGCAAGGGAAACCAAGAACGCGCCCTGCTAATATTGCTACTGAAGATATCCACAAAGCTTTGGACTCTTATGGTGGCCGATCAAGTCCGAGTCCCGAAAGTGCTACAACTTTGAAAGGTGAGAATTTTGAGCTCTCGATTTCTTCGATTTTGAAAAAATTCGGCTTCAACTCAAACAAAAAGAGAATGTGATTTTAGAATCGTGTTAATTGTCATAAGTACAGACTCGTAGTATAATTGTTCGGTTCCAGTGTTGTTGTCCTCATTATAGACATTAATGACAATTAGTAAGCTTATGCTATGTTTCATTTTCGTGTGTTGGCATTTCACAATTTTATCCAATTACTTCGGACACGATTCAAGGATTAGTGTTTAACTCGTATTACCTCATAGAAATACACATTTCCTGTTTAAACCTAGATCAATCTACGGCCGGTTTTATTATGCGGACAGCTGACATTTTGTTGCTTACAATTTAATTTCTGCATATTCGATTCCCTTCGGTTTGTAATTGTACATTGGCTTTATTTGTCAATTGTATAGAGTCGTTTATAATTATCTGCTTGAATCAGAAAAAGAAAATCGGGTTAGTAATTAGAATTCTTGAAATGGGCATATTAAATTTGGACAATTGCTGCAATTGTAGTTTATAGAATCTATATCCTGAACTTCTTGCATTATTTGAAAGAAAGCTCGTTATAAAAACTAAAACACATGCAGTTGCTTAATTAAAGAGAAAGAAGAGAGTATAAACCCTTTCCATTCATACTGTGGTTAGGTGCTGAGAATTTATTAAATGAATTTATTTATTTATGCCTTCACATCAAACAACTCAAATACAATATTTAGGTTAAGTCATATAAATACCTATAGAATCATTGCAAGTACCACGAAGTAAAGAAAAATGCTTTATGAAAGCTTTTTTAAATAATCCTGAAGTCAAAACCCTTTTGTTTTCAGTAAAATATTATCTCTTCATGTATTTTTAAGCACCTTTTCCCATTGATCTGGGTGTCAATCACTTTAATATTTTATTATCTCAACAAACTTCTTCATATTCAACCACAATTCTAAGTTGAGTGTATTGTTTTGGCGTGGATGTGATCTTTACTTCCAAGTATTTATAAGCTATTACATGTACATATAAGCCATTGTCAGGTTTTTCTATTCAATAAATTTTTGTCAAGTGCATATTCAAGTTTTTTTCTTCCTTCATTTGTTCCTAAACAACCATGTCCTTTGTCTGGCCGTTTCTATGTATGAATAGGCAACTTTTGATCTTGGTAAAATATCAGAAAATATCAGAAAATAATGTTACATACTTGTATTGTATTTTAGATGGAGTTATTTTTTATGTACATGTCCCATTGTCCCATTTCTTGAATATTTAAAAAGTAATATGATGTGTTCATGTTAAATGAATAAATATACCTATAAACTGCATTATATCCCATAATTTTCATCTACTCTTTAAGAGATATGCCATAACTTAATTTATTTAGCATCAATAATGCAGCTTATATACATTGTAAGTTTGTTTTCCTGTGCTGTATAATATTCTCCTGGTCAATGTGTAAAACAGATAGACTATGTGTAAGGTATAGAATTAAAGTCCTAACTTCTTGTCAGGTTCAATAATAACTACTTATTAACCGAGCGTGAGGTCTGTTCAGAGAAATGTCAGACCGCGGTTTTTCTGTACAGAAAAACCAAGGTCTGATATTTCTCTGTACAGACCGAGCAAGCAAGGTTAATAAGGTATTTATTATATGGCATTTTTTCGTATTTTTAGATGATTTTTTTTTCACTTCCGCTTAACGGTTGATATTACTTCCGGAAAGCGCGTGCGTGTACTCAATTTCCCGCTCTTTTCAATTTCTCGAAAAAGAACCAAAAATCAAATTCAACCAAAACTCAATTTTAATGCATCTGTTTACTTGATTTTTCTTTTACAAATTGCCGGTCCGAATACGCAAAAACACGGACCGTGGTCCGAATACGCAAAAAGATGGACCGCGCGTCGACCAATCAGAATGCAGGAAATCGCAAAGCCATAATTATAATAATAAAGTGTATGAGTAACCAGTATTACATGTACTCAAAATGCCAGCACCATGACTTGTATTTTGTTGTGTGAACAATATAATTTCATTTTTTTAATAATATCATGTGTTTACTGCTTTTTAGTTTTTCTAGCAGATTCAAATATAAGTTTAAATTCTCAGTGTTAATCCAGATAAATTCATGGTTCGAATACAAGTAGTTTTGAAACATTTGATTAGGTTCCATAAATCACTATTAACTGTACATCTAAATGTATATGAATTTTATAAATTAAAATTAGCAGGAATTTTAAAAATTATCATGATATATGCATCATGTACTAACTAGTTTATACAATACACAGGGTGAAACATGTGCTCTGATTGGTCAATAGCCATGATCTATTAGAGTACAGATGATGTCACATGTCTTTAAGGTCACATCCACACTCTATTTTGTTGGAAAAGTTAACTTATTATTGTATATTAAAACAAATAGAGTTCATTGTGCCATCGGACTGCAGAAAGGATCCTGACTTAAGTAGCTAGCTAGGACCCTAACTAGTATCCTATAAGATCCTATAGAGGATCACATTCAGGATCTTGTAAGATCCTATTGGATCCTGAATAAAATCCTATACAAGATGTTATACGATTGTCATGTAGAATCATCAGTGTTTCTGTCATCAGTATGGAATTTTTGTGCTTGTGCACAGACGTTTCTTTGGGGGATTCCATTTCAGAGCGAGCACATATACGTGGCTGCTTTTGCAGGCTTAACTCGTCCTTTTGCTGCTTCCCATCTTATCTTTCAAAAAGAGAGGAAATACAACGTCTGGTACCGAGGGTAAGATGATGCCAAAAGGTGAAGAGAACATCAGTTATACCAATCAAGTGCATGTAGTTGTGGAGCACTTCTTTGTTCTATTTATATATGTTGTCACCTGTGCATCTATAAGATTGAGGACATACAGCAAAATGACATCTATTTGTTTCTAAGACAATTAGTAATCTTAGTATTCAATGAATTGTACTAGCTAGTTTAAAGAAAATAGTAATTGGTAGTAGAAGGTTCACATATGAGCAAAATACTCTTCATGATTTGTTATGTTAAAAGTAGTAAGAAAACTTAGGTAATTTGCTGGAAATCAAAATTGTTTTATTGGGCAGCTTATGTCACATTGTATCAGAGTGGTTTAATTTTGATTGAGTATTGTAAGACCTGAATATACAGAGCCAATCATGGGAGCTAGTAAAAATGCAATGAGCCAGTCATGAACTGATCAGAAGTAATTCGTGATTGGACAAACTGAAGTAATTCCTGATTGGCTTTACTTAACCCTTTCCCTCCTGTGCCGCCCGTAACCGCCCAATATGAAGCATGTACCTGGAGAAAATTATTGCATCAAACCTAGACATGCTGGAAATACGATGTTGTGATATTATTTCAAGGAATGAATGACTTCAAAGTCAGAGCTATAACAGAGATCGCTTGACTCTCCCACTTTGGAGAAAAACGCATTTGTTTTGGACATCGTTGTTCGTTTCTTTGATTTTTGCGAATTTTGAGGAGCTGAAAATCGGCTCAAAAAAACCTTCCCATTCGCACTTGAAATCAAAAGCAAATACAAAATCACCACTCAGTCGTTACAGTACCTTGTTTAATCTTTCCAACCAGCAGGCTTGTTTGCACAAAATGCACCAAACGACTCTGATCCACGCCGATGTTTACACTGCATTTCACTCGACCACATTTACCTGCTCCCACCTCCAATTGCATGCTGGGTAATGGACAAAAATTCCACAAGGGGTTCCCCCCCTCTGGGACTCCGGTAGGTTTTTTTTTATAAGTCTTTTACCCCTACAACCAAGAGCGGTGATTTGGAGTCAAGCCGTTGCTTTAAAGTGACAAAAACACATCCTAATAGGTTGAGCAGGGGTAAAAGACTGCCAACTGCAGGATTGCAAGGATTTCATTGAATAATTTTTTCCTGTGTCTCAAAGCACAAACACAACGGAAAAACCCTGTGAAATCCCCTCACAAAGCCTACTAGAAGCAAACCAAGTACTTTTCAGCCATCCTCAGACTTAATGATGTCTTCAAGCTCTCTGACAGTGGCATATTTATCCAAAATTAGAGCTCATTTCATTAGAAACCCTACCGAAGCAGCCATACCTACCGTCAACGAGTGAACAGAATTCTCCCAAATGGCATTGTGGGAAAAGTTTGAGCCCTCGGCTTAAAAAGTCAGCAGTATTTAACTGACCCGGGCTAGCCAAACTTGAACTGAGGGGGGAGGGTTGAGTTAGCACTCAGGATTTCACCAACTGAGCCAAACATGTCCAGTAGGGAAAGGGTTAATTAACCAGTCACAGGGAAAAGTAAACACTGTTGACAGTAATTATTGTGGATAACTCTTGCTAAAATGAAAATTGATAGTGTGACAGTCTTGACCAAAACAATGTTTAGTTAATTTTAGTTCAGAACTTGATTGGCTGATAAAATAGATTATTACAAAATATTTTTCACAGCCAATACAAAAGCTACAGTAAGCAATTAATGCAAATTGAAAGTAATTCATGCTCTATATTGTGTTCTTATTGCAGCATCCAATAGGGACAGTGGAGTGTCAGAATGTTCCTCATTTGTCAGTGACCGACTTTCATTTGCTAGTGACCAATCGGTAGTTACCAGTGATAGCCATGACCCACTGTCACTCATTGGTGATAGATTGATAGTGACTAATGATCCTCTTGGGGCCCAGTTACTATCAAGTCAAAGTGAATACAGCAATGGAACTGAAAAACATCCTGATACTTGGGATGAGAGAGAAACTTTAGAGTGAGTATAATCAGAAATGAAGGAATTATATACTGGCTAATTATTTTTTGCACATGTTATGATTATTATTCTTATAATCATCATGCAACATGGATGTAGCATGGACCAAGTATTTAAGATACATTCTCTTTCTAATGTGAAAGTTGCTTGGGGGTAAGAGAGACAGGTGAAAGAATCCTCGGAGTGGTACCAAAAAATGTAGTAGCTTGTGCAAATAGCCCAAACCTCAATCTGTGTAAAGTCCAGGAGGGCTACATGTAACTTACCTAGCCTTGTAATTGCACAGTTTCAGTATGGAAGGGGAATAAAAGAGTTGGCTACACACATACAACTGTATATACATTGTAATGTCAATTATGTAGTGAATTTACAGTTTTTATGGACTTAATTGTTCTGACTTCTGGAAAGTTTTAATATGATACAGAGAAACCATGCACAATATTATTCTAGCCTGAGAAATTCAAGTCAGCTGTGCTCACACTGAATATAAATACATTATTAACCACAACCAATTCTTATTAATTTTTCAGAAAAGAATGGAAGATGTTATTTTCATCTGAAAATTATTACCATGATGTAAGTTTATTGTGGTTCCTGTTAAACCATTCAGAGATTACATGCATGGGTATGCACATGTATACTCTATAAATAAGTGGTCAATGAACATGATACAATTATCTTGAAATCAAATCAGCTTGGATGGTCACCGTGCATCTTATTATTTGATCTATAGATCATGAATCAAATATTCACTCTATGCAAATTTATTACAAAACAATGTAATATGTTGAAACTTTACTCAGCCTAACATAAACTTTAGTGCCATACAATTGGCACAATTGGCTTCTAATACATACTTACATGTACATTATTATCAAAACCTTCTTTTCAAAGAACATTATATGCATTCATTCATCTGCAATTCCTTAAATAACTGAGAATTTTAATTTGTTGATTTCAGTTGAGGAATCATGCCCTTTGTGGAAAATTAAAATTTTCAAAATTTAGAAGCATAGCATGGAAGGTATGAGCATTAATTATGTAAGAGGGAATACATATTTACCTACATATTTTCATGATGAAGTTGTGGATAATTATTAGGCCTTGATGATTTAATGCTTGAAATGTTGTTTATGTGTATTTATAATTATTGTTCAATAATATCATTTTAAAACTTTCATCTAGAACAAATTTTAACTTGCCTCAATATATACTGAACCAAATTATACTTATTTTAATATTGCCTGTAGCTATTTTTAGAGTGTCTACCAGAAAAGCCAGAGGATTGGATTGCAAGTACAAAACAACACAGAGAAGAATACAACATATTTAAACAGCAGGTATGTTAACAGTACTGATGCAGTAAAGCCTGGTCCTCACTAGCGACATACAGGTAAGTACAAGCTTAAGATTATTATGTGCTACTGAGGACAACCACAACATAAGTAGTCAAGCACAAGAAAATCAAATGTTCCATTCTTCCTGTGCTTGTGCTTGTGCTTTTGTCGCTGTTAATTTCCTAGTGAGGACAAGCATGACATTATTAGCACAAGGTGGTGAGGACATGCATGACGTAATAGTTAGGACATGCATGACATAAGCACATGCATAAGCACAAGGTACATGTAGTGAGGATGCATGCACAACATATAAGCACAAGGTAAATGTAAGTGCATGAGGACATGTATGACATAAGCACAATGTTAGTGAGGACATGCACAACATAAGCACTTGTAAAGTAGTGAGGAAATGCACGACATAAGCACAAGCAGTATACACATGCATATTAAGTATCTGGCTAATTTTTATCACCTCCCTCTCAACAGAAGAAATCAAAATGGTGGGTGAGTCGACCCAGAGGTGTTCAATATGCATGCGTATGTGCTTATACTTATTTAATGTCGCTGGTGTCCTCACTACTTAATGCTTATGTTGTATATGTCCTCATGCACTACCTTGTACTTATAAACGTACATGGTATGACATAAGCACAAGGTAGTGAGGACAGCAGTGACAAGCACAATTATTACATACGCATATGTATTAAACACCTCTGGGTCAACTCATCCGCCATTTTGTTTTCTTCTGTTGAGAGGGAGTGGTGACAAATATAGCCAGAGATGTTTAATACACATGCATAAATTATGTGCTTATGCTTATGTTGCTGCCATGTCACTACTTTGTGCTTTATATGTTTATGTTGCTTAAGTGAGGACCGGCTGGCTTAAGTGTTACCTGATTTGTGCAGATAACATATAAATTATATATAACTTCCAAGAAAGAAGTCGATATTGGGTCGATATTGCAAGCCTCGATCTATGCATGTGCATACAATGTTGTGTGTTGTCTTTTTCATACTTGTCAGTGTCTGACTGACCCCAGCAAGTCACAAGAAGATAAAAACCTACAGATCTTCAACCCTCTTTCTCAGGATGAAACTGTAAGTTAATTGCATTGCACATTGAGCTCTTTTAATTTTTATATTATATGTTAGGCATCAAGATTACACTAGCTTGGAAAACAGATCAACACAATCATACTGCAACACTGATGCATACATGTACATGCAACATTGCTGACAATAATTTATTGTTTTGAAAAGAGGTTGACATACACTGCAATATTTCCTGTAACATTGGCACACAACAATTTCAGAGGTGGACACTGCACTTTGCAATTTTGCTGTTGCCAGGAGTGTTGTGTACAATTGTAACCAGTTTGAGTTATGTTAGTTGCATGTGATTCTATCAGAGAGCTTATATGTAACCTTAACTAGTGGAGATAGCTACTTGCCTGCTGTATCTCCAGCCTTAGACCTCACATAGGTGCTATTATTTTATATTTGTAGAAACTTGGTGCAATTTGGAATTGCGTAGTAATTATAATGCAGCAGGCTATTTGCTGGGCTGTACATGTACCAATAACGTTATTGGTTTGAGATTGAATAATATTATTTTGTAGAGCTGTAATTTACAGTATTTATTAACAGTAGTTATACTTGCGTTTTTTTACTGGTGAGTATCAATGCTAAACATATCTTTGTTGTAAGCTTTGCTTTCTGTAGTTCCATTTTGCCTCTTTTCAGTTACTTAGTGTCCAGATATGGGGCAGTCATGCAATACATGATGTTGTATTTATGTTGCTTCATTTACAAATAAATTTAATTTTGCCCCAACCTTTGTGAGTGAGAGCTCTCTCTTGAGTTTCTCCCATTAAATATGGATTAATTGCTTCTCCCTGCCTATCCTTACCAGACCTGCATGTCCAACTTGATCTCACAATGTACATGAACAGTATGTTGCAGCATGTGTCCATCCATTTAGGCTAAGAGAGGTCTCTTAGAGTCAGACCAGTGCTCAATCAGAAGCCTCACAAAGCTTGTTGCTTTAATGGTTGTGCCAGATCATCAGAATGAAGCAGACAAATTATTCCAACCGTGCAGTGAAAACTTCATGTTCTATACAACTTTTTTTTAACAGAGCCCATGGAAACAATATTTTCTAGACAATGAACTGAAAGCAACAATTATGCAGGATCTAGATAGACTGTAAGTATTTGTGGCATTAGCATTGCAGGTGGTTACGTGCAGATTTCTTCACCAATAGGCCTTTTGCATCAATTGATCATGTGACGATTTTTCCATAGCAACGCGTGTGTGGAGGGCAAGCCATTCTAACACTCCTTGACAACAGAGAGAGTGTGAGAGACGCCAGCGTGAAACCTCAATACCAGAAGTTCTGCCGGTTCCTTTGTTATTCGTTTTCAGCCCAAATTTATCAGAACTATTTCGCTTTAAATCTTAAAGTTCAGTGTTAGAGGATTTTAAGAGCCGTAAGACGATCAGAAATATCTTTCTGAAGCCAAAACCGGTAAAGTCATGGGATTAAGGTCTCAGTGGATCATCAAAATTCCAAGTAACGAGGGGCTTTATGTCAAGATTACAGACTCTAGCGTTGCTGATGATAAAAAAAAAAGAGAACCTGTCACATAGGAAAACCAGCTACTCAACAACCTATATCAAGTTCTTATCCGTACATCAGTTGATAATATCCCTGTAGCCTGTAACGCATTCCAATTCATACAACACCAGCATCTCCTAGCGCCTCCTCGGCTATGGTAGAGTAACAGATACATCATTCTCCTGTCATCACATAATTTTTCTAGAACATAAAGACGATTTAAAGTGTGGACGAAAAGTACATTCCCGAAGTCAGCTTCTTACCGACGCCAGCTGTTGTCTGTTGAGGCCACCATCATGTTGCGAGTAACTCGCAGAGTCTGGTTCGGTTTTGGCTTCAGAAAGCTATTTCTGATCGTCTTACGGCTCTTAAAATCCTCTAACCCTGAACTTTAAGATTTAAAGCTAAATAGTTCTGATAAATTTGGGCTGAATACAAATAACAAAGGAACCGGCAGAACTTCTAGTATTGAGGTTTCATGCTGGCGTCTCTCATGCTCTCTCTGTTGTCAACGAATGTTAGAATGGCTTGCCCTCCACACAGGTGTTGCTATGGGAAAATCGTCAAGTGATCAATTGATGCAAAAGGCCTATTGGCTTTAAGCTTGTGATTAGTTTACTTATTAACAAACTTGTATTTTAAACATTCTTATTGTTTTGTTTTTGCCTCTTCAGTTACCCAGAGATGGAATTCTTTCACTCGGAAAGAGTAAAGTATGTAGCTTGTCACCAGTCTGTCGTTTCCCCCCCATCATTTTGCTTTATAGTGTTTCAAAAAAAATTGTTAAGCAGTTTTATTTTCATTTGTATTTATCTTTGGAAGTCAGCTGTAACTTTTTCCTGTTTTCAGGGAGATGATGTTGAACATTTTATTCTGCCATGTCAAGAAAAATGAACATTTAGGATATAAACAGGTAAAAAAACATGCCATAGAAATACAATATGTTATCATAGTTTCACCTTAACTACAATGGTTTACAAGGATTTCCACTAGTGAGAAATATTGTATCTGAACATGTACATGCATAAAAATACAATAATTTTACGTATGGTGATATGGCCTCTCAGCCAATCTCCTTGCCTTATCAGACAATAAAACTGATTCAGTAAAATTAATATATTGTGCTGCCTTATATATAAGTATTGTTTATAAAATAAACAGAATAATACATGGACACTAATGCATGGAGATATGAAAGTTATCCCTGCCAATATTTCACTTAATTGTTTGCTTGCCTCACTCATGAAATATTGAGTTGAATACTAGCTCCAAGATAAATTCCATATATATTTGTGCAGCATGGCCGTAGCTCACAACAGGCAAGGCGAGGTGCTTGCTTCATCTAGATCCCCCCCCCCCCCTTCCCAAAGATTGTAAATCTGAAAAAGTATTTTAGTCTCAAGCAGGGAGGCACTTTTACACTCAAAAAATACTGAAGAACGTGGAGCTTCCGCCCCTTGACCCCCTCTGGCCACTGCTCCACAATCCCACTAGAGGGGCATGATATGGCATATCCCATGCAGACCCCACCTTTATGAACGTGCCCTTTGTGTACATGTATTGTTTTTGTTACAGGGTATGCATGAACTTCTTGCACCAATACTTTATGTGCTTGAATCAGACTCAGAACTCCATAAATACCTGAAAGGAGAGAACCTGTAAGTTCCATTTAATACTTTTGATTTTTTTCATCATTGACTTGCTTTTAAATTGCCTAATTCCCAGAGTTGGTACTCATGATTTTGATCATTTAAATTATTGTTCTTTTTAGTGAAGTGACCAAGTGTTTATTAGATCCCTCATTTATTGAGCATGATGTTTTGTAAGTATCTACATTGTACTATGTATATAACTTATAAAAGAACTATTCATTAGACTGGAAGTGAGCCAGATTATGGTCATAACACATGAATAATTATTGAAGCGCTGTGTGCAAAAAGGGCATAAGTGTCTCCTGATCAGATTCTAAATTCGATCGATCTCCTTCAATTTTTTTGATTTAGAATGTGATCAAGACTCAGTCACTTATGCCCTTTTTTCACACATCCCTTCAATTTAATAAGAGAAGAAATGAGGACCTTTGGCTTCAGTTATTTTGATGCCCTATTTATTAGTGTTAATTTTTTTGTCAACGTTAGTGTAATCTGTGTTATATTGCACTGTTCAGTGCATTAACATACAGCTGTACCCTCTTGAAATTAATTAATTATTTGATTTTGAAAGAATTAATTCATTATACTGGTGTGTGAATAAAGAGGCAGAAGATCTCAAGGGTGTTATATGGAGCACCATACCGTCTTATTACTTAGTGTTCTTTATGTTTTCTGTTGTAGCACACTGTTTTGTCAGCTCATGGACTTCACTGAGACATGGTACCACCAACGATGTTCTAACTCTGTCATTAAACAGCAGGTATATCAGAATATCAAAGTCAGTTTTAATCTAATCTAATAGGCAAGATTTCTATTCACGCCCACACGGACGAGCTGGAATGAGCTCAAAATTGAGGCTCAAAAGGGGCATCCTATCTCATGCTAGAAAGTCTGTAGTGAATTCCTCTGCTTGAGTCTCCATTAAGTGCTCATTCCTGATTGAGCTCGTCTGTTAGAATATGAATCGTGCCTATTAGTCTTAATTCCCCTCCACATATCAATTATACACTATAAATTTTCATTATGCAACCTATGGTGTGACTTGTCTTGACAGTTTGGCTACTGTCACTCAATATTTCATAATTCTAATTCTCCACTTTAACGACTAAACCATTCCAGCAAATGCCATTCAAATACAATTTGTCTTGTTTTGATTCACCTTTTAGGCAACAGTGGCATTAGCTTTGCCCCTGACCAATGCAATGATATTTGAGGTCAAGTATAAATGAGGCACATTATTTTGATTGATGAAAGCAGCACTGACAACAACAAACTAAAACGTCAAGCAGCAGAGCTTTAAATAAAATGGAAATTTAATCTAGGAAAATGCACTAGTGATCATGCAATTCCTGCTGCTGATGCAATCCCTGAGCACTGCAGATGCAATCCCTGCTGCTGATGCAATCCCTGCTGCAGATGCAATCCCTGCTGCTGATGCAATCCCTGCTGCAGATGCAATCCCTGCTGCTGATGCAATCCCTGCTGCAGATGCAATCCCTGCTGCTGATGCAATCCCTGCTGCAGATGCAATCCCTGCTGCAGATGCAATCCCTGCTGCAGATGCAATCCCTGCTGCAGATGCAATCTCTACCTTCTCAAATTTGTTGTCATTGGCTTAATTGCTTGTGAGACTGCTGCTTTTTTTTGGCTCAACAAAAAAGATGCAATTATACAGTCACAAAAAGATTCAATTTGCATAGGTAATTACTACTGCTTTCAACCAATCAAATTGCAGGAAAGCCCAGTGATTTCAAAATGACATTTTTGGGGGTATAATGCCAATGTTTTTTTAAATTAAATCATTATTATTTTATGTATTCTAAATAGTTATTGTGTTTAGTTCCTAGGTGCACATGCTGCTCCATTCTCAGAACCTGTTGTTGCACCAGTAGGTTGAGTAGAGTCGATTATAATAAGTAGAAAGCTCTTACAAACAACACAAATCAAATTATTGTGAATTACTGGGAACTGAAAAACAGAGTGGACACTATTGCTCTGCGTATTGTTTTCTGGGTTTACACTTGAGCATTCTTATAAAACAGCAATGTGTGTACCTTTATCTCAACAGCCCACTGCAATTGTCAGAAAACTGAACCGAATTCAAGACCAATTGCTCAGAAAACATGACACAGAACTTTGGCTGCATATGAAAGAGCTTGATATCACGCCACAAGTGTATGGACTGTAAGTATAGTCTATTTTATTGTATGCATGTATTTATTTGTTTACAATACTGGCAGGGTGGTGCACAGCAGAGCTAGGCTCCATACTAAGTATGCCCCACCCCCCCCCCCAAAAAAATATTAATACTAATAATAGTAAATAAAAAAAAATTATTATTATAATTATAACAACAATAACAAAAATGAAAATACTAATGTTAATAACATTAATACTACTAATGAAAGTTTTTGTGGCCCCAGGGGGTCGGGGAGTTTACTTGATTTGCTTCAAGTACATGTACTTTCAAAGTTCATGGGAGAGGTGGGGTTTTGACTGGAGCCCAGTTCATCTGTGGTGGCGATCGTCAGGGGGGGCGGGGATTTGCTTACATTGGGGACTTTTTCAAATCAAATCCCCACCTACTCCCCCCTCCCCCCTAAAGGGTTTCAATTGATACATTGTAAGTGCATTAAGAATACAATAACCTATTTGTGGCATCAACATATACCCTGATATTTCGTCCGCGAACATTATCAGATCCGAGAAGAGAACAGTGAGCTTTGAGGATCAGATAATGTCCAACAATGTAGGGTATTGTTTTTTTCATCCTTCAAATATTTTCTTTGACGCGCGCTTATACGCTCACAGGGGTTGTATTCGCTGATATTTCCCGCTCGCGGACAGAAAATGTCGGGTCACATGCATGTCGCATTCAACCACAGGCAGCCCAAGCTCACGATTTGTGGCTCTTACAAATCCTATGGTAGATTACGTGATCACTCGCACAAGATTGATTGCGTGATAGCACGCGCTAGAGTCACCGTTTTCTCCAGAAATTTTCCTTGTCATCTCACCACAGGCAACCCAAGCTCTAATTCTGTGTATTTGTCAGTATAATATAGGGGTACTACTAAACGGGGGAAATCATGAATTTTACTACTATTGATAGGTTAAAATCAACTGAAATAAATGTACCTTTGCTCTATATGTTGTCTTTTGTCGTTTATTAGCGATTTGGGCCTAGGGAGAGGAGATCCGAAAAGGAAAATAGGCCCAAATCGCTAATAAACGACAAAAGACAACATATAGAGCAAAGGTACGTTTATTTCAGTTGATTTTAACCTATCAATAGTAGTAAAATTCATGATTTCCCCCGTTTAGTAGTACCCCTATATTATACTGACAAATACACACAATTAGAGCTTGGGTTGCCTGTGATCTCACTAATAGAGTTTGCATTGATTTCTTATCGTGGTAAAATAAAGGTAATGAAATAACATTTTGCAATAAATGTACCTCGAGTGTCCTTTTCTTATGTCCTTGGGTATTCTCTGCTATTTTGGGCTAGTTTGGATCGGTTTTAGAGCGCTTTTGAATTTTGAGATCTCTCTCTGTTAGTAATGAAATAACACTTTATTCCAAAAAATACCATCAAATATACATAGGAAGTACTGGAAGTACACAAGTAGCTAGGTACAATCATTAAACATAGTCATAATGTCGTGGCAATATTTTGCTGTACACCTCATTACAGACTCATCCTTCATTGACAAGCAGTACGAAAATAATTCTCGCCGACTAAAACAACTGAATGAATCATTGATAGCTAACAAATTGCCCAAAAAACGTTCTCTAAGATTTACAAATTTTATATTATTACAACTGGTGAAGTAATGCAATTGACCTATATCATTATGACGTCATATCAAAACAATCTATTGTTTAAACGCTAAGGATCACGGTCGTGGGAGGGGGACAAAACAGCAACAACACAAAGGAAATCGCTATCAAATGCATTTTGTAGAACGTAGAATAGCGGTAACAGCCACCAAATAGGTAAATATTGTGGGATAAACATTGATACAGCTGATATCTGGAAACCACACAATTCGAAGTTAAATTTTCCTCAGCAGAGCAGATTTAGTTCAAAATTCTATTGTTCAAGTCGATTCTGTCCCCCTCATAAACAAGCCGTGACGTCATAATGATATAGGGTAATTAATCACCTAACTCATTAAGGTTACAAAGAGGGCAAACGCGTGCATCATAAGTAATGTTTGCGTAGCGACCAGTTTCAACAGGGAATTTGTGCGCAGAAATCCTAAATCTTGTCACCGCCTGACGATGCTTAACGCTCGAGACATACGACAGGTAGTTCTCATAACCTGTATTTGGCTTCACTAGATTAAACGTACGCAACTTACTGCACTCTTGAACCTGGTCCTTCCACCGCTTATTAAAGGAGTTATATAATTCAGATTTCAGATATTTAGCAAGAACTCTAATATTCTTAGTGGATATAACAAGATCCTTAAGAGATTTAACATTGCACATCTCTAACAGATAATTCGTAAACTTAACGCCATGAAAATTTGATCGTATGCACACACGTGCAGCTCTCCCAACTAATTCATCCCCGTACAACGAATCCTTCACCCGTAACCAGTATTTAACTACCAAAACAGAAAGTTGCACAACCATTGGTACTCTGCCCAATTGTGCATACACTGCTAAGTTTGTAGACTTAGAGTGAACGCCTAAAATACGCTTGCAAAACTTCAAATGCAGTTTTTCTTTGTCGGTATAACCATACTAAAAAACTTTGTCTTGAACATGTCAAAACTAGATATCCTTCCCAAAACATAAACTCCCCAAATCTCACAACCATACAGCAGCACCGGAACTACAACAGTTGAAAACAGTTTCAACAGCACTTTCACTGGAACATTCTCCACGTTAGAAAAACTTTTAAATAGACCGTGATACGCGCGTAACGCCTTATTGTACAAAGCCTTTTGGGCGATTTTAAAACCACCACCAAAATGGAAAGTTATGCCCAAATGTGTACTCATCGACACAATCCAACAAATCCTTGCCAAAATACCATTTAGAAGTTATACACGAGCGTCGCTGAGCTCTCGTGCCAAATACTAAAATCTTAGACTTTTTCAAGTTGACCTTTAACTTCCATTTCTTAGTATAACGCTCAAGGCTACGAATGCAACCTTGCAATCCACTCTCGGACTAAGATAACAGTACCAAGTCATCAGCATACAGTAGACAACTCAACTTCAAATCCGCCCAGTATCAGTGGATCACAGGATGGTGTGTTAAACAAATCAGGAATATCATTTATAAAAAGATTAAACAACGTAGGACTAAGATTGCATCCTTGTTTAACTCCTATGTCCGACTGAAAAAAAGGAGTGGCTCCTTGACTCAATTTAACCGCCGCCTTGACAGATGAATACATACTGAGCAGAATGCGTACAAACTTTCTACTGCAGCCATACTGAATCAGCTTGAAAAACAAACCCTCTCTCCAAACACTATCGTAAGGCTGCACAGTCCGTTGATCACATCAAATCACTCGAAGGGCAAAAACGCACTCTAACATCACTTCAATCGTCGCCAGACTCCACAAAAGGACGTACCGAATATCTGTCTACGTTTATTTCGGGGTGGAATTCCAAAATTTTAAATTTTAGCCCTCGTAAACCACATATTTGTGGTATCAAAAACCGCTATTTGAAAACCTGCAGATGCTGGTAACTTAGTCCCGAGACAGCGGGATGTCCCGCTGATGGGAAATGCGCTCTGATTGGTTAGTCGTCGTCACGTGGGGCTTGTCCGACTCCACCACGTGACAACGACAAATCCCACGTGACTACGACCAACCAATCAGAGCGCAATTCCCATCCGCGGGACGTCCCGCTGTCTCGGGACTAAGTTACCAGCATCTGCGGGTTTTCAAATAGCGGTTTTTGATACCACAAATATGTGGTTTACGAGGACTAAAATGTAAAATTTTGGAATTCCATCCCGAAATAAACGTAGACAGATATTCGGTACGTCCTTTTGTGGAGTCTGGCGACGATTGAAGTGATGTTAGAGTGCGTTTTTGCCCTTCGAGTGATTTGATGTGATCAACAGACTGTGCAGCCTTGTCATTTCATTACAGAGAGAGATCTCAAAAATCAAAAGCGCTCTAAAACCGATCCAAACTAGCCCAAACTAGCAGAGAATACCCAAGGACATAAGAAAAGGACACTCGGGGTACATTTATTGCAAAATGTTATTTCATTACCTTTATTTTACCACGATAAAAAATCAATGCAAACTCTATTAGTGAGATGACAAGGAAAATTTCTGGAGAAAACGGCGACTCTAGCGCGCGCTATCACGCAATCGATCTTGTGCGAGCGATTACGTAATCTACCGTAGGATTTGTAAGAGCCACAAATCGTGAGCTTGGGCTGCCTGTAATTCAACCAATCACGCAGGACAGAAAATATTTGATGGGTTATAATTGTATAAGTGGTAATATATGTATTAATAATAGCTATTATTATATGGCAAGCTGTATTCGTGCGGGCAAATGGAGAAATCTGACTGGTTCTTCAAAAATGCAACGAAAAAATATGTTTTTGACTCAAGCTATAGGTACAACTGTATAACACAAAACGTAACGTCAGAAGATAAATACCATATGCAAAACCTTTTGCCAAAAAGCAATGTTTTATATTAAAACACAGAGAAAGGCATGACAAATTCAAAGAAAAGAAAGACAGTTGTATGTTGCGACTTTTCTGAACACCAGCCAACACATACCAAAGACAAGACAAAAGGCAACCAATTTACTTTGTCGGTTCTTCGAAAATAATTTGAAGAGAAACGACAAAGTTCAATCCAAACTATATATGTCACTGACTTTATTCCAGCGAAGCATTTACAGACACTTCACGAACCAAGGCTTCACAACAAATATCATGAAAGGAGGCGAATTCCAGCTCTCTTTAGAAGTCTTTAAATCTCCAAACGATGGGAGCTTTCCGTTCAGCACGGCAAGGAACATCGGCTAAATTAGAAAACCGTCCATTCAAGTCAACACGGACCCAAAACCATGTTTCGCAAATTTTTTAAATCTTCACAAGAAATGGTGCCAAATTGTCCTAAGCGATGACGATGACAAGTAAATAATCCCTTGTATTACATTTGACAAGTTCAAGAGTTTTGGTAGTTCACGTTTAGCCGGATTAATTAGATTTTCTTTGCTGTTTTTTCGGATACGATAATGCACGTATCAATGTTAAGCCGGAGGGGGGCAGATGTGCGGCATTTGATCAATTTGGCGTCCCCACCCATTTGCCATTTGCCCCAGGGTGTGGACATTTGAATTTGACCGCGTGGAGGGCTGGGTCCTAGTCTGTCGCCACCTTGGATGTTGGAAGGTATGCATTTCAAAATCACCTCCAGTTCCCCCATTTTCACAGCTATATTAAGGAAGAATTTCGTTGCCGCAGGTGGGGCGATTTGATCAAAATTGACCAATTTTTCTTTTCCCAGTGTGGGGAATTTGAACAAAAATTAACCAAACAAGTCAAATCCCGCACATCTGCCCCCCCCCCCCTCCGGCTTAAAATTGATAGGTGCATAAATCGAAACTCCCATAACTGAATTTTACTTTCTTACATCAAATCTACCTAACATTGAAAGGGTTTCAATCTTACCCTTAGCCAATCAGATATGACGACTCATTGAGCTGACCAATCAGACACAATGCTACTGTAGCTTGCGAAAGAAACCATTGCAATGGTATAGCCTCCTCTGCAGGCATCTCAACCGAAAGGAATATTTTCTTCCTCGCCACAGGAAACCCAATTCCGGTTTTTCTTCTTTTCCGGTCGAGGCAAGTGGTACATTTATTGTTGGAAAAAGAACTGAAGCACAGCTTTGCTCAGCAAAAGCCATATAATAAAACATTTATTGACCAAGCTTGTTCGGTCCAGATGGTGGAATATTGGTGGAGTTCTTTTTTGTGTGTGTATGCATACACAAAAGAACTCGACCAATATTCCCCATCTGGACCTCGCGCTTGATCAATAAACTAATAATAATAACATTTTATCTATAGTTTAGGTGCCAACATACCTAGTCCAATTCGCCACTACCAAATTGAAAAAACTTGATATACTTACTAATTTCGATGCGCTCTTTCCGGGATGAGTTAATTTCTTAATTAGATTATATAATTAGATGAGCTTTACAAACTCGGCCCAGGCCTTTTTTAAAATTTGGCAGTGGCCAATCTAAGATAAGAATAATTTAGTTCTAACTTGAGGCAAGGTGATATTCAGTGCTGAAATGTGAGTATTGTTTTCATCTTCAGTCGCTGGATTCGACTCCTGTTCAGCCGTGAGTTCCCTTTCCTTGATGTTCTTATCATCTGGGATGCGATGTTTGCTGAGGGAACCCACCTTGATCTGGTGGATTATATCTATATTGCAATGCTGCAGAGCATACGAAGCAAATGTGAGTGCTGTCTGTAGTTAGTTTTTTATTTCGTACATTTTTGAAGATATGCGCCAGAAGAAACTAAAACTAGCTACGAGTGAATTCTGGTCTTAACTTTGTATTTTAAGAGCTCAAGTTTTGCTTTGGACTCATGGAGTGCAGATGATTATGACTTGATACATTTCTCTTGTGCATGACGAATATTGAGTTACGCATGCAACAAACTTATTTAGAAGTCAAATGAACACCTCTTATTAACTGAGTGCGAGGTCTGTACCGTAAGTTATGGAACAAGTTTGTCCCCTTTTTATGGCCTAAGCGCGAAGCGTGTGGGCCGTAAAAACGGGGGGAAAACGATGATCCATAACTTATGGTACAGATTGAGCAAACGAGGTTAGTAAGATATGTTATATTATATGACTTCATTCTCTTTGATAACGGAATTGGGCAGAAGGTCCGTTACAGGGAGTTAAGGTCCGTTACAGGGAGTTAATGTCCGTTACAGGGAGTTAAGGTCCGTTACAGGGAGTTAAGGTCCGTTACAGGGAGTTAAGGTCCGTTACAGGGAGTTAAGGTCCGTTACAGGGAGTTAAGGTCCGTTACAGGGAGTTAAGGTCCGTTACAGGGAGTTAAGGTCCGTTACAGGGAGTTAAGGTCCGTTACAGGGAGTTAAGGTCCGTTACAGGGAGTTAAGGTCCGTTACAGGGAGTTAAGGTCCGTTACAGGGAGTTAAGGTCCGTTACAGGGAGTTAAGGTCCGTTACAGGGAGTTAAGGTCCGTTACAGGGAGTTAAGGTCCGTTACAGGGAGTTAAGGTCCGTTACAGGGAGTTATGGACCGCAAATTGACCAATCATAGCTCACGAAATTACTTAGCCATATAATAATATACAAGAGTTCATTAATATTAATGATCCGCGTAAGAAGTACGGCAAATCAATAGGGGCTGCGGCAATTCAGCTTTCCGATAATACGATGTTTTTGTGGATTAGACTACAGAAACACTGAGTGATAATTATGAATATTTTAAAATAACGGAAGTAGATAGTCTTAGTTTCATTCCATTTTTATGAGCAAATTCTGTTCCAACCAATAGGAACAGCCAAAAACAATACTGAGCTACGAAACAGGCACGATTGATAAGGTTCTGAACATACGATTTCCTTTATAAGCGATATTTAGAACCGCAATGCAAATCGTAGTTTTCATATTTTGAAAAATTGGAGGAAATTAGAGGTCTTCCTTACCCTTGGGGCAATTTTCATGTTTCAACCAATGAGATCAAGAATTAACACCTTGCGCCACCTTTATGCCGTTCAGTGCCGTACTTCTAAAACGAATCATTACTTAAAATATATTCACACGTTTCCTTGTGCAAATAATCTTTAAATTAGTGATTATAAGGTGTATGTTTGTTTGTTTAGTAATGGTGGGGAGCTACAACACATGCATGAGCCACCTCATGAAGTTCCCCCGTGTCCATAACGATGTATATACGTATGTGAAGCGTGCCCGTAATCTACGAGTCAGTAAGGTGAATGAACGATGCAAGAAAACCACTTCAATATATGCTACACTTGTAGAGAACCACTCCAATGCTTCATTAAGTCTTGTAGAAAACCACTACAATGCTATGACTTGCAGAAACCCACTCCAGTGCTACACTTGTAGAAAACCACTCCAATGCTTCACTTGTAGAAAACCATTCCAATGCTTCACTTGTAGAAAACCATTCCAATGCTACACTTGTAGAAAACCACTCCAATGCTTCACTTGTAGAAAGCCATTCCAATGCTACATTATTTTGTAGAAAACCACTCCAATACTTCACTTGCAGAAACCACTCCAATGCTTCACTTGTAGAAAGCCATTCGAATGCTACATTTGTAGAAAACCACTCCAATACTTCACTTGAAGAAACCACTCTAATGCTTCACTTGTAGAAAACCACTCCAATGCTACACTTGCAAGTAAATCAAGCAATTTCTGCACTTCACACTTTGTAGCTGCATACTTAAGAGGCTTTTTTGTGATGGAAATAAATAAGGTAACTATAATTAAATCCTTGTATTTGTAACCACAGTCCAAGAAGCCTCCAGCAAGCAGTCGACCAGCCCGTCCCGTCGTACCTGCCCCTCCGTCAGCCTCCTCGACACCGAAACATGAAGGTCAATGGTCAGGTGCAACGGGAAGGAATCGCAGTCCACAGCAGTCAACACAGGGACATTTAAGAAAAGTTAGTCTACCAAATATTGTTTTTTTACATCTATCTAATCTGTACATTTTATTTGGTGAATTATTTATTTTTTTCCCTTTGTAAATTGTACAACAACTGCCCAGTTTATCGTTTAACAAGAGGATTACGAGATCAGTCGCGCAAGATTGATTGCGTGATAGCGCGCGCTAGAATCACCCCCCACTCCCCCCCCTTCTCTGCAATCTTGGCCCTGTTCGCTTCACAATTCTTAGTTTACTTGTTGTAAAAATACATTTATACGCTAGTTTACCGTGGTATAGTCTGTCCTCTTATTTACCACGTTTTTCGTCATCTCGTGCATGCTCATGCTCGGCTAGCGCCTCCTAAAATTTCCAACAATTTTGACCATGCGATGACGCAAAACGTGGTAAATAAGAGGACATGTAGCTAATCCTTGGTGTGAAGATTATTGCTCTATATAATTCTCTGAGCGTATTTCTACAGAAGTCAGGAAAGTATTGTCCTTCTCCCATTCAGTTACTATTGATTACTGTGATTTTAGTTAGAAGAAATATCATTCTGTGGTGGTGATAACTGTTTTGTTTTGTGCTCACCGCAGAGGGCATCCCACAAGAGACCTCAGTCAGCCTTTTCATCATTAGCCAAAAGATACACACCGTTTTCCGAGACAAAACATCTTGCGCTCCCTCACGAAGACGACCAGCACACAACAGATGGCATGCACCCGAAGACAGGTGAGAGATAAACCGTAAGCCTGGTTCACGCCGCGGCAAAACGTCACGCGCATGCGCTTTAGACCAGCCGGTCGCGCGCGCGTCTCCCCAGTTTCCCGCCGAAACTAATAGAAAACAGAGGCAACCACCCCTGTTGCTAATTTTTGGTTATATCCAATGTTTCGCCAAAACAAAAAACAAATACCTAAAAGCTAAGCGTCTAAGACTTTTACAGGTTTAAGTTTTCTTAATTCGTAATTCACTGTGAGTTTACTAAGTTATAACGTTATTTACTAAAAACGTTTAAGCCCACGAAAACTTGTATTTGGCCAGCGGAGTACAACGTTTTGACGAGGTGTGGGTTCACACTAGCAGCACAAGCACAAGCAACATACGCCGCAGACGCAGTAATACACTCATCATTAGCGGTACTTCTACTCAGAAGTGCGAGATAAGAACAAACGCCGCAAATGATCAGTGTATTACTGCGTCTGCGGCGTATGTTGCTTGTGCTTATATCACTTTGTGAGATAAGAACAAGCACCGCTAATGATCAGTGTATTACTGAGTCTGCGGCGTATGTTGCTTGTGCTTATATCACTAGTGTGAGATAAGAACAAGCACCGCTAATGATCAGTGTATTACTGCGTCTGCGGCGTATGTTGCTTGTGCTTATATCACTAGTGTGAGATAAGAACAAACACCGCTAATGATCCGTGTATTACTGAGTCTGCGGCGTATGTTGCTTGTGCTTATATCACTAGTGTGAGATAAGAACAAGCATCGCTAATGATCCGTTTATTACTGCGTCTGCGGCGTATGAAATACAACAATTTTATTCAGTCCATAAGATAGCAAATACAATGTGTCACTTGAACTTCAGCATTTATAATTATAAGAACATGTTGAGTTGTCGAATGTTACATATGCTCGATCGTATGCAGATTCCAACTGTTGACCAAAACTACAAAAAAAAAGGAAATGCATAACTTAATTCGTCAGGTTAGGTCATTATACACAATCCCAGCTTTCAGTTTATTTACAAAAGGAGAGTTTCAACATAGGCGATCTGTTGAAATAGCTATAACAGCTTATCGAGTTAAGAAGTTGGTATGTTTAGTGTAAATTGTTTAGTTGTTAAAATGAATCGATGGTTATATGAGGTGCGTCGTATGATGGTAGTTCCCTCATTGTCATGAGCTAATCATTTTTTTTTTGTAATATTGATTCGTATCGTCTTCTCTCAGAGGAACTAGTTCAAAGAAGTCCCAATCCCTCTCGACCCTTCTCGGTGCCAGGTCCAGAGTCAAGAGAGCGTTCTGATTCTACCGCTTCGGCCACTTCCACTGGATCCAGTCCTGCGCGTTCTATGAAGACGTTAGGGAGTGAGCTCAAGACTAAGCTAATTCGCCCCAAGACCCGCTCTAGAAACGACGTCGAGGAACTGGAAAAGGTGGGGGTGGGGGGTGGGGTTATGTGGAGTTTCATCATGTTACTGTAGTGTGTTTCAACTGAGTCAGCAACCATACAGCGCATTCTAAATCATAGCCAGTGTTTGACCCCTGAATGATTTAACTCGTGAACATAAACCACAGCAGGAGTAACTAGCATCTTAGTTTCCTTTATCTTGTATTAATGAGCCGTCCAAACGTCTGCCTCGTTCTAGCGCTAAATGGTAAAGAAAACATCAGAAGTATCTCCAAATGTTCAAACAAATCCTTTGATTGTCATCAGTGTTAAAGTCAATGGGCCGATGTATTTCAGTTTTTGCTGCTGTGTCATTCTCTCAGTTTAAAATTGTTGCTAAGTTCTTTATATTTCGAGGCCGGTATGTACAGAGTAGAGACGAGATGTCAAAGTTGGCATTCTGAGATCTGTTAAAGTCGATTTCTGAACATATATTAATGTTGAACTTACCCACTGTAATAGGAGATATTGTAGTTGAGTCTACGAATAGCAGTTTCAGCGGTATTGACCCGAACGCCTCACTTCAATGTAATGAAGCGCCATTGAAACCATCATTCTTACACGACACCAACACCCTCCTAAACAAGCACGACTAATTTAGATACACAGTTTGAATAGCGCTTCATTACATTGAAGTGAGGCGTTCGGGTCAATACCGCTGAAACTGCTATTCGTATACTCAACTACAATATCTCCTATTCTGGTTTTGTTTTGTGCGATACATCAGTACAAAGAAGAAGAAAAACACGTCAGCCGGTCATGACACGAGTAAGATATTTGGATTGTTTCTATAGATATTGACAGAGTTTAGTTTCACTCGCTGTTCGTGACATTTTAGGACCACGAACGCCTTCAGTATCAAGTGATGAAGCTGAATGCAAACGTGGATAGGATGCAGGGCATGTTTCTCTACTGTGGACGGAAGATGGACTCTTACATCGGTATGTTGATATCACTACAGCAACCAGGGTGTTAAACTGGATCAGTGATCTGGTATTGGTGCGTTTCTTTAGGAATGGGACGGGGGTGGGGGTTTGGCAGAATCCAAAAAATCCACTTCGAGGATGGATTTCTTGAATTAATCTGGACCGGATTTCTTGGATTCGTCAGTTTGTTTGCGTATTGACTTTGTTTTTTTTGGTGGGGGGGGGGGGGGGGGTGGGACGGATTAGACAAAAGTCATTCTGGTCAGCGGTATTGACCCATAGCTCATGCGGTGGACTTTACCTTTAGTGTGACCTGACAGCTAGCTGATACCTTATTGCCATAGCAACAAGTCGTTGTTTACATTATCGTTTTTGGGAGTGGATTTTCCTAAAGAAACACACCCTATACCTATCAGAACGAGTTTGTACGCCTCGGGAACTTGTTTGGCGAGTTTGCTTGGTGCCGAAGCTAAGACTGCTCATTGTAGAATACACATTGTGTTGAATGAAGTCAACAGGGTAGTGTAATATTTTCATGACAAACTATAGCGAAACAGGTTAGTGAAGTTATGTTAGACTTAATACTTTATCGTAAGAAAGTTACGCCATACAAAAAGCCAACGATTGGCTGTCGGTCGTACGACACCTAGTAAATATGTGAGGTTCCTACTTTTCTTAGGCCTGCTTCAAGAGGAGTTGATGAAGGACGAGAACGCAGATAGGGATGTCATCTACCTGTCGCTAGCCGGTTTAAAGCAGGTTTGTTTGTTTGTTTGTTTGTCTGTCTACTTGTTTGTGTGTGTCTGTTTGCTTGTCTATTTGTTTGGTTGTTTGCTTGTCTGTTTGTTTGCCTGTCTGTTCGCTTGTCTGTTCTCTTTTCTGTTTGTTTGTCTGTTTGCTTGTTTGTCTGTTTGCTTGTCTGTTTGTTTGCCTGTTCGCTTATCTGTTTGGTTGTCTGTTTGTTTGTCTGACTGTCTGTTTGTTTGTCTGACTGTCTGTCTATTTGCCTGTCTGTCATTTTGATACAGGGTTAACGCCCTACTGTCTACGCGTTCACTTTCCTACTCTGGTCTTCTGATTTTTCTTTCTTTCTTCTTTTTTAGGTCCGTGATCTTCTCAAAGGAACGCTGGCCTATCGAGGTTCAACCATAGAAACAGAGTGTGACTTTATTGATATTGATAATGGTATAGCATCCAGGCTACAGATCAGCACACCAAATCTCGGACCGGACAATCTACCTGTTCACATCCCTGTACCGATGCTAGCCAACTTCGGCCACTTCGAGCATGGCGACGAACAGGAGACGAATTTCATGAGCGTAAATATGAAGTCGGGAGAGGTCCTTAAGCTAGACATCAGTGAAGATGGTGAAGCGAGTGAACAAGTTAGTAAACACTTCAAGCAAGGGCAAGGGGATAGCAAACTGGCACTCCAAGGTGCCGAGGGAAACACCTTGAGTGATGCAAATGATCCAACTGCTCTTGAAGAGAAATTGATTCTCATGGAAACTATTGTTTCATCAGGAAAGGTTCAACCTTTAGAATCGTATCTAGAAAAGCATGTGGATGAAATCATTAGCGCTAAGATACCGGAGTTAATTCCTGTTGTACCTTGTGTTGTTGGATCTGCAGTACATAGGAATCAAGAGAATAAACTTTCTGATGATACACTCAGTTCTCAAGAGGACCCGTTAGTTCCAGGAAATATAAATATTCCAGCTTCAGAACGCTTTAGTAACAAGTCAACTACTTTGCCAAACACTGATGTAAGTGACAGTGAAGAACGTTTTTTATTGGATTGGCAGAGTATGAATGACAGTCACTATAGTAACGCGTCGACACCTGATGAACCTTCGCATGGTTTTGTGTTTGTTAATAATGACGGCACAGCAAGAACAAACCGTGGATCACCGCGATTGTCACCTCCACATCCATTACAAGACATTGACGATGACAGTTACTGACATCACATGGCTAAAACTATTTCTAGGAGATTTCTGGGAAAATAGGAAATGTCAAATTTGGAAATCAGTTTTTCCTTCAAAAATCAATCAGGTACCTGCTTTGTTCAGGAGCCACACATGGAGAACAAATGGGTAATTCTCAATTTTAATGACGACAATTTAAATAAAGGTTCAAAACCAAAGATAGGAAGATTTTCAAAAAGTTCTTTCTACCAGCAAGATTTACTCTATTAAATCGCCACTACATTTTGAGGAGGTAGTTTGTGCTAGTCATGAAAAATACAGTACATTAGAGGAGGAGCTGGATCAGTCGGGAGGTAAAGACATTTCTTGTTTTAGTGCTCCATTTTTGTGCTTTACTGTGGAAAACCGGTAATGAAACGATCTGGTGAAAAGCAAAACTATTACTAGAATTCCCGGTTGCCAAATGCCAAATGGTTTATATTGCGTCGAAGATACAGGAAGCCGTTTCCAGTTCTTCCAAGCCAGATGCTTATATATTATTAGGTATTCTGACGAACTCCATTACGTCTGTCGCATGCGCTCGAACAATACGCTCGCCACAACTACGAGTACCCATTGAAAACAGCCCTCGCCTGTCGCGAGGTTCGTTAAAAACATGCTTTAAATCTTACGACGACAGACTTAACCAAGTTGTATAGTTCCACACATGTCAATTAAAAAACAGTTCAGATAAATAAGAGCGGAGTAATGTCCCCCCGGAAAACTACCGCCGCCATCTTGTCCCACAAGCTCGTTCTTCGCAAAGATTAAGAAGTTCAGCTAAATATAGGAAATAGATGTAAATGATTCAGAATGTCACGAAGACTTGGCGAACTTCATCAGTTTACCTCCGGTTTGTGGGACATAGCAACAGAAACTAAGAGGGGTGGAGCTAGCAGCAACAGTATCTAAGGGGGAGGGGCTAATAGCAACAGTAACTAAGGGGGAGGGGCTAATAGCAACAGTATCTAAGAGGGGAGGGGCTATTTTGGCGCCTGTGGAACTTCGAACTACACTTAACTAATAACAGCAGACTTAGCCAGTGTCCAGTCCCCGCTCACGCTTCGGCCGCTTTTTCATCCTCGATTTCCCACTCAGGGACTGGATTCACGAAGCTCTCTGAAAGCTAATATGTATCCTGGTATTGTTAGTTAACAATAGGCTGTTGAACAAGACTAAGATGTATGTTAACTTTAGGAACGCTTCGTGAATCTGGTGCCAGCTTTTCAACAAAACTGTAACAGGTATTTTAAGCAACTAAATAGAATAATAAATAATTCACGAGATGCCAAAAAGCTGTAATGTACAAAGTGAAAAAGGATGACTACGATATAAGAAAGTGAGTTGTGGCAATTTATTTCTGCTCACTAAAAGCTGGGTTGGATTTCTAACAATCTAACAGTTTTTTTTTCTGTTTTGATGTCCGCGTTGGTTTCACTCCGCGTTTCACACAATTATAAACAAATTCGGATATCGTTGTAAATAGCATTTTAACTATTATCATCACTTTTGATTGCGGCATAATGGAAGTGCGTTTAACAGTACAATGCATGCTCGCGTTGTAGTGCTGGTCAATCTCCCTCAGCCCTGCATATCAACCAATATCCCATACATCTCGAAACCCGATAAATAGAGTGCATATCTCCCGGACGAGTTCTTCCCCGTTTGGTAAATCCTGAAGTAGCGCATGGCCTTCACTTGTCCGTCTATGGACCAAGTGCCCGTGTAGAATGGATACGTCCCCTTCATTCCCCGATCATTCTCGTGCACTTTAAGCTCCATCCAATGGTTCCCGTTCCTTGAACCCTCAAGTCTCCAATTCCGTATGACCGAGAGTCCGTTGTCCCGGCCGTGTCTCAGCGTGTACTGTGTTGGAAAAAGTACATAATCTTCCCCTAAGTCCACACACCACCAGGACCTCTCCTCGTCCCTAGTACAGCTCAGAGTACCTTTCCTGTTCTCTAGTAAGTCGGTGGAGTAACCATGGTCGTTTGAGGACTGTGTCACGGCAACTTGTACCGGAGAGCTGTTTGTGCTGGGGTTCATCCATGTACATGTCCCGAAATTAGTTCCCAGTCCGTAGATGACTCCATTGCGGTCAAAATCCTTTTTGTAGTTGAAAACCCCTGGAGAAATAACAGAATAATGTGATATCAGTAAAATTGTAAATAGTTTTAGACTATATACGTTTAAACTAAGGGGAAAAGTCTCCGAAATCATATTGTTTTACATTCTCCTGGAAAACGAGAACGTTTCAGGGGATCATGCATCTGGACCAGGTTGTTCGAAGCAAGGGTATAACTTTATCCCTCGGAATAGCGCTAAATCTGTAATTGAACCCGGCTCGGGTTATATAGCGATTTCCCCCCGGGGTAGCGTTTATCCTCGCTTTGAACAACCTGGCCCAGGGTGGTAAACATGGTAAGTGCTGTCACATGGGTTGGATCCCCTATAATGCGGCGTGACAAGTGAGCTAAGACCAGATTCTGACAGCCATCCGCAGTGGCTTCATTGAGGAATGCGTTATCGCTTGCATGTAACAATTTGCTTCAATTCAGTAGAAAATAAATACAACTACGACCAAACCAATATGTGTACAAGTCAGTACTCACGCCCTGATAAAGTCTTCCATTGCTCTAGTTCAGTCCTCAACATCTCGCATTTATCCTGTTGATCACTTACACTGGTTTTCAGTCGTGCTATCTCCCCGTTGTTCCTCTTTTCTTCCTCCTCAAGCTCCAGCAAAGCGCGATCTGTCTCTTTTTTACTTTCTTTCTTTAATTTTGATTCCTGCTCCAGCTTTTGTTTCAATTGCTTCTTCTCCGATTGTAGTTTCTTTTTCAGCTTTTCATGATCCCTATGTTGCCCTTTGGCACTTTCTCGTTCTTTCTCCAGCTCTGCCTTTAGCCTCAGAACATCGTGTTTATCCCTCTCGATGTGGCTTGTCAGCTCGGCCTTTTGATTCTGCAAATCTTTCATTTCTAGTAAATGTTGCTCTGTCATTCCAATCTTTAAATTCCGAATCTCGTTGGCGTGGTCCGTGGCAGTTCTCTCGCAGTGTTCCTCCATTGACTTGACGCGTGATTCTAAAGTACTTTTTTCCCTTTCAAATTTCCCTGTTAGTTCTTTTTCTCTACATTCTAGTTGCCTAATGTTTTCTCTGAGAGCTTGGGAGGTGCATTGGCGTTGGTCTTTCTCGGTTTCCAGAGCCTCGCACTGGTCTTCAAGAAGCTTACAATTCTCACAAACATCGAGTTCTAAAAAAGAGAAAAAGAAGATTGTTTTATAGTACAAGTAACTATCGTAGATAACTGAAGATTTTTTTTTATTATTTTGTCAGCGGATGTATTGCGCGCTGACTTTCAAACTCTCCCAATTCAAACAATTCTCCGAAATGTCAAGATCTCGGGCTATGTCATGGTACTGCGCATGTATCGAGTAATCGCTCGGTTGGTGGCTGTTAATTGGATACAAACAGTTAAACCTCCCTCCCTCAATGCTTGATTGAAAGGATTTTCTATATTTTTCCTAGGGTTAGGGTGGAAATAGCTCTTTCCGGCCCGGAAAAACGAATGTAAAGTCTACCGTGAACAGCCCCTTTAACCAAGTGCGAGGTCCGTACCACAAGCTATGGACCGAGGTACCCCCTTCCCCTCAGTTTTTATGGCCCAAGCGCGAAGCGCGCGCGCCATTAAAAAAGGTGGAAACGAGGGCCATTATACAACCTATAAGTATACGGACCGAGCGAACGACGAAGTTAATATATAGCTTAACGCTTCTTCGTTTTCTTTGAGACCGGAAGTGGGCGGAAGTTTAGCCTGCTAGCCTGTTTAGCCTGCAAGCAGGCTAGCGGAAGTTATGGACCATAAACTGAATCGTAGCTCACGAAATTACTTAGCTATATAATATTTAAGAAATAGAAAACATTTCCCGTGTTTCTATAGAGTTTTATAATATAGATACGATAGTACGCGCGCTCTGATTGGCTAAGAAGCCATGTTTTATCAGAGTATATAACATGGTTAGCCGTGTTATATAGTTTTCAACTGGCGGTTTCCTTTCATCGCGCGCGTAAATCTATATTATAAAACAGATAAAGAAGCCTTAAATCCATGTTTTATACTATCATAAAACACTCTGGTCATTTGAGAACACTCTAGAAATGTTGAAAGCACGCGCCTTCGGCTTGTGCTTTAACATTTCTCTCATGTTCTCAAATGCCCATCGTGTTTTATGATAGTATAAAACATGGCTAAGACTTCTTTATTTGTTAAATAGAAACACGAGTGGGAGTTTGGGAGAACGAGAAATGGCAGTGGGAACACGAGCCCGAAGGGCGGGTGTTTCCACAGCTATTTCGAGTTCATCCAAACTTCCACAAGTGTTTCTGTAACTCTATAGAAATAAGGGGGAAATGTTTTCTATTTCCTTTATAAAATAACCCACAGAAGATAAGTACAACAATGGAAAATCACGCATTTATTATTATCACGAAAATGTAAATTCTCCTAACCACGCAATCAAAACTGAGCGCGCGCTCAACTTCCTGTTTCTATAGAGTTACGATTACAGAAACACGGCTTTCAGCCAATCAGAGAGCGCGTACTATCGAATATATTTTATAAATATATTTAGTATAATTTCATCAGTGAATATACAGATTCCCGTGCTCTGATTGGTCGAGAATTACGTCATATGTCGCTATATTCACCTGCAGAACGCCTGGAGGTGAATATAACATACAAGGCATTTATAGCAAAATGACCACTCGCATATTTACCGATGTTTCTCACGAAGAAATAGATCATATGAAAGAAAAAGCTTTTCCAAAACCTACCAAAGGTATGGCTAAACTTGAAGCTTTTTTTAAATCAATAAGCCTTCACAAACAAAGTTCGGGTTGAATTTATTCGTTCCTCATGTCTTCATGAATCACAAACTTTCACAAGGAAATAACGTCTACTTAGAGCAACAAATAACACAACGAGACCTTTTCCTCCAAATTTGGGAACGGTTCGACTCAAAAAGAGTGTAATTACTTGAGTTATTTTCCTCGTGGTTCTTGATAGAAAAACAAGTTCTAGTTTCATTCATGCTCATGCTGTGAGCCGGCTGCTGTTATGCTCTTCTCTCGCTGCTCTCCGTGTGTTTTCGAGCTTTATCTCATACCGAAATCATTTGTCTCTTGATTTACCATTGTCTTTGATTCTGTGATGGCTATAATCCACAAAACTAGTTCGTAGTTTCCAGCACATTTGTCCTTTGAAGTGAACCAGGACCATGGACCACCCATAAATTTCATATATGTTTTTACATTTATAGCGAGTTTGACTTGTGGCAAGTCTAACATTTTTACTTTGTGTTCTAGTGACACAGACTGTTATCGTAGTTCAGTAATCACCGAAAATTTGAGATTCATATGTTAAAGTCGCTGTGTCACGATACTGCGCATGTCACAGTCTCCAGACATTGAATTGACAGCTGTATTGTGTAACATCCAATGAGAATCAATCAAAATAATTTGCAGGAAACTCCACACTGTTCGGGTATTCACAGATTGTAGTTATGCACAGTATATGGTGAGATTTACAAGGATTTTATTCTTCCTACATCCAAGGTAAGCAGCGTTGAGTAAAGAATGGTATCTATATTTCATTACTTGCTTGTATTTTTTGCTGTTTCCAGTCGTAAACACTCAGAATTTGACCAAAGTGAAACAAGCTGCTCGCGTCCGTAGATATATATTTCTTCGTTGTGCACTTTTGACATAAAATAATTCTCCCAATGGCACCATTGTTTTATTTCTACATGACTAATAACACAGTTCTCTGCTGTAAAAAACATAGAACATTCTACGGACGATTTCTTGTCTTAAAGTTTGGAAACGTAACACATACATTTGCGCTAAAAAGTTCAATACTTTCGGAAGTACGAGTGGCTGTTTACTAGTTTGCACTATCGGCTGTTATGGACTGGAAACTTACTTTCACAGCTTAATATTTCTGTCGATTGGTCAGAAGGATATCTGGATTAAGATTCTATGGTTCTTTCGGCATCAGGAAATTTTTAAACGGGAGTTTTCGTACAGTATTTCAAGCTATATGCTGTAGCGCGAGTTTAGTACGTAGTCACAAATGTCCGTGAAACTAATAGCACGTTATCTTTTATTATTATCAGTTTGCTCTATGGGTTCTCATGTATTCAATAATCACTTCTGGAGCTTCATATGTATGTTGATTGGTCACAAGGATTTCCTCTTTCAGTTTTTCCCGTTAGTTTGGACATTAGGAATTTATTCTTCGAGATTTCGTACAGTTTAGCGACCGTCTGTCGAAAGTAGAAAAGTTCGCTAGTCACGAAAGTGCGAATACTGACAAGCGGTTTCATAGCAGATCGATGTTTGCAGACTCTCATGGAGTCGATCATAACTTCTACAGCTTCATATGTATGTCAATTGCTCACAAGGCTATCGTGTTTGAGTTCATGAGGTTATTTTGCCAGCAAATAAAGGTTTTATCTAACTTTTCGTACAGTCTTTGTACTCCCGGTCGGCCTCGTTTCTTAGCCGTAGATATATATTTCTTCGTATCGCTGTTGAAAACTGCCATATCATTTATAATACGACTTGAAAAGTTGCCATGTGTTTCGTGAACTCTACTAGACATCCAAACCCTCTTCGCTTCTGGTTGGAATGCCAAAAAGTTTCCAATTTCTTGCGTTTTTCGGCTGCTGTATTCAGAGTACTCAGTGGCCGTTTGCATCACTTATGCTTTTTTGTTATAGTTGTGTTGCAGTCCGCAACGACTAATTTTGAATAAACAAATAACTAAAACTTATTTAAGCACATCTTACATTTCCATAAATGACCAAAGGAGGAAGGATGAGTTCAAAAAGAACACTGATGGAAGTCGATTTAAAAATCGATATTTCACCCCTTTGAGAACTTCGTTCCGGGCCGGAACATAATTAAAAAATCATCAGATTTTCACACATGCGCAGTACCGTGACACAGCGACTTTAAATATTTATGGTGAAATTGACTTTTTCAAAACTGTAAAATGGGCTGGGTGACAGAGTTATTCTTTATAAATTTTGAGATTTTTAATCGCTCATTCCTCAAATTATTTATTATCACTCAAATTTTCGGTGATTACTGAGTTTAAAATTCTCTTTCAACTGATGTAGTCTGTCTGTTTTAGCTTGAAATTTAATTTACGCTATTAAACCATAGTTAATAGAGTGGAATGGTTAGGAAACCCGGCAAACTTCAAAGGGGCTAACAAAGGCGCTGCGATTTAGGTTGGAAGGGGTAAGACAAAAGATTGTGCACGGTTATAGTTCATTAGCCCCGGGGGGGGGGGGGACTCCCTTATGTGAGGGGTACATGGATGCTCGTCGTACCTTTTAGGGGTCAAAATCAGGAGTTTGGTACCACTTAGGGTATCAACCATCAAATACAGACATTTCTATGTAAAGCGGTACCTTTTAGGGGTCGGGTGTCAATTGAACAAAAAAGCTGTTATCAATTTACATTTTTATTATCTTTTAGGGTTCAAAATAAGCTTGAGCCACGCCCATTTTAGTACCTCTTAGGGGTCAAATCGAAAATGTCCGACGAGCATCCCTACCCCTTTTATATCGGAGTCCCCCCCCCCCCCCCCCCCCCCCGGGTCATTAGCGTCCCCTCAACGACTGAACTCACGCGTTTCTATTGGCTGAATGATTAACACATTGGAATTTCTATTGTCTTTTGTGCACGTTCAAGGTTGAAAAAAGCTAACAAAGACCTATAACAAAGAAGGTCGCTGGGTTTCCTAATCATTCCACTCTATTAACTATGATTAAACGAGGCAGAAATCAGGTAAACAATGACTTCAGCAAGGAGCGAATATTAATTTTGTAGCTGGCTGATGGTGGGTTTAAAGAATACTACTGGTGTGGAAGGTAAACACTAAGAAGAAAACTTAAAAAGAGGAAGAAGAAAAAAATCGACAAATTGTGCGCTCCGAGAATTGAACTCCGGACCTCTGGATTAAAAGACGAACGCTCCAACCACTCGGTCATTCAACTACCGACTTAAATTAGTGCGCTTCGGGGACAGAAGTTTTTCTTTCTTCCTATATCTATGGCGCTCCGGTTCTCGGAAAACAGTTCCTTGCCTTTACTTGTAGTGGAATAGATAAGGTAAGTCAAGGCCTCGTAGGTTTTTAGATACTGTTTAATGCAACAGCAAGTAAAGGCAAAACTACGATAACAGTCTGTGTCACCAGAACACAAAGTAAAAATGTTAGACTTGCCACAAGTCAAACTCGCTATAAATGTAAAAACTTTCATTCTCGAAAAATATATGAAATTTATGGGTGGTCCACGGGGGTGGTCCATGGACCCGGTCCATGGGGTGGTCCATGGACCGGGGGTCAGCCGTTTTGTCGCTACCCTTTTACTTTCACTCTAAAATTAGCATAATATTTGCCATGTGAACAATTGACCTTTGCAATCTGATATTCCAAAGGCACTAAATTATGTAACTCTATTGTTTTAGCACCCTGCGTACCCTGCGTGCCCTGCGTGCCCTGCACCCTGCGTTTTACTCCGTCCGTCGTAACGGCTACACGTACGTCCCTGCAAGTCTCGTGTCAAGTCGATTTGTGCAATGAACCGTAGCGACACGTGATTATGCAAATGTTGTCACAAAATATCATGTCGCGCGCTTGGTAAAACGTACAAAAGGGTAATAATAATAATAATAATATTTATTTATCCACGATAAATTTACAGCGTTGCTGATGTGGTCGTGCTTATAACTACGCTATTCTACCCTAATAATAATAATAATAGTAATAATAAAACTAATTAATTTACAGTAGTTCAGTGTTTCTTTTAAGATTAATTTTAAAACTATTAAGTGATGTAGTTGACCTTAGGTCGTTACCGAGACTGTTCCAAAGCCTCGTACCTCGATCTGTACGTTATTGACAATTTCAGGTAGTTGGTTTTCGGTGTGGGTAGACTGATACAGTGAGTGTTACGCAAGGAGTATGTAAGTATTCTCTTAGGAAAGGCACTACATAGTACAGGAGGAGCTAGGTTGTGAAAACATTTATGTACAAAACAGGCAAGTCTTAGGTTATAGTAATAGTTCAGTGGCTTCCATTTGGCAGAGGCAGTTACGTCCTCACGTGGTGTTAGCCAATAGAGCCCAAACATTATCCTTGCAGCCCGGTAATGAATTCGGTTTAATGATTCTAGAAGTGTTGTATTACACGATCCCCAACATAGAAATCCATAAGTGATGGCAGGAAAAATAACCTTGAAGTAGAAGTCTAACTTAGCATGCTCAGGAAGAAAATACAGGGACTTTAGAAGGTTTAGCTTCTGCACATACGATTTAATTAGGTCAGTTAAGTGCTTGGACCAGCCTAATTTGTCATCTATAGATAACCCGAGGCAGCGTGTGCAGGATACTCTTCTTAAGTTGGAAGATCCAAACCTAACGGCTGCAATGGGTGCCATAAAAGAGCCTCTGTGTAATAGCATATATTCACATTTTTCCGGGTGAGCTGTCATTCGATTTGACATACACCAGTCATACATTATCTCAAGTACACTGTTTGCAGTGCTAATTGCCTCGTCGATGGTGGCCCCGGTCACAGACACGGTCGGTGGTATCGTCTGCGTACATATATAGATTAGCGAACTCGTAATTGGAAATTGTGTTGGGCAAATCATTGCAAAATATCGAGAACAGTATCGGTCCAAGGACCGATCCTGTGGTATACCATATGTAACAGCTTGACTGCTGGAATGCACCCTGTTAATAACCGTGGCCGGGAAGTCAGACTATTACTGTCTAGTTTTAATTTCTCTGATATTCACTGATGAAATTATACTAAAACAATTATTCACTTCAGTCTCAGACTTCAGTGAATAATTGTTAAATAGGCAAGCCTATGAGCGGAGTCCCAATAATCAAATACGAAGAGATGCACGCGCATATATGTAATGGCATTTAATTAATTTATGTGTAGTTGAGTTGCACGTGCATATGTAACGGAAATGTAATGCGTGCGTGCACGCAATGATTGCACCCGCATATGTAACGGAAAAGGTGACGGCATACAACAGAAAGAACATGACTCGTATGCGTGCACGCGGAGATGTAACGGAAATTAAAGTTGGAAATTTAATATTTTACGCATTACGGCAAACAAATTACACTGATTGAGATAATTTAGAAATTACAAATTCCCATAAACGGAAGATTGAATGTAAAGGACATAGACCATATCGCAACTCCACCGTCGCAGTGCACTCTGGGATGGATATCTCAGTTTGCCATTGTTGTTGTTGGGCGGCCATCTTGGATTTAACAATGGAAACTGAGATATCCATCCCAGAGTGCACTGCGACGGCGGAGTTGCGATATAGTCTATGACGGCGTTAAAAGCCATAGATTCAGGACTCGAAAACCTCAGGTGTTCCGTGCGCTGGTGCACGGTCGGGTCACGTAATCTCCTACGTAGATTACGTGATCGATTGCGTGTAGCGGCGCGCGATAGTCGTCACGTGGGGCTTGTCCGACTCCACCACGTGACGACGATAAATCCCACGTGACTATGACCAACCAATCAGAGCGCATTTCCCATCCGCGGGACGTCCCGCTGTCTCGGGACTAAGTTAACAGCATCTGCAGGTTTTCAAATATCGGTTTTTGATACCACAAATATGTGGTTTACGAGGACTAAAATGTAAAATTTTGGAATTCCACCCCGAAATAAACGTAGTCAGATATTCGGTACGTCCTTTTGTGGAGTATGGCCAGGATTGAAGTGATTTTAGAGTGTGTTTTTGCCCTTCGAGTGATTTGATGTGATCAACGGACTGTGATCTCAAAAATCAAAAACTCTAAAACCGATCCAAAATAGCCCAAAATAGCAGAGAATACCCAAGGACACAAGAAAAGGACACTCGGGGCATAGGCAAACCACAATAATGAAGTGAAAGCTATAATAAAACGTGTTTACATATTGTTTGTGAAGTGAAAACGAGAATAAAACGTGTTTTACGTACTTTTTGGGATTTTGTAATTTTTTTCCCTCCCTCCCCTCCCCCCCTACTTTTAAGACTGCTCAATTCAAATTATAACTATAACGGATAACAAGGTCGGCAACTTCAAGCCAGTCTGGTGGCAAAACCGAAAACGAAATCGTCAATATCGGAAACTAAATAAAACTCAAACACAATTTCAACACCACACAAAGATAAACCAATGACCAAACTACCTTCGTAGCGTAAATTTTGAGTCGAATATCACAAGAAGCGATTGTTTTGGACGAAGTTTTCGAGTACAGAACGGCTTCGCGGATCTGCCTTGAGTTAAGGTTCAACCAGCGCGGTTACTGCGAGTCCTGGGCACGAGACCAAACGCTCTCCCTACCCTACATGGAAGAAAAACGAGTCGACAAACAAATAAACAGACCTGAGACAGTCTTCAAGGGATGCAGTTATGTGTTGAAAAGTTTCTTACAATCGAAAACCATAAGAGTGGGAAGATTAGCTGGATCAAACTGAAAGCATGACACTACAAATTCCAAAACTGTTTAGATAATCGTATGTACAATTATAAGTTCCAAGTAGTTGATCGGTTTATGTCACTTTCATCGAACTGCAAATCGACGTAAAATTTAGATAACTTGTTTGCTCCACCACTTACCACGAAGGACCTCTCTAAAAAGTCGATCTGCAGTTGCACACAATACTCTGCCCTGTCAGCTTTACCAGAGTTATTTTGTTCGGTGATGCCGCCGGTCTTGCCAACCAGCGATTTACCGTCCTCCCAAGTTTTCTCACTGTCCTAGTTCAGTCACGGCTCTCGCTCTAGATTTAGGTAAGTCGCTTCCTAGCCATGGAGTCTCCAACTCTTATGGTTTTAGTTTTCGATTGTAAGAAACTTTTCAACACATAACTGCATCCCTTGAAGACTGTCTCAGGTCTGTTTATTTGTTTGTCGACTCGTTTTTCTTCCATGTAGGGTAGGGAGAGCGTTTGGTCTCGTGCCCAGGACTCGCAGTAACCGCGCTGGTTGAACCTTAACTCAAGGCAGATCCGCGAAGCCGTTCTGTACTCGAAAACTTCGTCCAAAACAATCGCTTCTTGTGATATTCGACTCAAAATTTACGCTACGAAGGTAGTTTGGTCATTGGTTTATCTTTGTGTGGTGTTGAAATTGTGTTTGAGTTTTATTTAGTTTCCGATATTGACGATTTCGTTTTCGGTTTTGCCACCAGACTGGCTTGAAGTTGCCGACCTTGTTATCCGTTATAGTTATAATTTGAATTGAGCAGTCTTAAAAGTAGGGGGGGAGGGGAGGGAGGGAAAAAAATTACAAAATCCCAAAAAGTACGTAAAACACGTTTTATTCTCGTTTTCACTTCACAAACAATATGTAAACACGTTTTATTATAGCTTTCACTTCATTATTGTGGTTTGCCTATGCTCGGGGTACATTTATTACAAAATGTTATTTCATTACCTTTATTTTTACCACGATAAGAAATCAACACAAGGAAAATTTGTGGAGAAAACGGTGACTCTGATCTAGCGCGCGCTATCACGCAATCGATCACGTAATCTACGTAGGATTTGTAACTGAGCCACAAATCGTGAGCTTGGGCTGCCTGTGGTCGGGCAAGAACATGTTGCTAAAACTCATGCTAAATGTATGGTGCTCCGCAGTAAAATGCAATTTAAGCTTGCCATGTAATTATTACCTTTTGTAAACGGTTTCAACTCATCGAGACATTTACCTTCAACTTCTTCATTCTGTGTACCATTTTTCACGGGAGTAGCTCTGTCCACTTGTTTATTCTGTTCTTGTAGCTGTAGGTTCATTAGCTTTCTCTCCAACTCTTGGCACTTGTTTCTTGCTATGTCTCTCTCATTCATTACTGTTTCTAGTAAGTCTCGTAAATCTTCACTGTCAACCACTTCTTTACAATCTAACAAGTTTTTTTCAGTTTGGCTTCCACTTCGCTCTCTTCCACTTTCTCCACTTTTTTCAGTCAATGCCCGTCTTCTTGGCATTTCACCATATTCATGCTTCACATTTCTTTGTGTTTCGTCCAAACTTAATTGTCTCCTAACCTTGTTCTTATTTCCGAGATCGAATACCGAAGTTTGGTTTTCCAAACCCTCGCAAAATTTGTCGTTTTCTCCTGTAGAATTTGTGAATCTCTCCTGAGGTTCTGCTATTTCTCTTTTTCGTTCTTCTAAATTCTTTACAACCTGATCACGCTCGCTCTTCAACATTTTAAACTCTCTTTCCAAATCAGCCCTTTTCCTTTTCTCAAAACTCAATTCTTCCATCTCCTTTTTCCTTGCATTCTTAAGTTCACTCATGGCGAAAAGCATGTTGAAGTTTTCGTTCTTAAACTGCTTTAGTAAGGATTGATGAAGACTTTTTAACTCTTCAAGTTCCTTCTTAGTATTCTCATGCCTATTTCTTTCGGACTCTAGGAAGACACTCATTGATCTCATATCTTCTCGTAGTCTCGCGCTGTGAGTCCGTGCTCGACCAAGTTCTGTTTTCATCTCTGCCATTTTTTCTTCCATCTCTGAAACAACAACACAACTGCTTAGTTTTTATCTTTTACGCCATCTTTTGTATTCATATATATCAACTAAACTGAATACATAAATCCAATGTGAACACGTTCAGACTACAAAATGGTTAATAGCCCACTTCCGACTGATATGCCTCACTTCCTACGTACAAAGGAATCAATACGAGGCTCCGTGCATAATGCTCAGTCGTTTGTGACAAACTACAGAAGTGCCTTAGTCTCGGAAGTGCGCTATTCGATTGCCAATTCACTTCTAAAAATATCTTTATTTAAAAATGGGATCTTGCAGGACTACAGCCACGTGGTTGTACTGGGTGGCAAAAATATGACTTCATTTATTGAAAGGCACTTGTACGAGATGTACAATTAGCAAAACCTGTTTGTAAATGCTATTTTCCACCTCTAATCCGGATTGTTTGACGATCTTTCTAAAACTGAGTTTTTAAAGTTTGTTTGCCATCCAGTCAGCACGTGACTGTTTCCTGTAAAAGGTATATTACCTGCTTCTTCCTTCAAGGGTGAAGCCAGGAATGGTTGGACATTTTCTAAAGCGTCCAGGAAGCATGCAAAAGCTTGTGGACCTCTTCTTGGGATGATTTCCAGCAACTTGTCAGTCTGCTCTTCCCTAGTCCCCTTGGATTTCACTTCCTGCTCGTCTGTCTCGTCCAGGATTGTTACCAAATATGGTAACAGCTTTTTCGGTTCCAGGTCTCTCCTTAGCCGCGACCATTGTCGTCGGAGTACCGTGCGGTGTTTGTCGTTCATGACTAAAGTGATTGAGAAGTAATATGCAACTGATTTTACAAGACGTCAATTAACCCTCTCCCCTTCCTCCTTAACGTCCACTTCATATAAAATTGTAGAATAACTGGTCATTAATTCCAAAAGTTAACTGAGCAAAATTTATTTGACCTCCAGTCCATGACCCCCTCCCACTTAGTTGACATTAAGAATTTTGGTTTTGATTTGTCCGCCTAGAGGTAGGCCTTTCCAGATTGCGCTCGGCAACTTTTTAGCGCAATTTGGCTTTATGAGCAACTTTTTTGGCAGACAGCAACTTTTTGGCCACAGAGCAACTTCTGGCAACTTTTTGGGAAACACGCCATTTTTTAGCCTTTTTGAAGCAAATTACTGGACTTTTTGTTTTATATTAGCAATTTCAAGTTCTCTTGGCAAAAAAATATTTCCCATCTCACTAAAACTGGTGATTTCATCTTTGACTGGGTAGCCTGTGGACTGTGATTGGGTAGCCTGTGGAATTAGTTAATGACTAATCTATGTTCTGTCTGACCAGATCAAAATGGCGGACGCTTCGTCGACGTCGACTGATGAAGTTGAGTAAAGCCTAAGACAGATTATATAAATAAATAAATTAATTAATTAATTGATTAATTAATTTTATATTTATATAATCTGTCTTAGGCTTTACTTAATTTCGAGAATGAATTCTAGTAATGTTAGCCAGAGAAGCAGATATTATAGAGAAACGGGTATCATAGGAATGAACATTGGTTTAACACATTAATAAAAGTACGTTTGTTTATTAATTATTTGTCCAATTAGTGACTTTTATTCAACAGAAAGTTGCCTTAAACCAGTTAAAACTATAGTCATTTAGTTGCAAATGTTAATTGGGAAGCAACTGTTATTAAAATAAAGACCAGTCTATAAAAAAACATTTGAGCAACTTTTTAAAATATGGTAGCACTTTTTTTATTTTTGAGCAACTTTTGAGCAACATTTTGGATTTGGAGCAACTTTTTAGCAACTTTTGGGCATTTTTGGGAGCAACTTTTAAGCTTTTTGGGAGCGCAATCTGGAAAGGCCTACCTAGAGGGCGGAGGAACAGAACAGGGAGGAGGGAGAATTGGCAAAAAAAAATCAGGGAGGAGGGTGAAATGTCCAGAAAAACTAGGGAATAGGAAGAATTTAGCATACAGGGAGGGGGGAGAAAATGGGATCTACATACATGCTCTAGAGGAGCTAGGGAGGAGGGAGAAATGTCGGGAAAAAAATAGGGAGAAGTGAGATTTCACTACCCGTTCCTCTCCACTCCGCCTAGATCTCGCCGATTTAAAACTAAATGTTTATAGAAAAGTAATTACATATGATTATACCGGAGCCGGAAAGGCCGATGAACTGTAATTGGCCTTCCTGGTGTCAGTGCACTGAAGCGAAAATACTAAGAGACATCGACAAAAGCATGCTGGAGAAGTATTATATGATTACTCTAATTAATTAAAATAACAGTACTCGTATCACTTCAATGCCAGCTGTATTTGAATGGTTTATTGTCGGGTAAAATCAGCAGGGGAGTTTTTGCATGAGCAAGCAGCACATCTGATCTAAAACCTCGATCGTTCACATTGAATCTCTTGGAACGTTTTCACTTTCCAACTGTTTCAATCAGTGTTGAGTAGGAAAATGGAACTTCGGTTTGCAAATAATCGCAACCGTATTTTGACCAAAACTATAACCATCAAATGTATGTGTCATTGGAAGTTGACTGATGAATTTAACATACCTGACTCAACTAATAATTTTAGGCAATAGTTATTGCATCATTAATTTTACTTTTTGGAGCGGCCAAAACACTTATTTGCCATCCATTATATCTTTTCTTAGCCAATTAAACTGAATATCATAACTTTATGCAGTTAAATTTGCTCGTATGGGATCGTTCATCCTTCTCACAAAGGGACCTTAATCATTTGTAAACATCTCGTTAAAACCTACTTCTTGTCGCTTGTTTATATCAACACTGTAGATGCGTTTGGTAAACATTTATCAGCCGCAACACTCAAACCCAGTTCGTTTTAGTTTGGAGAGTTTCAAGTAAAATGACTCATTAATAATATGAACTGCGGATGAAGCCGGAAATCAGTCCCAAAGTAACTAAAGAGTCGATTCAGTTCATGACATTAATCTATAAACACCAGTGAATTATGTTCACTTAATGAGTTTCATTGGTGTAGAAATGGCGACTATGAACTTACCTACCGCTTATTGTAGCTCTGTTCACAACCAGAAGAATGCCAAGTCTTGTTTAAGGTATGATAATTCAGTTTTGAGGCCGTACGTTCCATCACATGCAAAGAGGCGATGTTCACTCTTCCTTCATCACTACAATTGCCAATTGTGCTGTATATTAAGTATTTCAAGCTTGCAAGAAGTGGCTGTGGTAAAAAGAGCAGTTACTTAATCGAGTATATGAAACGTTCTGCATGCAAGTTTTTATGGCGCAAACTGGATAGTAACTGGAGACCAATTATCAAACAGGACGTCGATACGTATTAAAGGTCAGCACTTTTCGGTGCCGATATACTACAGTACTGATAGTTCAAAGGATCGCTTTCTATTCGACCATTCAAGCGAGTTCATGCTAATTTCTATGACAACGCCGAAGGCAAACAGCCCTCGGGGAATTACGTCAGTATTTATTAAACGGCCGCATTTTATTTCAGGAACCTCGCACTTATCTTAAAAAACCTGATAGTAGTTAGTTCTGTTTTATCAGAGCAAGTGTGTAACTCAAGATAAAGCAAATATTAACAATAAATCATAATTTTAGACTTGTTTAAGTGTTTTTTTAAAAAGCGTACTTTAAGAAAAAGTAGCATAATTTTCAAAAACGAGCATAATTTTGAGCATAATTTGCTAGTAGCCTGTGATAATATGCTACTTTTATAGACCGGGCTCCCTGTGATTATATATTTTTATTCTGAGCCAATGAGCCAGCGGTTAATGCTACACAGCGCACTCTCACTTGGTGTCTTCCCATGTTTCTTAGCAACACGCCAACAGTAGCAACACAGCCATTTTGCAGAAAAGCACAGTTCTCGTTGTTGTGCTCACAGATCTCTGATTTTCGTGGATTTTTTTAATTTCTAAGTCGATACTAACATAGCAGAATGAGTACTCGACAAGTCCTTCAAGGTATGTAGAAAAGTCTAGCTGAATATTTAAAAGAATCGGGTGTATTTTTCTATTTTTTTTTGTAACTTACTTCGTTTCTTGACTTTAGTGTTCGAACAGTATCAGAAGTCCAGAACTTCGTTTGTTCAGACCGTAGCCGAACTTGCATCGAGGCCTCAGAACATAGAAACGCTACAAAATGCAGGTATGGATCGTAAGAACAATAATTTATTGTAATGAAAGCTTTAATTTGGTTCTTTACTCGTCCAACAACGGAAAATTCCACACAGAAACTAAGCCAGATTATATTTTACTGCATGGGAGCTCTACTCCGATCCAGAACGTAAAGTTTGTTTTGATCTATTTAGAGAGGTTTAATGCTTTGTAAGTTAACTAAAATATACTGTCTTGTTATTCAATATTTCATTTTGAGGTGATAAAAATCATATAAAGTGCGCGTCATAAAGGAACTTATGTTGAGATATAGAATTACTGGAAAACGTGAAATTTTTTCTCATCGCCATTATCATTAATCAGTGACAACGTTTACTTCCACTTTTGCAGGGTATCCAGGATGTTACGTTTGTGATCAAATGAAAAAGCATATTTTTTGGGTATTTTCTTAACTATAAGTAAGATTCTGGTCCAATTAAAAACAGGCTTTGTCATTGGTAGCTTTAAAATATTCCATTTATATTAGGTTCTTGTCGTTCAGTGACATTATCTGTCTGGTACATGAAGATCACTAAAATAAATAAACTTTATCAGAAAATATATAGTAGCAGAAGTGACAACTTGCTAGTGCATGCCTGATTTTGTTTGGTTTAATTCACCAGCAGTTATGCATGTACACTGTACATGTAGCTCTTTCTGAATGTTTGGACAAGTACATAGTTTTTTACATGTACAGATTATGTGGGCTAGACTGCAGAATACCCTACCACGTAATCTACCTTACACATTGACAGTCAACGTGTCAACGCGTTGTCACAGTCAAACATATAAATGAAATTGAAAATGAAATGAAATAATGAAATAAAATTGTAAATTGACATAACGTCCATTATCAATCTTGCTATTATCTCTATACATTACTACCTTCATTCTACAAACAATCGCAGTCTACTCGTTGATGCGATGACGCGTTGACATGATGAATAAAGTGTACTCTATATATTACTACCTTCGTTCTACAAGCAACCACAGTCTACTCGTTGACGCGATGACGCGTTGACATGATGAATAAAGTGTACTCTCTATATTACTACCTTTGTTCTACAAGGAACCGCAGTCTACTCGTTGACGCGATGACATGATGAATAAAGTGTACTCTATATATTACTACCTTTGTTCTACAAGCAACCGCAGTCTACTCGTTGACGCGTTGACATGATGAATAAAGTAAATTCTATATATTACTACCTTCATTCTACAAGCAACCGCAGTCTACTCGTTGACGCGATGACACGTTGACTCAACATTACTCTCTTAACTCTCTACGTTCATTGACAGTGTATTCCACACACGTTGACGCGTTGACATTTCTACAATACAGCTTGCTGTGGTGGGGTATTCTGCAGTCGTTCCGATTATGTGTACACAATATGTTGTTATGATACAAGTCAACAATACTTATACAGGCTATGTTATGATCTGTAGGTGTCATGTCTCTGTTAAGACCTCTGTTGCTGGACATTGTACCTACCATTCAACAGACAGCTGCCCTGGCCCTTGGCAAACTAGCAAATTACAATGATGACCTAGCAGAGGCAGTGGTAAAAGCTGACATCCTACCACAACTTGTCTACTCTCTGGCTGAGCAAAATGTACGTAAATGTAGAGGATGCTAAACTATCATAACAGCAATATCTACAGTCATTTTTGGAAAAGTGTCTTGTTTGAGTCGTTTGTTTAAACATATTAATGGCTCAATCACTCATTAATTGCCATTGGTCCAGTCAACAGTTTGCCATAAAAAGAATAATGGATCAATCATGGTTTCTTGTCAACTATCCACCCACCCCTCCCTTGGTATATATGTGTAATTAATGATTAATCATTAAAGTTATGGTGAAACAGGGGTGGAACCATGATTGATCGTAAAAAATAAGGTACTGAAAACAGTAACCTGCCTTTATATACCGGTAGCTTCATGCTTTATTCTAAAAAGAAAATGATTACATAAATAATTAACTTATTATATAAGCATGTGCTTTTATAGATGCTTATTGATATGCCATGTGGTATTTTTTTCATTGTATTACAGAGATTTTACAAGAAAGCAGCAGCCTTTGTACTAAGAGCTGTTGCAAAGCATTCATCACAGCATGCCCAGGTATTGAAAATTTGAGCATAAGTTTGATTTGTTTACTAGTTAATTCCCCTCAAAATTAACCTACAATAGGTTACTTCTCTTCTATGTGTAATATGATATTATTGTTTTGTAAGCTGTAATAAAATAATAAAATAATTATTCAGGCTGTGGTTGACTGTGGCGCCCTTGATGCATTGGTTATTTGTCTGGAGGAGTTTGATCCTGGGGTGAAGGAGTCAGCGGCATGGGCTTTGGGATACATTGCCAGACACAATGCAGGTATAGGCATTGAACAGTTTATTTTATGGTGCATATTAGTGTGCAAACTATTTGATCTGAATGCTCTTAGGGACTGGTCTTTAATTAGATGGGTGTATAAATGAAAAATACCATGCTTAATTTTGTTGACCCCTCCCCCAATTCCACATATTTGTAGCCTCATTAAAATACTTTGGCCTCCATTTTTTGCTGCATGGAAATTGTTGCCAGCTCCCATTTAGCTCCAGCCCCCTCCCCTCTAATTAATTCAGATTATCAAGTCATATCAAAAGCTAATTATTTTACCTGCATGTTAAAACTGTTTTCTTTGTACTTGAAAATGTGCACTGGAATAAAAATGATTTTAATTGTTGTATCCAGTGATTCAGGTTGTTAATTGTTGGACAGTGGCCGGACTAATGGCCGGCTACTAAATTATTGTCCTATTGTTACCCTATAGCTACATGTACATGTAGGACAATAATTGACGAAATCAATAAGTTGTTTCAATAAAACTAACTGTCGATATGTACATGCATGTATGAAACCACAGGCTAATACCATCCTCCCATTTTGTGTATTTGTCACTGATGTTTTAATAATCCATTATTTCTTAGCAAATTGTAAAATAAAATACCTTTTGACTTGATTCTGCTGTGAATGTGTTGATTTAGCGCACGCTCATAAGGGGGTCAGTTAGGGGAAATATGTCAGCTATATAGCTGTCCATTTCTTTGCTGGGGACTCTAGATGGGAGATCATTCGACAGTTTGATTTTAAAAAATTTATGTGATGACCATTATAAATCCTTATGATGGCTCATATCTGTCCCGATCATAGGGAGAAAAAAAATCGCCAAAAATCTGGACCAGTTTGACGGTTTCTAGGAAGGTTTTGCGAGTGTCGTACCACTCGATATCGCCACCAAAAACGTATCTCATTTACTGTTCTTCAACATTTTGAATATTAGAGAGGGAGCAGGGATCTGGAAGTTTTCGTTTTCGGCAAAATTCTTGCACGTCTCGCTTGTCGGCCATGAATTTAGTTGCCTGCCTTGTGTATTTTTATGTAGTTGGCAAGATGAGCCACAGGAAGCCCGAGCTATATGTAAACAAACCTGAGCCACAGGAAACCCGAGCTGTATTATGAGCGTGCGCTAAATCAACACATTCACAGCAGAATCAAGTCAAAAGGTATTTTATTTCACAATTTGCTAAGAAATAATGGATTATTAAAACATCTGTGACAAATACACAAAATGGGAGGATGGTTTATAGCCAGTGATGAAACTAACTAAAGATGAAATGAGACAATGACACTGGGCTGTAAATATTTTAATACAAACTGAGAGTCTGTATTATTAATATCACACAGAGCTGTCGCAGGCTGTAGTGGATGCAGGAGCTGTACCTTTGTTGGTGTTGTGCATTCAAGAGCCTGAGCTGTCACTCAAGAGGATTGCATCATCGGCACTTAGTGACATCTGCAAACATTCTCCAGAGGTCAGCAATTCCTATTTGCCATATTATCACAGCTTAAATCATATTTCATTGCCAGTATTAGCCATTTCATAAACGAAAAAAGGACTGGGACAAAGTACGTAAATTTATTTGAAAAAAAAAAAATTTAGCCCCACCATGAGAAACATCACATCAAAATCATCAGTGTATCGAATGAGATTGGGTTTGGATCAGTATTAAAGTGCCTATCACCCTTTGGCAATTTTGATAGCTTATGAACTTCCGAAATGTTTTGTGTACTTCTGTGAAGAAAGTTTTGGTTTAAAGTGAATACTTTATGTTCTACGCTTGTTTGAAATCGTGTAAATGTGACCTTTCCTGACCCATGACCGCGTAAGTAAAAGCCTGGGTCGAAACCTGGGTAGACGTCATCTCATTAATGCATTATTCTCCATGGCGCCTTTTTATCACAACAACATCGATGCATAGAAAATATACACAGTTTTTGAGTTGTTAGTTGTGAGTCATTTTAGTCAACATGTTAAGTATTTCTTCAAATGATTGCAAAGCCCGAATTAATTATATGACGTCAAGATGACGTCTACCCAGGTTTCGACCCAAGCTTTTACTAACGTGGTCATGGGTCAGGAAAGGTCACATTTACACAATTTCAAACGAGCGTAGAACATAAGGTATTCACTTTAAACCAAAACTTTCTTCACAGAAGTACTCAAAACGTTTCGGAGGTTCATAAGCTATCAAAATTGCAAAAGGGTGATAGGCACTTTAAAGAGATGCATGGTGAGCTTTCAAAAATCACAAAAATAAGAGAGCTCAGTATGATTTGGGGGGATCGATATCTGTGACACCCCAATCCAACTGAACTCTGTGATTTTGTGTGATTTTAAATGCTTGCTATTCAATTATTAAATTTACTCAAACATCTTCAAACTTGGTAAACATACTAACTTCGATGTGATCTTTCATTTGGTGGGGTTTATTTAAAAAATAAATTTATTTGATTAAATTTGCACACTTGGTACCAGTCCTTTATAATTATCAGTTTACAAAATGGCTAATAGTGAGTCCCTGTAAAACGTCTTTATTATCTAACAGTGTTTAGAGTGGTTTTACTTATCCAATGAAGCAAGATCTAATAGTCAAATATATAGAAACAAAAGAAACAAAATAAAACAATAGAATTAGGGTCATAAATAGTGTCTATTAGTCTGATATATATTCATTGGTTACCGTAAGTAACTGATCACTCTAGATCTAACATACATCTTTTAACAGTTGGCACAGACAGTTGTTGATGCAGGAGCAATTGCTCATCTTGCACAGATGATTCTTAACCCTGATGCTAAGCTCAAGGTAAATTTAGTAAATGACTACTACAGAACTTTATTCAATATTTAAAAGCAGTCCGAAAAAAATCACTGATGGCCTTGGGATGTCAGTAATATGTAAAGCGCTATGAGACTGGTGATATGGCGCTATATAAATATGGCCATTATTAAAAGGAAAGCTGACTCCTCCCTTCCACAAGGATTACTGCCCCCAACTCCCATCAGACAGCCCTCTCCCTTCCACATGGAACTATCCCCAACCCCCATCTTAGCCCCACACTTTCTCAAGGAATAGAATAGAACTGCCCCCAACCCCCCATCAGACAGCCCTCTTCCTTCCACATGGAACTGTCCCCAACCCCCATCAGAAAGACTGACAGGATGTCAGTAATATGTAAAGCGCTATGAGACTGTGGTGATATGGCGCTATATAAATATGGCCATTATTAAAAGGAAAGCAATAAGTTAAATCCACAAAATGCTTGCTTTAATTTACACCTGTTTTCATCCTTGCATTGTAAATGACAATGTAGTTCAGTTCAGTTTTAATACCACTCAAAGGTGGACAGAGAACCTCAACAGGCACAAAGGCCCCTCTATGGAGGTCTCCGAGGGTCTACGATTTATTATCTATATCCGAAAACACGTGAAGGTCTATAATAACCAATTGCAGTTTGAGAATGAGATTATTTAATATCTATAGGCAGCCGCATGACCTTCTACTCACAAGAGTTATTTTTTATTGTTTTTGTTGACTATTTATTATGTTTAGAATTGTTTAAAGTTGTTCATATTTGAGTTTTTTTTCTCATTCTTCTTATAATTAGCGACAAGTATTCTCAGCTCTTAGTCAGATAGCCAAACATTCAGTGGACCTTGCAGAAATGGTTGTTGAGGCAGAAATCTTTCCTGCTGTCCTTACATGCCTTAAAGGTAACTAATCTTGATGATGGTTATAATGTATAACTTGAATAAGGAACTTGAGCATTCCTGTTAATTAATATAAATATATTTATATTAGAGAGATACTGTCAGGTTTGTTCCCAGAGGGCAATGCCCCTCCCCCTTCCACAAAGGAACTGCCCCCAACCCCCATCAGACAGCCACCCTTCGATTCCTTCCACAAGTAACTGCCCCTGGCCAACTCCCATCAGACAGCCCCTCTCCCTTAGCTTCCACATGGAACTGTCCCCAACCCACTATCAGAAAGCCCCCATCAGCCCCTACCCTTTCATAAGGAATAGAATAGAACTGCTGCCAACCCGCATTTGCAGACAGCTCCCCTCCCTTCCACAAGGAACTGCCACCAACCCCCATCAGATGCCACCCTCCCACAAGGAACTGCCTCTAACTCACATCAGAGAGCCCTCTCCCTTCCACGTGGAACTGTCCCCAATCCCCATCAGAAAGCCGGCGGGGCCCCTCCCCCACTCTCATATTAATCCCCAATTAAATTTTCCACTGAGTATCACTCGCTGGGTTACAATATAAATGCACTCACTCTCAGAGTCTAACATTTTTTCCCATTTGTTTTCTGACTTTGCCTCACCTTTTCTTACATTTTTCCCAATTTTGATTTTGCCTGACCTCATAACCCAGCTGTAATGTTCTATATTTACATAATGTTGGACTAGCCCGGCTTCAGTTTAACCGAGTGTTCTTCCAAGAGGCTGACAGTGCATAACGTATTTACCCCTTTCTCTGACAGCTAGCTGAGCTATAGTGCTCTCAATTAAGGGAATTCAAAACTATGCAAGCTACTTGAATCAGAGAAGAGTTGGTATGGATGTGGCCACCCAGTTGCAATTGGCAGGAATCAAACTCGGGGCAGCATACTCATTGTGCTATGAACTAACCCGGCATTGCACCACACACACACCTAAATCCTGACTATTACATCATTATGGACCCATCCTTGTTTAATTGTTTATTAAATACCTACATGTATTTTGTACTCATATCTGCTGTATCATTTTCTTGTTTACAGACAGTGATGAATATGTTTGCAAGAATGTGGCAACCCTCATTCGTGAGATTGCTAAACACACCCCTGAAGTAGGTGTATTGTTCTTGTTAATCCTTTTGATTCCTGCAGAGGTTCTGCCACTCATACATGATTCAGTTTAATAACAATGTTACTCTGTGTGTCATTTCAGCTGGCACAGTTAATAGTCAATGCAGGTGGAGTGGCGGCAGTAGTTGATTATGTTGGTGAGAGTTGCGGCAATGTCCGTCTGCCTGGTATCATGATGGTGGGATATGTGGCTGCTCATTCTGAAAACCTGGCCATGTCTGTCATCGTATCGAAGGTGAGGGGAACACTCACTACTTACAGACTGTTTAAATGTGCAGTTACGATATTCAACCCTAGTATGTAATGGTATTCATATACATGCAAGTGGTGTGTAAATTTAGCTATATATTAAATTAAAGAAAAGCTTTAAAGTGCCACTACGATGCAATTCAACTATTTTCTTTTCTACTTTTTATCTTTCAAAACGACACACTGGCTGCAGTGTCTAAAATATCCAAATCAGTGAAGAATATTGCCAAAGGACCAAATGAAACTATGAATGTTGCAAAGAGTTCACCGTCAAAACCACGTCCGCCATTACTGAAGTGTGTTCCAAATACTTCGCGATTTTCAACCAGCGGTTTGCTGTTGTGATGTCATTTCTCAACACATCGCTCTTGTAAATGCATATTTCCATTCAAAACTTTGTTCTTTCCTTTCCTTTTTGGAAAAAAAATGTATAAACATTTAATTTACCTATAATTTTGTACGAAAGTTTGTGTGAAACGTTAAGCCCCCCATGTTGTTGTGTTGAGAAAATAACGTCATGTCCCTGGAAATTAGCTCTGTCACATGAACAGGTTCAAGTAATGGCGGACATAACAATTCAAGATTCGGACCCAAGTAATGCTATATCAGTTTCCCTATCCACACCGTTTTTTGATATGATGACAGGAAGTCCGAATCTTGAGTTTTTATGTCCGCCATTACTTGAAGCCGTTCCGTGACAGTGCTATGCCAGAGCTATTATTTCCAGCGGACATGACATCATCTTCTCAACACAACATGCGGGCTACGTTTCACACAAACTTTTCCACAAACTTCTAAGTAAAATACATGTTTATACTATTTTTTCCAAAAAGGAAAGAAAGAAGTTTTGAATGGAAATATGCATTTACAAGAGTAACACATTGAGAAGATGACGTCACGACAGCAAACCGCTGGTCGAAAATCGCAAAGTATTTGGAACACACTTCAGTAATGGCAGACGTGATTTCGGCGGTAAACTCTCTGCAAAATTCATAGGTTAATTTGGTCCTTTGGTAATATTATTCACTGATTTGGATATTTTTGACAGACAAAAAGTATAAAAGAACATGATCGAATTTCGTCGTAGTGGTACTTTAAACTCTCAGAATTAAGCTTACAGCTAGTATTTCAGTAGATTGTTCAACTCAGAGAGATTGTCATTGTTAGCCAGAGGAAGTGATGGCCAGTGGTCTGTTGCATAAACATTAACAATGCTAATGTCAGATTTTAATGTCAGACTTCAAGTCCAGTCAGATGTTAGTGGTTAGTAACGTTTATAAAATTGACACCAGTTCTGTAGAAGTTTGCTATTTTACTTACCAGGTACACTGTACTAATTCTAGCGCTGACTGTACAATTCAACTTACATTGTACCTTTATTTTCTTTCATGCTAATCCAATAATAAATAAGTGTCTGAAATAGTACTTACATACATTATAGATATGCATGCAACGCAATTTTTAGACCTTTAAACTAATATATTAACGATTAAGATTTTAATGAGAATCATTTATTTGATATTCTGATTGTTGTCATGGTTTCTACTCAGGGAGTTGTTCAACTTTCCATTGCATTGGCAGAAGAATCAGAAGACCACATTCAGGTACTAATATGACCTGACTTTAATACAATAGACCAATCCAAGGTCACCATTGCCATTACGAGATCTACTTTAATTAGCGATAGCACCGATACTGCTAAAAAGAGCACTTCAAAATTGTTCAAAATCCCAAATTTGAGAGTATGGGAGCAAAGATATAGTCCCGCAAAGTAAGACAATTTTTCAGACATTTGTATGTGGGTTGCAAATTGTTGTTCCCCCTCATACAAATGTCTGTAAAAATAGCGCACTTTACTCGAATATATCTTGGCTTCTACATGTAGGTGATGAGGTAATATAACTCAAATTTGGTATTTTGACTAATTTTGAGGTGCTCTTTTCAACAATATCGGTGCTATTGCTAATTTAAGTAGATCTCGTGATGGCAATGGCGACCTTGGGTTGGTCTATTGGATGTTCAGCAGAACTGTCATTAATGGGTAATGGAAACCGCTATAAACTTGCCCAGGCTTTTCCATCAAACAGAGGAAAAACAACTCTCCAAACATTTCTAAGCCTTATTGGTGCAAATCCAAGCCAGAATTGCGTTTTAAAATTGTGTTTCAAGACAGTGCACATAGTAGTTTTGTAATTGCGTTACATGATTGTGTTACACCGTGTTTTGTAATTGCGTTACATGATTGTGTTACACCGTGTTTTGTAATTGCATTACATGATTGTGTTACAACGTGCTCTGTAATTGCGTTACATGATTGTGTTATACCGTGTTTTGTAATTGCGTTACATGATTGTGTTACACCATGCTCTGTAATTGCGTTACATGATTGTGTTATACCGTGTTCTGTAATTGCGTTACATGATTGTGTTACACCGTGTTCTGTAATTGCGTTACATGATTGTGTTACACCGTGTTCTGTAATTGCATTACATGATTGTGTTACACCGTGTTCTGTAATTGTGTTACATGATTGTGTCACACCGTGTTCTATAACTGCGTTACATGATTGTGTTACACCGTGTTTTTACATTACAGGCTGCTGCCGCATGGGCGCTGGGTCAGATTGGTCGTCACACCCCTGAACATGCTAAAGCTGTAGCCGTCGCTAATGTCCTACCTAAGCTATTACATAGCTACTTACGAGCAGATAGCTCAGAAGATCTACAAACCAAGGTATGTATCAACAGTAACCAAAATCAGTCATGAGTCGTACCGCACAGGATAAAGGAAATAAGAATTCAGAGAGAAATTGTGATATCTATAAATACAGTGCACAATTGAAACCAGTTCATTGTAGTTGTTTAATTGAAGCCGGAGACTTAACAACTTCACGACCTAATTCAGTCCCTAAAGGACATGACGCACTACAGTAACTCTATGTAGTACGAGGTCGAGATTGACTCGTATACTTGAGTGTTGAACCGGCTGGGAATCAAACCCCACATCAGACCGGTGCTCTTACATTGAGCTAACCGCGAGGCGGTTCTTGGTATGACGTCATGAAATAGCGCGCCTGCAATTTAGTAGCAGGGTCTCTATAGCAACAAGGAAGAAAGGTCAAACACATAGTCACTTTCCCACTCGCATCTACTGAGGTTTGTACGAGCTACGGGTTTTAATACTTGAGGAATACTATCAAATTTTGTTAGTAGCTTCTCTACTTTCCTTGAGAATAAGATATTGTGAGTCGAAAATTTGTACTCGCAGTGAAAGTCATACGAATTCGAATGTGAAGCAGCGAAGGTGGAAAACTGAGAGCTAAAAACAGAACTGAGGCGAAAGGTTGAAGTAAGAGGATAAACAGGAAAACGTAACCTGGACATTGAGGTCGCAAACTTCTGGGGAACAAAAGCGGAATTAACCTGCGATGTTGGTTTTTGCGGAGGGAGGAAAACCGGAGAACCCGGAGAAAAGGCGAGATACCAACAAACTCAACTTGCATATGGCGCCCAGTCCGGGAATCGAACCCGGGCCACAGAGGCGAGAGGCGAAGCGCTTAACCACTGCGTCACACCACTGCGCCACCCTGGCCGAGTGGGTCAATTTAAGCGAAATTAATAAAAGTCTAAACTAATGTTATTTTAATTTTAAATAAACCCCACCACAAGTAAGTCCACTTCGAAATTAGTAAGTTTAACGAGTTTGAAGATGTTTTAGTTAATAAGAATTTAAAAATCACAACAATAAGAGAGTTCAGTTCTTATTTACTCAAATGTCTTCAAACTCTGTAAACATGATAATTTCCATGTGGTCTTTCTTGTGGTGGAGTTATTTGTTTTAATTCGTTTAAATGTGCACCCTCAGTCCCTGTCCTCGTGTAATGGCGAATACGTTTACGGCGAAATCAAATGGAAAGTTTAAGAGTGAATGAAATAGTTTTACACGGACACAAACAATGTAAGATGAAAGTTATAATCTGTTACTTCAACACAATCTAGTTTTCATCCTGATACAAGGTTTATCTAGCTGATCCCAATGTTTGATTGTCTTTCAAATTAGTATTTTTGTTTGATAAGTTTCCATGTGTTTACATACACAACAGGTTTGACAGTATCATATGCACCATTACATACATTGGAGAAACCTTAAGCCAGGCTAATACAGAAGGGCGTGATCTCTGTATTTTAACAGTTTAGCCACATGTTCAATGTATGAAAACAAAATCCTTGCCAAGAGCATACCAACATTGGTGATCCTGTAGAATTTGAGTGTTGTAGCATAAAAGGCTGTAGAGTTACAGCGATTTGAAATTAGAGAGATTTGTATGAGAAAAACCATGTAGGCCTTTCCAGCCTCGCTTTCATGTATTTTCTACATTGAAAATGCCAATACCTCGACAGCAATTTGAAACATTGCTTTCAAACTGTGGTCAGTTACTAATTTAGGTACGATCTTTCATTTGGTAGCAATAATTTCTCTGTACACATCAATCTTCCAATTTATGCAAATTAGGTGGTGGCCATTATGAATGAGGTCTATCAGCACATATTTGAGGTCAATTAAAATGACTTTGAACAACATTACTTCCCATTGTTTTTGCCATAAATAATAATTGTAAAATGCTGGGTTGCGCTTCATCAACATTCGCATGAACCAACTTGAACCAACTTGATTTTTCCTCGCTCAGAGTTCGCTTTCAAAGAATTCAAACTTGAGTTTTTTTTATCAAATTTGTAAAATCAGGCACGATACGAACGTGCTAAATGTCTTTACCTTTTAACCTGCTTGTTTAAACTGCTAAGATTTATTTTCCGCGCTCTTCATTTCGAATACAAAACTCCCCATTACATCGCTATTACCCGAAGCCAGGAGCCTATTACCTGGAACGTCCATCTCCCATACTACGTCTGTGATACAGCGCTTTTACAGACCACCAGCCAATCACAAGCGTGTGCGTAATTTTAATTCAAATGGTTGATCAAACAAGAGAAGCTAACGAGGCATCATTTCTTAACAACATTCCGCCATGGGGAGCGGCAACGAGATGTGAAATCTAAAAATAACCCGGTCTGGAAAAACGCTGCATCACGAATATATGACAGATGGACGCTCCTGGTAATAGGCTCCTGGTAATAGGCTCCTGGTAATAGGCTCCTGCCGAAGCATGGACAGAAAAACCCGGGCGTGACGTCATGCATAAACCAATTTTATAAACACATTATAAAATCAAGAGGTTACATTGAACCGTAAAGGTTCATTTTTCTTGTAACAAAAAGTCAGTGATGTTACCCTTGTCCTTGTGTGTGTTACAGTCCAAAAAGGCCCTAAAGAACATCCTTCAGAAATGTACGCACCTTCCCGCCCTGGAACCACTGCTACACGACGCGCCAGCTAACATCCTGAAGCACGTGGTCGGCCAGTTCGCCAAGGTGTTACCTCACGACGCCAAGGCCAGACGGCTGTTTGTGACGAGTGGTGGGCTGAAGAAGGTGCAGGAAATCAAGGCGGAGCCTGGGTCAGCACTTCACGAATACATCAACACCATCAATAACTGCTACCCAGAGGAGATCGTTAGGTAAGCTGACACCTTACCTGTGATATTAAATGAGATTGAGAGAGATTAAGACAAATAAGCCGTAAAACTGAAACTGGTGTTGAGCGGCACAATAATGTATAGACTGCCCCCTCCCCCATCCCCACGGACACAAAGCTTCGTACGTTTTTCTTTCTGGAGTTCTTAAGCACATTTACGTTTTACAGTGCGACTACTTTAACCACTTAGGACACTTAGATTACGAGAACTAAACACTTTGCAAAAACATATCCACGCGATTTTCTTCATTCAAAAGACTTCAGAACGAGTCACGAAATTTACCTTTTACGGGATCGAAGCTCAGCAAGTTGAAATGCTATTGTCTTGTACTCGACCCCAATTGGCTCAAATAACCGCAAGTTGGAATGCTTTGTTTTTTCATTCTGCAATGTGATTGGTTCTTGTTGTCTATGTGGTTACAGTAGTCACACAGTAGCGGTCGCCTACCTCATCAGTGAAATTAGGTATGGCGTCTGTGCCGAGCAACTGGAGCCTGGTCTTGCCATCGACTGTTAAGTGTGTTTATTCTCAATATACTTCCACCATCATTAACCTGTCTTGCTTGTTATTTTTCAACAGATACTACTCCCCAGGCTACTCGGAACGCTTGCTGGAGCGAGTGGAACAGTTCCAACCCGTCGCTTAGTCCAACAACAATTCAACAACAACAATTTACCACAGAAATCTTATGTAAATTTTATAACCCGGGTAAGGCAAACTACAGACATTTACAATGTAATTATCAAATATTTCCCTCACATTTCTTTTGCTTTACTGCTTGTTCAGATTATTATTAGGCTTTGATAAAGACAGTTGTAACGTTTTCTCCCTTTTTTATCACGGACTTGTGAATATTTATTATGATATGTTATCACAGCGACCGAGTATTTGTAGAATTCAGCTCTCTTGTTTTCTAGTTTTAATAGCTAATACCTTGTAAATAACTAGTTTGCCGCAAAATAACACTATTGTACACAATCGAATCTCGTTTTTATCTTATTGTCAAGTTAATTATTGATTGTAGAATGCTTCAAATTTAATAGAACCATGTTTAGCCTCTGTAAACAATTGCATTGTGTTAAAATAAAGAAAAACTTTTGATCTGTCTTCTCAGTTCTCTTAAAAAGATTTTCCCACGCTCTATACAAATATGGGAAACATAGATTAATGTACGACCAACAGCTTCCATGTTAAGCCCTCGGTACATTTCTGTAAAAACTGAGAAAGCTTCAACTACACAGCTCTCTTTCTAAAAGCTAATACAGTATACTTGCTTTTGGTGTTAGAAACTGTTTTATTCTTCTAAAGAGGCAAAGTTTCTTGGAGATCATGCCCTTAACGAATTCGATGTGGGTGTCCCAAGAAACGCTAGTGTCGAGGTAGATCCCAAGTAATTTTGCGTTTGTAACTGATCAATTGTCTCAATTGTAGTATTGTCGTTGACGGCTGCAAGCAGGTTTTTTTTTCCTTCTCAAGCTTGCGCCATTTAATTTAATTTAGTTAGCCAGTCAAATTAATCCCCATCTCCAGGAATGCTTTCTAAAACGTAACAATCAACAGATGACATCACAAAGTCTCATTATTCCACCGTGGAACGTGCTGTATGTATGGCATAGAATCGAACCCCAGCCTCCCGCGTGGCAAACGAGAATTCTACCAGCCACAATGAATTACACATAAAAGACTCTGGCAATGTCATTCCTGAAGCATATGTTGACTGTTCAAGTAAGCTTTGTCAATGCGTCATGCATGGTAACAACAGCAATTAACTATATTTCTATATTTCGCCCAGGGGATTCTACGGTAAATCAGCTAACTTACATTGTACAGTTAATATATGAATCTTTAGAAAAAGGGCTGGATGTGAGAATGATTTTCCTCGATATTAGTAAAGCGTTCGATAGAGTTTGGCACGATGGATTACTGTATAAATTAAAATCACTTTGCGTTCGGGACCCTCGTAAGTTGGATAACGAGTTATTTATTTCAAAGAAAACAACGTGTAGTTATCGATGGGCATAGTAGTGACTGGTTAGAGATTAGGGCAGGAGTTCCACAAGGATCTGTCCTTGGTCCCTTACTTTTTCTGATTTATATCAATGATATTCCCAGTCGGATCTTGTCAAACTGCTTTCTATACGCAGACGACACATCTCTACTTAAAGTCGTTGATGATTCCCCGTTGCAAGCAGCTGAAAATCTGTCAGCTGATTTATCTAACATCACGGATTGGTCAAGCATTTGGTTAGTTACTATGAATACTACTAAAACTAGGAGTGTCGTTTTCACTGCAAAGAAAAACAAAGTAACGCACCCAACTCTAAATTTAGGAAGGGATATTATCAAAGAAGTTGATAATCACACTCACTTAGGGCTAACATTATCTAGTAACTTATCTTGGAGGAACTATATCTTAGACATTCACCAAAAAGCCTCGAAACGGCTTAATTTACTTAAACGCATAAAATATAAAGTTAATAGATCGACTCTTATTGTTCTTTACAAGAGTCTAGTTCGACCAATCATGGAATATGCCGACTGTATTTGGGATGGGTGTAGCAAAACGGAAAGTGATCTCTTAGAAAATGTTCAATATGAAGCTGCTAGATTGGTAACAGGAGCTATGAAAGGAACTAGTAGAGTTCGTTTATTACAAGAATTAGGATGGGAAGATTTAAAAGAAAGGAGGCATATGCATAAATTAGTTTTTTTGTATAAAATAGTTAATCATCTCACACCAAACTATCTGTATCAGCTACTTCCTCAAACAGTTGGTGAACGTACAATCATATCTCTGAGACATGGTGATAATTTTATTTTACCAACCTGTCGAACTGAAAGGTATAAAGGGTCTTTCTTGCCCTCAGCCTTAAAGCTATGTAAAATTTCCACCTTAACCTCTTTTAAATATGTTATCAAATCTGCGTTTGGGTGTCCACAGTATAATAGGTTTTCTTCAATTATGCACACCCGTCTAAGAATGGATAATTCCCAATTGAATTTTAATCTATTTAAGAGAAACTGTATCTCTTCTCCATCTTGTTCTTGTGGATTTCTAAATGAAACTGAAATGCATTTTTTCCTCTATTGTCCCAATTATGCTGCCCAGCGAGCCAAACTTCTCACCTCTGTTGCACTTGTTCTTAATAATTGCCAAGTTTGTACGGACAGATCTAAGCTAAGACCTTTACTGTACGGAGATGCTAGCTTGTCACTTCTACAAAATGAACATATTTTCAAGGCTGTACAATTTTTTATCATAGAAACAAATCGCTTTCCTTAATATGTCATTGCAACAACTTGACTTACTCGCTGATTATATCCATGTACACTTAATGCATGTAGTTTTTCTTTATTCTCCTGTTTTATTTGTATTTAAATTGCTTGTAGACTTGTAAATGTATGACTGTGTAAGTTTCCTAGATGAGCATTTGCTCTTGAAGCAAACACAGAGAATATATATGGTTAAATAATAAAAATTAAAATTAAATTAAAATAAAAAACTATATTTCACGCAGATGGAAAATAGTACAAAAAACAAATGTATACAATTATTCAGTATAAAATATAAGAGTAGGTAGACTAGAAAAACTTTAAGGTTATCTAATCAGGACCACCGTGAATTACATATAAAAGAGGCTTGCAATGTCATTCCTGAAGCATATGTTGATGAAATGGTATTCTAAAGACAAGTAATATTCTTTCATTCCACCATCTTTACATCATGCAACAGAATGATAGTGATACTTGCAAAGGATGAAGCCATATACAATGACTGCTCTTGTTTCTTCACTGTCAAGAAAAGTTGCAAAAATACAATTCGATGCACTGGCCGGGAATCGAACCCGGGCCTCCCGCGTGGCAGGCGAGAATTCTACCACTGAACCACCAGTGCCATTGATAATGTAATGTGGAAATAAAAGAATCGTTACAATTTTTGCCAGCGGATTGTCACAATTTGTATCATAGCCTTTAGCTGCACTGATAATATAACTTCTCGCCAATTAAATTTTAAAGAATTTAGTTAAAGAACATCAAATCAATCAAACGCAAGCAATAAGCAATTGACGTAATAATGAAGAAATGACGTCACAATTATACTTTTAATGAATAACCTAATTAGCCAGTCCAATTAATTCCGATCTCCAGGAATGTTTTGTAAATCGTAACAATTCACTGATGACATCACAAAGTAGCCTTCAGTTTTTCATCGTGAATCGTCTTGTGTGTAGTGTTGATAATTGGGAGTAAACAAGGTGAGCGGCATTCCTTCATTCGCCATCTTTATATCCGCTAACAAAATGAGAGTGATGTTAGTAAAAGAGCAAGCCACATGCACTAACAACTGTTTTCTCTGCACTGTAAAGGAAGGAAGCAAAATACAACTGAATGCACTGGCCGGGAATCGAATCCGGGGTTCCCGCGTGGGAGGCGAGAATTGTACCACTGAACCACCAGTGCCAATGTTGACAAAACGTGTTTCATATAAAACTATATGATGTTTGTTCAAGTAAGCTTTGTCAATGCATCATGGTAACAAAAACAACAGCAATTAACTTTATTTCATGCAGATGGTAAGTAGTACAGAAATAAGTGTATACAATTATTATAAATTATGAGAGTAGGTAGGACTATAAAAAAACATGAAGGTTATCTAATCAGGACCACCGTGAATTACATATAAAAGACGCTGGCAAAGTCATTCCTGAAGCATATGTTGATGAAGTGGTATTCTAAAGACAAGTAATATTCTTTCATTCCACCACCTTTACATCATGCAACAGAATGGTAGTGATACTAGCAAAGGATGAAGCCATATACAATGACTGCTCTTGTTTCTTCACTGTCAAGAAAAGTTGCAAAAATACAATTCGATGCACTGGCCGGGAATCGAACCCGGGCCTCCCGCGTGGCAGGCGAGAATTCTACCACTGAACCACCAGTGCCATTGATAATGTAATGTGGAAATAAAAGCATCGTTACAATTTTTGCCAGCGGATTGTCACAATTTGTATCATAGCCTTTAGCTGCACTGATAATATAACTTCTCGCCAATTAAATTTTAAAGAATTTAGTTAAAGAACATCAAATCAATCAAACGCAAGCAATAAGCAATTGACGTAATAATGAAGAAATGACGTCACAATTATACTTTTAATGAATAACCTAATTAGCCAGTCCAATTAATTCCGATCTCCAGGAATGTTTTGTAAATCGTAACAATTCACTGATGACATCACAAAGTAGCCTTCAGTTTTTCATCGTGAATCGTCTTGTGTGTAGTGTTGATAATTGGGAGTAAACAAGGTGAGCGGCATTCCTTCATTCGCCATTTTATATCCGCTAACAAAATGAGAGTGATGTTAGTAAAAGAGCAAGCCACATGCACTAACAACTGTTTTCTCTGCACTGTAAAGGAAGGAAGCAAAATACAACTGAATGCACTGGCCGGGAATCGAATCCGGGGTTCCCGCGTGGGAGGCGAGAATTGTACCACTGAACCACCAGTGCCAATGTTGACAAAACGTGTTTCATATAAAACTATATGATGTTTGTTCAAGTAAGCTTTGTCAATGCATCATGGTAACAAAAACAACAGCAATTAACTTTATTTCATGCAGATGGTAAGTAGTACAGAAATAAGTGTATACAATTATTATAAATTATGAGAGTAGGTAGGACTATAAAAAAACATGAAGGTTATCTAATCAGGACCACCGTGAATTACATATAAAAGACGCTGGCAAAGTCATTCCTGAAGCATATGTTGATGAAGTGGTATTCTAAAGACAAGTAATATTCTTTCATTCCACCACCTTTACATCATGCAACAGAATGGTAGTGATACTAGCAAAGGATGAAGCCAGATACAATGACTGCTCTTGTTTCTTCACTATCAAGAAAAGTTGCAAAAATATAATTCGATGCACTGGCCGGGAATCGAACCCGGGCCTCCCGCGTGGCAGGCGAGAATTCTACCACTGAACCACCAGTGCCATTGATAATGTAATGTAGAAATAAAAGAATCGCTACAATTTTTGCCAGCGGATTGTCACAATTTGTATCATAGCCTTTAGCTGCACTGATAATATGACCTCTCCCCAATTAAATTTTAAAGAATTTAGTTAAAGAACATCAAATCAATCAAACGCGCGCAATAAGCAATTGAGGTAATAATGAAGAAATGACGTCACAATTCTACTTTTAATGAATAACCTAATTAGCCAGTCCAATTAATCCCGATCTCCAGGAATGTTTTGTAAATCGTAACAATTCACCGATGACATCACAAAGTAGCCTTCAGTTTTTCATCGTGAAACGTGCTGTGTGTAGTGTTGATAATTGGGGGTAAACAAGGTGAGCGGCATTCCTTCATTCGCCATCTTTATATCCGCTAACAAAATGAGAGTGATGTTAGTAAAAGAGCAAGCCACATGCACTAACAACTGTTTTCTCTGCACTGTAAAGGAAGGAAGCAAAATAAAACTGAATGCAGTGGCCGGGAATCGAACCCGGCGCTCCCGCGTGGGAGACGAGAATTCTACCACTAAACCACCAGTGCCAATGTTGACAAAGCGTGTTTCATATAAAACTATATGATGTTTGTTCAAGTAAGATTTGTCAATGCGTCATGGCAACAAAAACAACAGCAATTAACTTTATTACATGCAGATGGGAAGTAGTACAGAAACAAGTGTATACAATTATTATAAAATATGAGAGTAGGTAGGACTATAACAAAACATGAAGGTTATCTAATCAGGACCACCGTGAATTACATGTAAAAGACGCTGGCAAAGTCATTCCTGAAGCATATGTTGATGAAATGGTATTCTAATGACAAGTAATATTCTTTCATTCCACCATCTTTACATCATGCAACAGAATGATAGTGATACTTGCAAAGGATGAAGCCATATACAATGACTGCTCTTGTTTCTTCACTGTCAAGAAAAGTTGCAAAAATACAATTCGATGCACTGGCCGGGAATCGAACCCGGGCCTCCCGCGTGGCAGGCGAGAATTCTACCACTGAACCACCAGTGCCATTGATAATGTAATGTGGAAATAAAAGAATCGTTACAATTTTTGCCAGCGGATTGTCACAATTTGTATCATAGCCTTTAGCTGCACTGATAATATAACTTCTCGCCAATTAAATTTTAAAGAATTTAGTTAAAGAACATCAAATCAATCAAACGCAAGCAATAAGCAATTGACGTAATAATGAAGAAATGACGTCACAATTATACTTTTAATGAATAACCTAATTAGCCAGTCCAATTAATTCCGATCTCCAGGAATGTTTTGTAAATCGTAACAATTCACTGATGACATCACAAAGTAGCCTTCAGTTTTTCATCGTGAATCGTCTTGTGTGTAGTGTTGATAATTGGGAGTAAACAAGGTGAGCGGCATTCCTTCATTCGCCATCTTTATATCCGCTAACAAAATGAGAGTGATGTTAGTAAAAGAGCAAGCCACATGCACTAACAACTGTTTTCTCTGCACTGTAAAGGAAGGAAGCAAAATACAACTGAATGCACTGGCCGGGAATCGAATCCGGGGTTCCCGCGTGGGAGGCGAGAATTGTACCACTGAACCACCAGTGCCAATGTTGACAAAACGTGTTTCATATAAAACTATATGATGTTTGTTCAAGTAAGCTTTGTCAATGCATCATGGTAACAAAAACAACAGCAATTAACTTTATTTCATGCAGATGGTAAGTAGTACAGAAATAAGTGTATACAATTATTATAAATTATGAGAGTAGGTAGGACTATAAAAAAACATGAAGGTTATCTAATCAGGACCACCGTGAATTACATATAAAAGACGCTGGCAAAGTCATTCCTGAAGCATATGTTGATGAAGTGGTATTCTAAAGACAAGTAATATTCTTTCATTCCACCACCTTTACATCATGCAACAGAATGGTAGTGATACTAGCAAAGGATGAAGCCATATACAATGACTGCTCTTGTTTCTTCACTGTCAAGAAAAGTTGCAAAAATACAATTCGATGCACTGGCCGGGAATCGAACCCGGGCCTCCCGCGTGGCAGGCGAGAATTCTACCACTGAACCACCAGTGCCATTGATAATGTAATGTGGAAATAAAAGCATCGTTACAATTTTTGCCAGCGGATTGTCACAATTTGTATCATAGCCTTTAGCTGCACTGATAATATAACTTCTCGCCAATTAAATTTTAAAGAATTTAGTTAAAGAACATCAAATCAATCAAACGCAAGCAATAAGCAATTGACGTAATAATGAAGAAATGACGTCACAATTATACTTTTAATGAATAACCTAATTAGCCAGTCCAATTAATTCCGATCTCCAGGAATGTTTTGTAAATCGTAACAATTCACTGATGACATCACAAAGTAGCCTTCAGTTTTTCATCGTGAATCGTCTTGTGTGTAGTGTTGATAATTGGGAGTAAACAAGGTGAGCGGCATTCCTTCATTCGCCATTTTATATCCGCTAACAAAATGAGAGTGATGTTAGTAAAAGAGCAAGCCACATGCACTAACAACTGTTTTCTCTGCACTGTAAAGGAAGGAAGCAAAATACAACTGAATGCACTGGCCGGGAATCGAATCCGGGGTTCCCGCGTGGGAGGCGAGAATTCTACCACTGAACCACCAGTGCCAATGTTGACAAAACGTGTTTCATATAAAACTATATGATGTTTGTTCAAGTAAGCTTTGTCAATGCATCATGGTAACAAAAACAACAGCAATTAACTTTATTTCATGCAGATGGTAAGTAGTACAGAAATAAGTGTATACAATTATTATAAATTATGAGAGTAGGTAGGACTATAAAAAAACATGAAGGTTATCTAATCAGGACCACCGTGAATTACATATAAAAGACGCTGGCAAAGTCATTCCTGAAGCATATGTTGATGAAGTGGTATTCTAAAGACAAGTAATATTCTTTCATTCCACCACCTTTACATCATGCAACAGAATGGTAGTGATACTAGCAAAGGATGAAGCCAGATACAATGACTGCTCTTGTTTCTTCACTATCAAGAAAAGTTGCAAAAATATAATTCGATGCACTGGCCGGGAATCGAACCCGGGCCTCCCGCGTGGCAGGCGAGAATTCTACCACTGAACCACCAGTGCCATTGATAATGTAATGTAGAAATAAAAGAATCGCTACAATTTTTGCCAGCGGATTGTCACAATTTGTATCATAGCCTTTAGCTGCACTGATAATATGACCTCTCCCCAATTAAATTTTAAAGAATTTAGTTAAAGAACATCAAATCAATCAAACGCGCGCAATAAGCAATTGAGGTAATAATGAAGAAATGACGTCACAATTCTACTTTTAATGAATAACCTAATTAGCCAGTCCAATTAATCCCGATCTCCAGGAATGTTTTGTAAATCGTAACAATTCACCGATGACATCACAAAGTAGCCTTCAGTTTTTCATCGTGAAACGTGCTGTGTGTAGTGTTGATAATTGGGGGTAAACAAGGTGAGCGGCATTCCTTCATTCGCCATCTTTATATCCGCTAACAAAATGAGAGTGATGTTAGTAAAAGAGCAAGCCACATGCACTAACAACTGTTTTCTCTGCACTGTAAAGGAAGGAAGCAAAATAAAACTGAATGCAGTGGCCGGGAATCGAACCCGGCGCTCCCGCGTGGGAGACGAGAATTCTACCACTAAACCACCAGTGCCAATGTTGACAAAGCGTGTTTCATATAAAACTATATGATGTTTGTTCAAGTAAGATTTGTCAATGCGTCATGGCAACAAAAACAACAGCAATTAACTTTATTACATGCAGATGGGAAGTAGTACAGAAACAAGTGTATACAATTATTATAAAATATGAGAGTAGGTAGGACTATAACAAAACATGAAGGTTATCTAATCAGGACCACCGTGAATTACATGTAAAAGACGCTGGCAAAGTCATTCCTGAAGCATATGTTGATGAAATGGTATTCTAATGACAAGTAATATTCTTTCATTCCACCACCTTTACATCATGAAACAGAATGGTAGTGATACTAGCAAAGGATGAAGCCAGATAGAATGACTGCTCTTGTTTCTTCACTATCAAGAAAAGTTGCAAAAATATAATTCGATGCACTGGCCGGGAATCGAACCCGGGCCTCCCGCGTGGCAGGCGAGAATTCTACCACTGAACCACCAGTGCCATTGATAATGTAATGTGGAAATAAAAGAATCGCTACAATTTTTGCCAGCGGATTGTCACAATTTGTATCATAGCCTTTAACTGCACTGATAATATGACCTCTCGTCAATTAAATTTTAAAGAATTTAGTTAAAGAACATCAAATCAATCAAACGCGAGCAATAAGCAATTGACGTAATAATGAAGAAATGACGTCACAATTCTACTTTTAATGAATAAACTAATTAGCCAGTCCAATTAATCCCGATCTCCAGGAATGTTATATAAATCGTAACAATTCACTGATGCAATCACAAAGTAGCCTTCAGTTTTTCATCGTGAAACGTCTTGTGTGTAGTGTTGATAATTGGGGGTAAACAAGGTGAGCTGCATTCCTTCATTCGCCATCTTTATATCCGCTAACAAAATGAGAGTGATGTTAGTAAAAGAGCAAGCCACATGCACTAACAACTGTTTTCTCTGCACTGTAAAGGAAGGAAGCAAAATACAACTGAATGCACTGGCCGGGAATCGAATCCGGAGCTGCCGCGTGGGAGGCGAGAATTCTACCACTGAACCATCAGTGCCAATGTTGACAAAACGTGTTTCATATAAAATTATATGACGTTTGTTCAAGTAAGCTTTGTCAATGCGTCATGGTAACAAAAACAACAGCAATTAACTTTATTTCATGCAGATGGAAAGTAGTACAGAAACAAGTGTATACAATTATTATAAAATATGAGAGTAGGAAGGACTATAAAAAAACATGAAGGTTATCTAATCAGGACCACCGTGAATTACATATAAAAGACGCTGGCAAAGTCATTCCTGAAAGCATATGTTGATGAAATGGTATTCTAAAGACAAGTAATATTCTTTCATTCCACCACCTTTACATCATGCAACAGAATGGTAGTGATACTAGCAAAGGATGAAGCCAGATACAATGACTGCTCTTGTTTCTTCACTATCAAGAAAAGTTGCAAAAATATAATTCGATGCACTGGCCGGGAATCGAACCCGGGCCTCCCGCGTGGCAGGCGAGAATTCTACCACTGAACCACCAGTGCCATTGATAATGTAATGTGGAAATAAAAGAATCGCTACAATTTTTGCCAGCGGATTGTCACAATTTGTATCATAGCCTTTAACTACACTGATAATATGACCTCTCGCCAATGAAATTTTAAAGAATTTAGTTAAAGAACATCAAATCAATCAAACGCGCGCAATAAGCAATTGACGTAATAATGAAGAAATGACGTCACAATTCTACTTTTAATGAATAACCTAATTAGCCAGTCCAATTAATCCCGATCTCCAGGAATGTTTTGTAAATCGTAACATTTCACTGATGACATCACAAAGTAGCCTTCAGTTTTTCATCGTGAATCGTCTTGTGTGTAGTGTTGATAATTGGGAGTAAACAAGGTGAGCGGCATTCCTTCATTCGCCATCTTTATATCCGCTAACAAAATGAGAGTGATGTTAGTAAAAGAGCAAGCCACATGCACTAACAACTGTTTTCTCTGCACTGTAAAGGAAGGAAGCAAAATACAACTGAATGCACTGGCCGGGAATCGAATCCGGAGCTGCCGCGTGGGAGGCGAGAATTCTACCACTGAACCATCAGTGCCAATGTTGACAAAACGTGTTTCATATAAAATTATATGACGTTTGTTCAAGTAAGCTTTGTCAATGCGTCATGGTAACAAAAACAACAGCAATTAACTTTATTTCATGCAGATGGAAAGTAGTACAGAAACAAGTGTATACAATTATTATAAAATATGAGAGTAGGTAGGACTTTAAAAAAACATGAAGGTTATCTAATCAGGACCACCGTGAATTACATATAAAAGACGCTGGCAAAGTCATTCCTGAAAGAATATGTTGATGAAGTAGTATTCTAAAGACAAGTAATATTCTTTCATGCCACCACCTTTACATCATGCAACAGAATGGTAGTGATACTTGCAAAGGATGAAGCCACATACAATGACTGCTCTTGTTTCTTCACTATCAAGAAAAGTTGCAAAAATATAATTCGATGCACTGGCCGGGAATCGAACCCGGGCCTCCCGCGTGGCAGGCGAGAATTCTACCACTGAACCACCAGTGCCATTGATAATGTAATGTGGAAATAAAAGAATCGCTACAATTTTTGCCAGCGGATTGTCACAATTTGTATCATAGCCTTTAACTACACTGATAATATGACCTCTCGCCAATGAAATTTTAAAGAATTTAGTTAAAGAACATCAAATCAATCAAACGCGCGCAATAAGCAATTGACGTAATAATGAAGAAATGACGTCACAATTCTACTTTTAATGAATAACCTAATTAGCCAGTCCAATTAATCCTGATCTCGAGGAATGTTTTGTAAATCGTAACAATTCACTGATGACATCACAAAGTAGCCTTCAGTTTTTCATCGTGAATCGTCTTGTGTGTAGTGTTGATAATTGGGAGTAAACAAGGTGAGCGGCATTCCTTCATTCGCCATCTTTATATCCGCTAACAAAATGAGAGTGATCTTAGTAAAAGAGCAAGCCACATTCACTAACAACTGTTTTCTCTGCACTGTAAAGGAAGGAAGCAAAATACAACTGAATGCACTGGCCGGGAATCGAATCCGGGGTTCCCGCGTGGGAGGCGAGAATTCTACCACTGAACCACCAGTGCCAATGTTGACAAAACGTGTTTCATATAAAATTATATGACGTTTGTTCAAGTAAGCTTTGTCAATGCGTCATGGTAACAAAAACGACAGGAATTAACTTTATTTCATGCAGATGGTAAGTAGTACAGAAACAAGTGTATACAATTATTATAAATTATGAGAGTAGGTAGGACTATAAAAAAACATGAAGGTTATCTAATCAGGACCACCGTGAATTACATATAAAAGACGCTGGCAAAGTCATTCCTGAAGCATATGTTGATGAAATGGTATTCTAAAGACAAGTAACATTCTTTCATTCCACCACCTTTACATCATGCAACAGAATGGTAGTGATACTAGCAAAGGATGAAGCCAGATACAATGACTGCTCTTGTTTCTTCACTATCAAGAAAAGTTGCAAAAATATAATTCGATGCACTGGCCGGGAATCGAACCCGGGCCTCCCGCGTGGCAGGCGAGAATTCTACCACTGAACCACCAGTGCCATTGATAATGTAATGTGGAAATAAAAGAATCGCTACAATTTTTGCCAGCGGATTGTCACAATTTGTATCATAGCCTTTAACTGCACTGATAATATGACCTCTCGCCAATGAAATTTTAAAGAATTTAGTTAAAGAACATCAAATCAATCAAACACGCGCAATAAGCAATTGACGTAATAATGAAGAAATGACGTCACAATTCTACTTTTAATGAATAACCTAATTAGCCAGTCCAATTAATCCCGATCTCCAGGAATGTTTTGTAAATCGTAACAATTCACTGATGACATCACAAAGTAGCCTTCAGTTTTTCATCGTGAAACGTCTTGTGTGTAGTGTTGATAATTGGGGGTAAACAAGGTGAGCGGCATTCCTTCATTCGCCATCTTTATATCCGCTAACAAAATGAGAGTGATGTTAGTAAAAGAGCAAGCCACATGCACTAACAACTGTTTTCTCTGCACTGTAAAGGAAGGAAGCAAAATACAACTGAATGCAATGGCCGGGAATCGAATCCGGGGTTCCCCCGTGGGAGGCGAGAATTCTACCACTGAACCACCAGTGCCAATGTTGACAAAACGTGTTTCATATAAAATTATATGACGTTTGTTCAAGTAAGCTTTGTCAATGCGTCATGGTAACAAAAACAACAGGAATTAACTTTATTTCATGCAGATGGTAAGTAGTACAGAAACAAGTGTATACAATTATTATAAATTATGAGAGTAGGTAGGACTATAAAAAAACATGAAGGTTATCTAATCAGGACCACCGTGAATTACATATAAAAGACGCTGGCAAAGTCATTCCTGAAGCATATGTTGATGAAATGGTATTCTAAAGACAAGTATCATTCTTTCATTCCACCACCTTTACATCATGCAACAGAATGGTAGTGATACTAGCAAAGGATGAAGCCAGATACAATGACTGCCCTTGTTTCTTCACTATCAAGAAAAGTTGCAAAAATATAATTCGATGCACTGGCCGGGAATCGAACCCGGGCCTCCCGCGTGGTAGGCGAGAATTCTACCACTGAACCACCAGTGCCATTGATAATGTAATGTGGAAATAAAAGAATCGCTACAATTTTTGCCAGCGGATTGTCACAATTTGTATCATAGCCTTTAACTGCACTGATAATATGACCTCTCGCCAATGAAATTTTAAAGAATTTAGTTAAAGAACATCAAATCAATCAAACACGCGCAATAAGCAATTGACGTAATAATGAAGAAATGACGTCACAATTCTACTTTTAATGAATAACCTAATTAGCCAGTCCAATTAATCCCGATCTCCAGGAATGTTTTGTAAATCGTAACAATTCACTGATGACATCACAAAGTAGCCTTCAGTTTTTCATCGTGAAACGTCTTGTGTGTAGTGTTGATAATTGGGGGTAAACAAGGTGAGCGGCATTCCTTCATTCGCCATCTTTATATCCGCTAACAAAATGAGAGTGATGTTAGTAAAAGAGCAAGCCACATGCACTAACAACTGTTTTCTCTGCACTGTAAAGGAAGGAAGCAAAATACAACTGAATGCACTGGCCGGGAATCGAATCCGGAGCTCCCGCGTGAGAGGCGAGAATTCTACCACTGAACCACCAGTGCCAATGTTGACAAAACGTGTTTCATATAAAATTATATGACGTTTGTTCAAGTAAGCTTTGTCAATGCGTCATGGTAACAATAACAACAGCAATTAACTTTATTACATGCAGATGGAAAGTAGTACAGAAACAAGTGTATACAATTATTATAAAATATGAGAGTAGGTAGGACTATAACAAAACATGAAGGTTATCTAATCAGGACCACCGTGAATTACATGTAAAAGACGCTGACAAAGTCATTCCTGAAGCATATGTTGATGAAGTGGTATTCTAAAGACAAGTAATATTCTTTCATTCCACCACCTTTACATCATGCAACAGAATGGTAGTGATACTTGCAAAGGATGAAGCCACATACAATGACTGCTCTTGTTTCTTCACCATCAAGAAAAGTTGCAAAAATACAATTCGATGCACTGGCCGGGAATCGAACCCGGGCCTCCCGCGTGGCAGGCGAGAATTCTACCACTGAACCACCAGTGCCATTAATAATGTAATGTGGAAATAAAAGAATCGCTACAATTTTTGCCAGCGGATTGTCACAATTTGTATCATAGCCTTTAACTGCACTGATAATATGACCTCTCGCCAATTAAATTTTAAAGAATTTAGTTAAAGAACATCAAATCAATCAAACGCGCGCAATAAGCAATTGGGGTAATAATGAAGAAATGACGTCACAATTCTACTTTTAATGAATAACCTAATTAGCCAGTCCAATTAATCCCGATCTCCAGGAATATTTTGTAAATCGTAACAATTCACTGATGACATCACAAAGTAGCCTTCAGTTTTTCATCGTGAATCGTCTTGTGTGTAGTGTTGATAATTGGGAGTAAACAAGGTGAGCGGCATTCCTTCATTCGCCATTTTATATCCGCTAACAAAATGAGAGTGATGTTAGTAAAAGAGCAAGCCACATGCACTAACAACTGTTTTCTCTGCACTGTAAAGGAAGGAAGCAAAATACAACTGAATGCACTGGCCGGGAATCGAATCCGGGGTTCCCGCGTGGGAGGCGAGGATTGTACCACTGAACAACCAGTGCCAATGTTGACAAAACGTGTTTCATATAAAACTATATGATGTTTGTTCAAGTAAGCTTTGTCAATGCGTCATGGTAACAAAAACAACAGGAATTAACTTTATTTCATGCAGATGGTAAGTAGTACAGAAACAAGTGTATACAATTATTATAAATTATGAGAGTAGGTAGGACTATAAAAAAACATGAAGGTTATCTAATCAGGACCACCGTGAATTACATATAAAAGACGCTGGCAAAGTCATTCCTGAAGCATATGTTCATGAAATGGTATTCTAAAGACAAGTAATATTCTTTCATTCCACCACCTTTACATCATGCAACAGAATGGTAGTGATACTAGCAAAGGATGAAGCCAGATACAATGACTGCTATTGTTTCTTCATTATCAAGAAAAGTTGCAAAAATATAATTCGATGCACTGGCCGGGAATCGAATCCGGGCCTCCCGCGTGGCAGGCGAGAATTCTACCACTGAACCACCAGTGCCATTGATAATGTAATGTGGAAATAAAAGAATCGCTACAATTTTTGCCAGCGGATTGTCACAATTTGTATCATAGCCTTTAACTGCACTGATAATATGACCTCTCGCCAATGAAATTTTAAAGAATTTAGTTAAAGAACATCAAATCAATGAAACACGCGCAATAAGCAATTGACGTAATAATGAAGAAATGACGTCACAATTCTACTTTTAATGAATAACCTAATTAGCCAGTCCAATTAATCCCGATCTCCAGGAATGTTTTGTAAATCGTAACAATTCACTGATGACATCACAAAGTAGCCTTCAGTTTTTCATCGTGAAACGTCTTGTGTGTAGTGTTGATAATTGGGGGTAAACAAGGTGAGCGGCATTCCTTCATTCGCCATCTTTATATCCGCTAACAAAATGAGAGTGATGTTAGTAAAAGAGCAAGCCACATGCACTAACAACTGTTTTCTCTGCACTGTAAAGGAAGGAAGCAAAATACAACTGAATGCACTGGCCGGGAATCGAATACGGGGCTCCCGCGTGAGAGGCGAGAATTCTACCACTGAACCACCAGTGCCAATGTTGACAAAACGTGTTTCATATAAAATTATATGACGTTTGTTCAAGTAAGCTTTGTCAATGCGTCATGGTAACAAAAACAACAGCAATTAACTTTATTTCATGCAGATGGTAAGTAGTACAGAAACAAGTGTATACAATTATTATAAATTATGAGAGTAGGTAGGACTATAAAAAAACATGAAGGTTATCTAATCAGGACCACCGTGAATTACATATAAAAGACGCTGGCAAAGTCATTCCTGAAGCATATGTTGATGAAATGGTATTCTAAAGACAAGTATCATTCTTTCATTCCACCACCTTTACATCATGCAACAGAATGGTAGTGATACTAGCAAAGGATGAAGCCAGATACAATGACTGCTCTTGTTTCTTCACTATCAAGAAAAGTTGCAAAAATATAATTCGATGCACTGGCCCTGAATCGAACCCGGGCCTCCCGCGTGGTAGGCGAGAATTCTACCACTGAACCACCAGTGCCATTGATAATGTAATGTGGAAATAAAAGAATCGCTACAATTTTTGCCAGCGGATTGTCACAATTTGTATCATAGCCTTTAACTGCACTGATAATATGACCTCTCGCCAATGAAATTTTAAAGAATTTAGTTAAAGAACATCAAATCAATCAAACACGCGCAATAAGCAATTGACGTAATAATGAAGAAATGACGTCACAATTCTACTTTTAATGAATAACCTAATTAGCCAGTCCAATTAATCCCGATCTCCAGGAATGTTTTGTAAATCGTAACAATTCACTGATGACATCACAAAGTAGCCTTCAGTTTTTCATCGTGAAACGTCTTGTGTGTAGTGTTGATAATTGGGGGTAAACAAGGTGAGCGGCATTCCTTCATTCGCCATCTTTATATCCGCTAACAAAATGAGAGTGATGTTAGTAAAAGAGCAAGCCACATGCACTAACAACTGTTTTCTCTGCACTGTAAAGGAAGGAAGCAAAATACAACTGAATGCACTGGCCGGGAATCGAATCCGGAGCTCCCGCGTGAGAGGCGAGAATTCTACCACTGAACCACCAGTGCCAATGTTGACAAAACGTGTTTCATATAAAATTATATGACGTTTGTTCAAGTAAGCTTTGTCAATGCGTCATGGTAACAATAACAACAGCAATTAACTTTATTACATGCAGATGGAAAGTAGTACAGAAACAAGTGTATACAATTATTATAAAATATGAGAGTAGGTAGGACTATAACAAAACATGAAGGTTATCTAATCAGGACCACCGTGAATTACATGTAAAAGACGCTGACAAAGCCATTCCTGAAGCATATGTTGATGAAGTGGTATTCTAAAGACAAGTAATATTCTTTCATTCCACCACCTTTACATCATGCAACAGAATGGTAGTGATACTAGCAAAGGATGAAGCCAGATACAATGACTGCTATTGTTTCTTCATTATCAAGAAAAGTTGCAAAAATATAATTCGATGCACTGGCCGGGAATCGAATCCGGGCCTCCCGCGTGGCAGGCGAGAATTCTACCACTGAACCACCAGTGCCATTGATAATGTAATGTGGAAATAAAAGAATCGCTACAATTTTTGCCAGCGGATTGTCACAATTTGTATCATAGCCTTTAACTGCACTGATAATATGACCTCTCGCCAATGAAATTTTAAAGAATTTAGTTAAAGAACATCAAATCAATGAAACACGCGCAATAAGCAATTGACGTAATAATGAAGAAATGACGTCACAATTCTACTTTTAATGAATAACCTAATTAGCCAGTCCAATTAATCCCGATCTCCAGGAATGTTTTGTAAATCGTAACAATTCACTGATGACATCACAAAGTAGCCTTCAGTTTTTCATCGTGAAACGTCTTGTGTGTAGTGTTGATAATTGGGGGTAAACAAGGTGAGCGGCATTCCTTCATTCGCCATCTTTATATCCGCTAACAAAATGAGAGTGATGTTAGTAAAAGAGCAAGCCACATGCACTAACAACTGTTTTCTCTGCACTGTAAAGGAAGGAAGCAAAATACAACTGAATGCACTGGCCGGGAATCGAATACGGGGCTCCCGCGTGAGAGGCGAGAATTCTACCACTGAACCACCAGTGCCAATGTTGACAAAACGTGTTTCATATAAAATTATATGACGTTTGTTCAAGTAAGCTTTGTCAATGCGTCATGGTAACAAAAACAACAGGAATTAACTTTATTTCATGCAGATGGAAAGTAGTACAGAAACAAGTGTATACAATTATTATAAAATATGAGAGTAGGTAGGACTATAAAAAAACATGAAGGTTATCTAATCAGGACCACCGTGAATTACATATAAAAGACGCTGACAAAGTCATTCCTGAAGCATATGTTCATGAAATGGTATTCTAAAGACAAGTAATATTCTTTCATTCCACCACCTTTACATCATGCAACAGAATGGTAGTGATACTAGCAAAGGATGAAGCCAGATACAATGACTGCTATTGTTTCTTCACTATCAAGAAAAGTTGCAAAAATATAATTCGATGCACTGGCCGGGAATCGAACCCGGGCCTCCCGCGTGGCAGGCGAGAATTCTACCACTGAACCACCAGTGCCATTGTTAATGTAATGTGGAAATAAAAGAATCGCTACAATTTTTGCCAGCGGATTGTCACAATTTGTATCATAGCCTTTAACTGCACTGATAATATGACCTCTCGCCAATGAAATTTTAAAGAATTTAGTTAAAGAACATCAAATCAATCAAACGCGCGCAATAAGCAATTGACGTAATAATGAAGAAATGACGTCACAATTCTACTTTTAATGAATAACCTAATTAGCCAGTCCAATTAATCCCGATCTCCAGGAATGTTTTGTAAATCGTAACATTTCACTGATGACATCACAAAGTAGCCTTCAGTTTTTCATCGTGAATCGTCTTGTGTGTAGTGTTGATAATTGGGAGTCAACAAGGTGAGCGGCATTCCTTCATTCGCCATCTTTATATCCGCTAACAAAATGAGAGTGATGTTAGTAAAAGAGCAAGCCACATGCACTAACAACTGTTTTCTCTGCACTGTAAAGGAAGGAAGCAAAATACAACTGAATGCACTGGCCGGGAATCGAATCCGGGGTTCCCGCGTGGGAGGCGAGAATTGTACCACTGAACCACCAGTGCCAATGTTGACAAAACGTGTTTCATATAAAACTATATGATGTTTGTTCAAGTAAGCTTTGTCAATGCGTCATGGGAACAAAAACAACAGCAATTAACTTTATTTCATGCAGATGGTAAGTAGTACAGAAACAAGTGTATACAATTATTATAAATTGTGAGAGTAGGTAGGACTATAAAAAAACATGAAGGTTATCTAATCAGGACCACCGTGAGTAGTTAGGCAGGTCACTATAGATCATCTGCCCTCTCCTGATTGGTCGAGAGCAAATCTGTGACGTCACAGGAATGTGTGACGTCACAAGCCCCGCCTCCTCAGTTATAGATCATAGGCAGGCTGCTGATTGGCTGCCGCTATTATAGATCAAATACAGGCTCCTGATTGGCCGGGATTTATAGACCAAATACAGGCTCGTGATTGGTCGGGATTATAGACCAAATATGGGCTCGGGATTGGCCGGAAATTTATAGACCAAATATAGGCTCGGGATTGGCCGGGATTATAGATCGAATCCAGTGCGGGGATTGGCGGACCGGGGAACTACCCGAGGCGTATAAAAAAGTAACCCTCCCTTGTAAATTTCAGTGTGAACGATGCCCCCTACTTGCTTTTGTGGGTGTTACGCCAAAGTCGTAAAAGGATTGGCCGGGACGCCAGAGTGTGTGTACAAGTGTGGACAAACAGCAAACTACAAGTCGAAACCCCAAGTTTTACCGTGTAGTTTTTATTTTACGGAGCAAGAACTTCCTTTGGTGAAAGCGGTTATTCCGTACGGAACTTTGTATAACACGTTTCCCAAGTGTGGCCACAATTTGTGGATGAAAGTTGGCATAAGCCGAAGCGAGAAAAATCCGAACCGCGTGTTCTTCACGTGCACGGCCCCGGCTCCCAACCCGAAGTGTGAGTGGCCTCTTGGATTTATGTGGGCTGACCCTACCGCACAACCTGCCGTAATTGCGGACGGACCCTCACCCCCCAAGAAAGCTCAATTCTACGCTTCGCCATGGACGTCACAGGCCCCCCAAGGTCCGCTACCCGTCGCTTGGACCAGTCCCCACGCCACTATGCCCTATACGGTTCCACCCGCGGAGATGCCACAGAGACCCCCACCGGGGACACCCCTGGGGGTACCCCTGGGGGTACCCACAGAGACTACACCGACACCCCTGATTCCCTACGGACCCCCTGTTGGTACAATGGCCGTGGGTCCCCCGCCATCCCCACCCCCTATAAACATCCCGACAACACTCCGACCACCCTACTACCAGGGACAAGCAGTATGACGTCAGAGAGTCAAGAAGACCTAGATTTGGAGGACATGTCGGACAACCGGGATCTACCCACCCTAAAAGCCGGATGGGCTTTGTATAAAACGCTCTACGCCATGGCGTGCATCCGGGAAAGCATGAGAGAACGTGGTCGGAACTGCGAGGGGTGTATTTATAGTACCCAGGGACAACAACTCGAACAGTACCATTCATGTTTATGGACTTTTTCCGAGGAAAGTTTTACCGCGTGTGTGACGGAGTTCCGGTCACATATTACCCTAGAGGCTCTACGGGCTACGGGTCTACGGGCTTTGCAAAGTTTGCACCTCACGGGGATTATTGCTCCCCTTACTTATACCGTGTTTGAGCGGCTGCAAAAATTAAAGGAGGTCGAAATTTACAAGTACTATAAACTGTATTATTTTGAAGAATGCGAAGACCCCCTCATTACTTACAAGAATCGAATTTGGCACGCGTTGGGACAAGCTTTGATTTACGAAGACAATCCCCAGGCCTATATGGAAACCGGAGTGTTGACCCTTTTGGCTTTATTTGAGTCAGCCAATTATATGTAAGAATCTTGAGACAATAAAAGAGACATGTGTTTGGTAAAAACAACTTTGTTTCGTAAAAATTCTCAAACAATGAACAGAATACAATTTACAAAAATAAAATAATAGTTACAAGGGGGGCCCTATTTCGGGGCCCCACAGAAAGAGAGAACAAACGTTTACATTCCTATCGCTCTATGGGCAAATCGCCCTAGTTTTTTCGAAAAACGTGTGCCATCGCACTATTATATGAAATTACATTTGTTAGGCAATCGCCCTATTATATGAATGAATGAGCAAATCGCTCTAATATTTTGAAAATATGAAAATAGAAAAACATAAAAGAGGAAATTGCCATGGAGAAAAAATGTTAAATCATGTGATAGTGTCGAACATAACACTCTAATAGGGGTAAGGTTATAACCCCAAAAGTCTCAAAATGATTAAATAGGACAATTGAGCCCGCCCTTAAAAAAAACGAATGTGTAATTTCAGTTAGGCAACAATAACAGAGAGGAACTCTGTTGTGTTTAAGGGCCCGTATAATACATTTAATAAAACAAGGTATGCAAACCGTCTCCCCACAACACGGTAGTGGCGGTAATTGATTTGAGGGAACATCTTCACACAAAAGACACTAAAAATAAAAAATAAAAAAGATTGGCGAGGATAATACATTTTTTCTCCATGGCAATAAAAATCCCCTACTACCGAGACTTTCAATGGAAGACAAACCTATAATAATTACTAAATTTCTTTGTCAAAGGCAAATGAAAACTTCCTAAAGTGGCACAATGCCGAAAAATGACAATACTGCCTGTTCGAATAAAAAATGAATGTTGCATATTTTCTAAACATAGTGAGCACCGAGGGTGTTTATTGGTCTTTAGGGCCCACGCAATCAATTGTACAAAACAAGGTTTGCAATAGGTCATCCCACAGCAGGGTATAGGTGGCAAATTAACTTCTGATATATTGCCAGTACACAGCAGACACTAAAAAATAAAAAATGAAAAAAATATTCTGTGGTATGAAAATAAAGCTTCTTCCATTGGAAGCGCCCCCAACCATCCCAGTCTCCCAGATCGAGATAGACTGGATGGTGGGGGCAACGGTAGTAGACGAGTCCTCTATTACAATGGACTCGAACGACGGTCTTATTACTTCGGCAATACTTGCACCAAATGAAACCGTACTCAGTGACGGGCTCTACATGGGTTGCCCCCAAAACACCAGTATTAGCAGAGAAATTGCGATTGAATTGCATTGTTTGGCCTGAATTCCCCCATGAATAATTCCCCTGGATGCCTGAGGTTACATGCTTCAACAGGAACAGGCTTGGATCGTATCGTTCTTGATGCCAGGCCTTTCGACGATCTAGGCGTTGTTGATAGCAGATGTACTCTCCGATCCTTACTAAAATTTCGGTCGGGAGACCTATGATCCTCAATACAAGTGAATGGTAATAGTAATGTTGTGTAGTAAAGATCTGGTTTGGGAAAAAATAAAAAATTAAAAATAAAAAAGAGGTACGACATGAATCATGCTTTAGAGAAATTTGTTTATGAAGAGGCGCTCTTACCGAGAGCGGGCAGGCCCCGAGAGGACCTCCAAGAAAACCTATAAAAATTAATCAAATTATTGTTCGTCGGGGGATTTTTGCCAATAAAAATGAACGGTCCTGTTAAGCAGAGTCCGAACGCTACACATTGTCTTTTAGGGGGACGGGACGGAGAAGAACTTACAGGATCCATGTTGACATCATCAACTCCGTAGACGTTCTATAAAAAAACAAAAAGAAAAAGTTAGTGGTTGTGTCCCAAGATAAAAAACAATTCAGTAGGTACGTACTTCTCTCTCCCTGTGGGGCCCGCGGTATGCCATCTCTTTAGCTTGTTGTTCTTTAAGCTGTAGAAATAAAAAGGAAACCAAAGGAGAAAAGATTAGTACCAAAGCGTGTTGAATTTCAAGAGAGAATTTCGCGTACACTTACCTTCTTGAGTGTTTAGTGGCAAAGACACCGCACTTCATTCAGCCCTCATCATTTATAGATCATATACTGGACCCTGATTGGTGCACTTTCTCGGGTTTTGATTGGTCCGTTTTACACAACGTGCTCTATGAGTGGTGGACGTTCGATCCGGTTTTGACGTTTTTTGGCAAACTTTTTTTTTGTGCCCCTAAGAAGCTCAAATTCTACCCTAAAACATCGGGGAAATTTGCTAACTTTTTCTGGAGGTCTTCTTCCCAACCCCATCTTAGTTTTCCACGTTTTTTTCCCCTTCATTCGACCCGGGAAAGGTGTCCTTGGAGACCCGAAACCTGTATGACCTTTGGAAAACCAGTTGAAAGTTACCTGTTTTTGATTGACCAATCACAAGGCGTTACGTAGTTTGTTTACGCGCCCTTTTCTTACTCTGGGTCAACCTTGTTTACCAACCTTTTTGTGGGAAGTCCAAGAAGCTCAAATTCATCCTGAAAACATCGGTGAAATTTTCTAAAATTTTCTGCAGGACTTCTTCTCACGGCCCTCTTAGTTTCCCCTCCTTTTTTTTTTTTTTTCCCTTTCACACTTTCCGGGAAAGGGATCCTTGATCGTCTGAAACCCCAACGCATCCCTCGGGAAACCAGTTGAATGTTGGCGCGAACCTAAAAGGAGCCTAAACCCTCCAATCACGAGCCGAGGCTTATACGCAGTCAATATTTGCGCGCCTTTTTCGTACTCCGGGTCAACTTTGTTTACTTTGTTTCGGAGGGGCGGTTTTGGGAAGGCTTTTTCGCTAGTTTCCTCGGCGCGAAAGAGAGGGCGGTTTGAAGAGGACTGTAGAGGGAGGTCTCCCGGGGGAGGGCCCACAAAAATTCGGAAGAATAAGCGGTGGGGTGGGGGTGTTTGGGTGAATTCTTTCACAAAAAATAATAAAGAGAGTCGAGCTAGAACCAAAAACGGATCGAAATCCACCAATCATGAGGGGTGTTCATTATAGGGGAACCAATCACAGACCGAGAAAAGTGCACCAATCAGAGAGAAGTGAAAAAAATATAAAAACGAGTGACGGTTTTTGGTTTGGATTAGTTTCACCACGATGTCCACCTTAAACTACCTAGATGATGAAGGCGTGGAAGTCACAATTACAATCGAAGAAGAAAAAGAAGACACCCCCTATGCCTTATCATTACAGACCACACCACCCCTCTCCCCCGTGGAGTCGGAGGAAATTCTCCCGCCAACCGTTCCCGTGGAGGAAATATCCGTAGAAGTTAACGAGTGGCCAACGTACGAAGAAGTGAACCCTTGGTACAACGAAGACGCTACGTACGCGTTCCTCGAAGACACGGATTTCCCCCCGGGGGTGGACTACCCTACATCCTCTCAAGATACATTTACCATCCCCGAGGGGGAGTCGCTAGAGTGGGACACATTAACCGAAGAAGACGTCGAGACTTTAATCGCTGCGTGGCCCCTCCCACCCGAGCTACCAGAAATTAGCGACCAAGATCTTGCCGAAGTTTTTTCCGAGGACAGGGAGACCGATAACATCTGGGATGCAGACGCCTGGCTAAACGAAATGTTTCCCTCCACAAATCGGAAACGCACGGCAGAACAACGGGGTGGCGGTACGAATAAAAAGACAAAAACAATCGCCCCAGAAAGCGAAGTAAGTGAAGAAGAAGAAGAAGAAGACGACGAAGAAACATTTGAGCTGGTACAAACAAGATCGAGAGCCTGTAAAAAATTCAAAACAACGTGTAAGGACTATGAACTGAAAATCAAGACAAGGTCCCGCGCGACTCTGGCTGAGGTAAGTCGAAAGCAAGACTACACTAATTTTGATGTGCTGTCATGACTGCGCGCGCGGTGGCGCATGGCTCTAATGCTCCTGTTTGGAATCTCAAAGGTGAGGTGTGGGTTCAAACCCCCGCGCGTGGAAATATTTTTCTTTCTTTTTTTTATAATTGTTTTTCTTTCTCTCTCGCATCCCTTACTACAGAGAGCCTCAATTTTTTATTCATTTATATATAAATAAAAATAAAAAAAATTATTTATATTTTTATTTATTTTTATTAATTTTTTTAATTTTTAATTTATTTATTTATGATTTTTTTTTTTCATGTACAGGCTCTTCAAGACGTGACCACCGTCATAGAGAGGGTCCTGGACACCACTCTTAGGACCGCAAACCCACAAGACCGAGTTAGGCTTACCCTAGACGCCCCACACTTGGACTACCCACTTGCCTTTCCTTACCTGATGATAGGCCTGAGCGGATTGTGCTCCTAAAAGTGGCATATTATGCCGCTAGCACTGCTCCAAATTTTGTCGAATTATGCCCAAATTATGCCAAAGTTCAAAAATTATGCTCGTAGATTACACAATTATGCTCACAAAAAACGTTTTTCGAAGACGGCCGGCATTAGTTGATGCGCGGCATTTTTAGTTGTTCACACAACATTTTATTAGGTGACCTATTTTTCAAAGGTTAAGTCACACTTATAAAGTCAAAACCAGAATAGATAACTAGAAAGTGAAATTCAGGTATTTGCTTTGGAAAAATTTAGTATCTAAGCAAAATATACCAGCTAATAATTAGGAAAGGCACTATAAAAGCAATAATAGCATTGCTTTTGGCTTTAATGCTTCAAATTATGCTAAAATCTGGTAATTATGCTCGAGCAGTGCTTCTTTGAAAAATTATGCTCGTTTGCTCCAATTATGCCAAAAATTATGCTAGCACAATCCGCTCAGCCCTACCTGATGAGGTCTACCCTCACCCCCGCCCTGGTCATGGCCAGAATTGGAGAGCTCACACAATCCAACCAAGAGTTCATCATGCAGGGCAACTTCCATGTCCACGTGTTTCACGTGGAAATACCGAGTGTGGGAAGGGGTCGTGCGGCCCGCTGTTCTACTACCGACTTGGAGAAATTTAAGAAAAATAAAAGAAGTATTTTGAGGATACGAAATGAAGATGAATTGTGTATGGCCAGAGGTTTGGTCACGGCCCTAGCCAAGGCACAACAACATCCACAGTACCAATACATAAGACTGGGGAGACCCGTGCAACGTAATCTAGCCGTGGAACTCCATCATCAGGCGGGGGTACCTATTCAACCGTGTGGAATACCAGAGCTCAAGCAATTCCAGGAGTATTTGGAGCCTCAAGGTGTAGAAGTAAATCTGGTCTCCCGTGTACACATGAACAGTATTATCTACTCAGGCCACCTCCCCGAGGCACGACACCATCTTTACCTGTACCAAACAGCGGACCCCCACTATGACGTCATCACCAACATGCGTGGGCTGTTGAACGCAAAGTACTTTTGCCCCTACTGTAAGAAGACCTACACAGACCCTAGACATCACGTCTGTGACACGACATGTGCTTGTTGCGGTGTCAAGAATTGTTCACCCTTCCCCCCTGGAGAGAAAAGGGATTGGAAAAAGTGTGACCAATGCCATCGGTGGTACAAGAGTGAAGGATGCTATGAGAACCACCGCCGTCGACAACCCCACCGGTCGGGTCGAGGGTCCCTGTACACAAGAGAATGGAGCTATTGCGAGCGGTACACCCGATGTGTCCATTGTGGGGTGACCGTGGACCATCTGGGCCGGGGCCGTCAACAACCAGTGGTCCACGTGTGTGGGGAATACCATTGCCGAAGCTGCAAAACTATTGTCCCCCCGGACCATCTGTGCTACATGCAAGTGGCTGACCAGAAAGCCCCCAGGATAGAAACAGAAGGAGGAGGAGGAGGAGAAGAAGAAGAAGAAGATGCCTACACGGCACTCCTGGCGGAAGAAGAGGAGACGGAGAGAGCCGCCGCGGAAGACGAGGGGAATGAGGACAAGTTCCGGTACCTCTTCTTCGACTTCGAAGCCATGCCCCTGGAGGCTCAGCACGTGGTCAACTTTGCGGGAGTCTCCAAAGTGTGTGAGCTCTGTGTGTCCACAGACTGTGCCACCTGCACTCAATGCGGCACAAGGAAAATAGAGTTCAAAGGCCCCACGGCCCTCACACAATTCTGCGATTGGCTCTTCTCGGGGGACCATGAAAACTACGTGTGCATGGCCCACAACGCCATGGGGTACGACTCCTACCCTATCCTGGAGTACTTGTTTAAGAACGCCATCAAACCTAAAGTTCTCTTCCGCGGCGGTAAGGCTATGGTGGTGTCCATCCCCGACTACAAGCTCGTCATCAAGGACTCTTTGCTCTTCATTCCACTTGCCCTCAAACAATTCCCCATCACGTTCGGTTTCCAAGCAGAAAACCTCAACAAGCTGGATTTCCCCATCTTTTTTAACAAACCAGAACACCAACAGTACGTGGGGCCGCTACCAGACCTTCATTATTACGAACCGGATTCACTGAGTCCCCAAGGCAAACAAGAACTAGTGGCCTGGCACGCGTCCGAACGGGGCAAGGGTACGGTGTTCGATTTCCAGAAAGAACTGGCCCTCTACTGTCACCGGGATGTGGCCATCTTACAACGGGCCTGTTTAGCGTTCCGGGCTATCATGATGAAACCGGCGGAGATAGATCCCTTTACCAGGACCGTGACGCTCGCCTCTATGTGTAACCTGGTTTTTCGAAAGAAATTCCTACGCCCTAACACAATTGCGGTCTTGCCACGGCTCGGATACCGCCCCAAGGATGTGCAGTCGGCGTTGGCCCTCCAATGGTTGGCCCACGTGGAGCGGCGGGGCGGGATTAGGCTCCAACATGCGGGCAACGAAGGAGAGAAGCGCGTGGGTCCTTACAAACTGGATGGGTACCACGCGGCCACCCACACGGCCTACGAAATCCAAGGTTGCTTCTGGCATGGATGTGATCGTTGCACCCACCAAGACAGAGTTCATCCCCTGCTCCACTGCACAATGAGAACGTTGGCCGACCGCACCCGAGACAAAGTCGCGTACTTGAAACAGCAAGGGTACCGCGTGGTCCAGACCAGGGAGTGTGAAATCCGCGCGGCCATGGCCTTGGACCCTACAATCGCCGCCCTAGCGCCCATCCCTCAAGCCCAGCTTCCACTCGACCGCAAGAAGGCCTTCTTTGGGGGTCGTACCAACGGGATTAAGACCTACTGGGAAGCCCAGGAGGGAGAATGGATAGAGGCTCTGGATGTGTGCTCCCTGTATCCCTGGGTGCAAAAGACGAAACGGTTCCCGCTGGGCCATCCAGAAATCCTCACCGAGAATTTAGACCCCACCCTACCCTACGAGGGTTTAATCCACCTCAAGATCGTACCGCCACGCCGGTTGTTTTTCCCCGTCCTCCCTACGCACGTGGGTGAAAAACTTCTGTTTGCCCTCTGCCGGACCTGCGCAGAAGAAAAGAACCAGGGACCCTGTACGCACGATGACGAGGCCAGGGCTTTGACAGGGACCTGGGTAAGCCACGAACTCCACGCGGCCCTGCGACACGGCTACCGGGTGTTAGAAGTCTACCGTGTGTGGCATTATTCCGAGTCGGAGCAATACGATCCCGCCACCGACACCAAGGGATTGTCACCGACTACGTGAACACCTTTCTTAAGATGAAGCAAGAGGCGAGCGGCTGGCCGCCCGGCTGCCACACCGACGAGCTAACGGGTGAACACGGGGATCTTGCTGGAGTGGGATAAGATCGTTTTCAACCCTGGCCTGCGGGCCCTGGCGAAATGGATCCTAAACACCTTGTGGGGCAAGTTCGGCCAGAAACAGAACCCTCGGCAGACGGAGTACGTCACAGAACTGGACCGCTACTTTGAGCTCATGATGAGCGAAGAGAAGGAAGTCCAAGACATTCTGTTCGTCCACGAGGATATGGTGCAGGTTCACTACAACGCGACGCCGCAGCACATCGACTCCAACCCCCATACCAACGTCGTGTTTGCCGCCTACACTACAGCCCACGCCCGCCTGAAATTGTATTCGTACCTCGATCTCTTGAAGGACCCTATCGTGTACCACGATACGGACAGTATCTACTACACGCGGAAAGTGGGTCAAGAGGCGCCCCCGATCGGTCGATTTCTAGGCGATATGACGAATGAACTTAAAGAAGGCGAACACATTATCCGTTTTGCCTGTACCGGGCCCAAGAGTTACGGGTATGAAACGAGTCAGGGCCGCACAGTCTGCAAAGTGAAGGGGTTACGCCTCAATGTGCGAAATCGGGCGATCGTAAACCTCGAGACCATGGTGGCCATGGTGCAAGGTCAAGGGGAGCCCACACGGACGGTGGTGACGCCGCACGCCATCCACCGCAACACCCAAGACCGGACGTTGCACACCCGCCCAGAGACCAAGACCTTCAAGGTGGTCTACGACAAGAGGGTTTTACACGGGTATCAGAGCTACCCTTACGGTTACTAAAAAACAAAGAGACTCAACTCTAGAGGAAACAATTTTTTATTGTAATAAATGGTTCAGTTCCTTTGAGCTGTGATACCAAAGTCTCAGTCTTTTATTTAGAGGAACTCCATCTTGTAAGGTTGGATACTTGGATGCTTGCGCAGGAATCCTTCCCAAATACAAATATCATAGACCAACTCCACATAGAACCCATAATAGGTTCCTTCGCAGTCGCTCAGCACATACTGCTTCCTTTCGCCTTCGCTCAGGTAATCTTCCATCCAGTTACCAAACGTAGAATAGCACATGTGGCACTCGCCCACAATGACATCGCCGCCGCCTTCCTCAGCTCCATAGAAAGTAATATCTAGACCCATGACGTTCACAGCTTGAAGAGCAACGAGTAATGAGTGAGAATTGTCAAAGTCTTTTATTCTTTAAGTATTTTTCTTCAGGTGTTTGACGTTCCACCGGCTGATACTCTTGCCTTTGCGCTTGCCCGAAGTGGTCGTCGTTCGGATCGTTGTTTCGGTACGGCCGTCTTTCGATTTTCGGCTTGTGATCTTGCGGACCGTTTGCATCCCCCCTGTCTGGGCTTTCTTTTTCTTTTGCGCCTTATACTTTTTCTGTATTTGCTTTACTGCCCGGGCGGTCCTGCTGTTTTTTTTACCCACCACGGTGTGGCGGACCATCCTCTTCCGGGCCATCCTCTTCCCTGCGGTGGCGACACGGCGTTGCCAGGGGGCTTGTCCCATCCCCGCGGGTCTCATTAGGGTTCGTGCCATGGCGACAATGAAGGGGGATTTAAAAAGGACGCCAATTTAAAGGCGGTTGTTCGGAGGGGCCTCTGCCAAAAGAGAGGCGGCGGCTGCCCCCACGGGGACCCCCACGGGGGAAGGCTTTGTAGGGGGTCCTGGAGAACGGTGTTTCCTCTCGGCGGGGCGGCGGGAGATCTTTGTAGGGCTGGGGCGGGAGATCCTCTTGATAGGCGGCGGTTCGTTTAGGCCGGGGATCTCATCTCCAAGAAGAAAGAGTACACGCCCGGGGGTGGCGGACGAGATCTTTAGGATTTTTTTCTTCCGCTAGAAATTGCATGAAATCACGGTAGCCGGGCGACGTGCGGGTGGAAGAAGGATGCACAGCCTCTTTAATCAGATCGGCAATTTGACTACCCGGCAGCACAGCACGAAAATACTTATTTACTGTAGCATAAATGCAGCTTAAAGGCGACGTAAAGTTTACATTTCCGCTCCTTTACGCCTACTTTACGAAGCGTAAAGTTGCAGTTTACGTCAGCTTTACGCTATTTCGTAAAGGTTACTTAATGAGACTTCTTTAAGTCAGCTTTACTCGATACGTAAAGGTGGCGTAAATTTTACATTTCCGCTCCTTTACGCCTACTTTACGTAGCGTAAAGATGCAGTTTATGCCGCCTTTACGCATCGAGTAAAGTTAACTTAAATAAGTCTCATTAAGTAACCTTTACGAAATAGCGTAAAGCTGGCATTTCCGCTCCTTTACGTAGCGTTAAGTTGCAGTTTACACCGCCTTTACGCTTCGAGTAAAGTTGGGTTAAAGAAATCTCATTAAGCAACCTTTACGCAAAAGCGTAAAGCTAGCGTAAAGTTATCATTCCCGCTCCTTTACGCCTACCTTGCGGATAATAAAGTTGCAGAGCACGCCTGCTTTACGCTATAATTGCGTAAAGACAACTTAAAGAAACTTACTTAAGCCAGCTTTATTGAAAGCGTGATGATGTTTAGTTTGTATATCCGCTTCTTTACAATTGAAAAGTTTAATTCGAAGATTACGCAATACAATAAACTGATCAAAGCCAATGTAATGTGACGCCATAAATACTAATTTACTCTCTGTCAAGCAAACGGCATTTGCGTAACGCTTTTTCCTTATCAAACTTTAAAAACTGCCCGCATGCAGTGGTATTTGTGAAAGTGGCTTCCTCAGTAGCGACTTGAAACATAACTTCAGAATAAACACATGACCAGTTATCTGAATGCTTGTTGTTGGAGTGATTTGACACTTGTTGGACTTCCCACTAGGTACAAGCACATTGCCTTAGAAGCAGATGATTTAGAACTTTTACTGGGCTGTTACAAAGTACTTTATCCTGGTAAGAATCTCTCTCCATCATCTATGTCTGTTGTTGCCCGTAAATGTGCCTATATTTTTCTTGGAACTGAAAAATTTGGATCTAAAATGGATTGTCGTAGCCTTCGCTCAGCACGAATAATGGGAAAATGGGCTGGAATAGATGGCTATATTGATGCCACATCAGATGCTAGACCTGGACAAGTGAATTGCTATTTGGTACACAGTGTTAAGATAGATGAGACATTGAAGCAGCATGTGTTAGCTTGTGTATGGTGGTACAGCATGGACAGTGATCAAGGTAAATTTGGAAAACCAGTACAGGTTTGGAAGTTACACAAATTTGACAGTGCCGGACCTGCTACCTACATGCCTGTACAGCGTGTTGCGTGTGCATTTGCTGCATGCTCTTTGGAAGTGCATGGAGAGCAAAAGCTGATTTGCAGCCCTATTCCTAGATTGTTTCACTAATAGTAGTCATTGGTGCTTGCTTTTAATGTATACAATACATGTATATTTTAGTAGGAAGTCGATCGACATATTTGAAAAATGGCTGCCATTAATTTTCATATTTGATACGTGTATACATGTATTACTATACCATGTTGAAGAGAGAGTTCATGTTAGCAATATTTACATCTAGCACTTTAAGAAAAACTACATTTTAATTATATTTGCAAAATAATCAACTTTTGGAACAAGGCTTGTCATTCCTGACTTCCTTAATCTCATACAACAATACCCAATGTATATACATGTACAACCCAAATTTGATGGAATGTACCATTTTTCGAATGGGAATGGGTCTATACCTTTTTATAATGAGTTTACTATACAGTATATGTATAATTATGTTGACTGTGGCCTACCACTGATTGGAGACACAAATGTAGTCCAGGCTTGAAATTGGCACCTAAACCTTGTTATTTTGATTTTCAATAGGAAATAATACCAGTCTTTTGGTCCACTGACATGTCACTGTCAAAAACAACACAGAGCTTCTCCAGAACTTTTACCATAGAGAGAAGGCTGTTGAAGGTTCATGGCTATAAATTATTCATTACAGTGCATGACTTTTATTATTTTTCATTAGAATTGCTAGTTATTTTGGAGCTTCACCTCAGATATACATTTGTAATATTTATGAACTGCTCTTAGTCTTGAGTCGTGTTTCAACTTCAAAACAAAAGGGGGAGTAATAAAGTATTTGATTGAAACATTTTTATATCTTCGGATTTGCAAATTATAATTCTTAGATTTCATTTCAAATTATTATGTATTATAATATATATATATATATATACGATAGTGTGCCTGCACTGTTTGGCAAAAAAGCCATATTTTATCAGAGTATGTAACATGGTTTGCCGTGTTTTATTGTTTTCAGCTGGCGGTTCCATTTCATCGCGCACATAAATCTATATTATAAAACAGATAAAGAAGCCTTAAATCCATGTTTTATACTATCATAAAACACTCTGGTCACTTGAGAACACTCGAGAAATGTTGAAAGCACACGCCTTCGACTTGTGCTTTAACATTTCTCTCAAGTTCTCAAATGCCCATCGTGTTTTATGATAGTACATGTATTAAACATGGCTAAGGCTTCTTTATTTGTTAAATAGATCATTATAATGATACCCTCTTGTTTGCTTCAGCATTTGCGTATCGGCCAAAACATTGTCATATAATAATTTTTTGACAATCAAGATATTTTTGTCATGAATGTACATTATCACGGTTGTAATATAATAAACCATACATTCAAAACCGACTCTCACTGCTCTTACTGAATGTATTAGTCGGGTTACCGGTATGCTATGCCAGTTAACGAAGTGCATCTTCCATTTATTTTTTTGGTTAAGAGTTGATTTAAAAACATCTGCGCTGTTAGTATAGTCCTAGTATAGTCTAATGTACTGATTTAGGAGTAACTCATTAAAGCTGCTGTGAAACTTGGGGTTAAACGAAGCTTGTTTTGAAGTTAGACGTGTTCAATCATTGTTTTCAACACCTTGAATGGCACAACAAACTGTTTAAAAAAAAGTAGTCCTTTAACGGCGTAAAAGTAGTGTCCTTTCCAGTATGCTGCATGCATATTAAAGTCTGAGGGAGCTGTGTCACGGTGAAGGACACACCTTTTTGATCCGGGCCGGAACGAAATTATTTTCAGTAGCTTTCATATAAACTGACTATCCGAGCACACGTGTGGGATGGATGAAATCAAAGTAAATGTGCAAAAATCATTAAAAACTGCGTAGATCTAGTCTTGAAGGAAAATATTGCATACCTTTCAATCAAGCATTAAAGGGGCTATGTCATGGTACTGCGTATGTATCGAGTAATCGCTCCGTTGATGGCTTTAATGATACAAACAGTTGAATTTCCCTCGCTCAATATTTTCCCAGGAGACTATACACACTGTCATTTTTGCATATTTGCTTTGATTTTAAGCATATCACAGCCGAGAGGTTCGTTATTGGCGGAAATAAGCTTTCTCCGGCCTGGAACGCGAATATAAAGTCTATTACCGTGACACAGCCCCTTTTAAAGGAGGGGACTTTAACTGTTTGAAGCCAATTAACCGCCACCAATCGAGCTTGATACCATACTTGATGAAACATTTATGGGAAGCTTACACCACAACGTAAAGACAACTCAAATGTACTAAAGCTTTCTTACGCGACATTTATATGCGAGCATTAAGTCGAAAATTGAGTCCATTTGTGGAAACTTTACGCCAGATGTAAAGACCACGTAAATCTGCTTTATCAATTTTACGTGACATTTAAGCGAGCTTTAAGTCGTAACTTAAATTCTCCCTTTATGGAAACTTTACGCCAGATGTAAAGACTACGTAAATCTGCTTTATCAATTTTACGTGACATTTAAGCGAGCTTTAAGTCGTAACTTAAATTCTCCCTTTATGGAAACTTTACGCCAGATGTAAAGACTACGTAAATCTGCTTTATCAATTTTACGTGACATTTAAGCGAGCTTTAAGTCGTAACTTAAATTCTCCCTTTATGGAAACTTTAAGCCAGATGTAAAGACCACGTAAATTTGCTTTAACAACTTTACGCCACATTTACGCTTGATTTACACGTCCCGGTGTAAAGGTCATCTTTACGTAGCTTTATGCTCCTTTAAAATCGCGTAAATATGCAGTATACAACTTTACGCAGATTTAAGCTGTCTTTAAGTTTAAGTAAATTTGTATTTTCATGCTGTGCAGGGTTTGCCCGTAGAGTTTCACTTCCCCTTGCGCATTCCAGGAAATTTTCTGGGCTCCTTTCAACTTCAACAGATTGACCAGCACCGATGCTAAAGGTTTGCTGGAAGGGGGTACGCGTCGCAAAGCGCCCCTTTGGCTCTGGGTTAACACTTTTGCCGCCACGGCCATGAAGGGGCTAGGCTCAATGGTTTCACGACGCCGGACGTATTTTTGGAGTAAATCTTGAAACTGGTCGGCGCTTGCCGGTTTCTCTGGGGTTTCTAGGACCTGCGCCATGGCCTTTTGGTACTGACTGAGCACTTTAACCCCTTTGGTCGTGTCCACACGAAGCTGTTGTTCCAACCACCGCATGGACTCTTCCGGCACCAAGACCATGCGCATAGGGTTCTTTCCCGTGGCGGCCCCCTCGGCCTCTTTCATCGCTTTTTTCGTTTGTGTCGCTTCACTGACCATCGCGTCACGGAAATTCCTACTGGGTCTGCTGGAGGATGGTGTGGGGCCCGCTTCCTTTTCCCTGTCTGGGATTTCTTCTTGGGCGGCCGCGTCTTATACTTTCTTCGGATTTGCTTCGCCGCCCGGACGGTCCTGCTGACTTTTTTTCCCGGCACGGTTTGGCGCTGCCTTTTTCGCAGGCGAGCTAAAAACAACTGCCACCGGGCCGGGTCTGTACCCTCGGGCGCCGGCAAGTTGCGGATTGGTTGGACCATTCAGGACCAGATATAAGGCTGACTCAATTCTTGGGCGTACTCTTCCGGGGAAGGGTATTTTGTGGGGTAGTTTGGGTCAAAATAACCTCCGGCTTGCTCCAGCTCTTTCTTGACCCTTAAACTTAACCCTCTACGGATGGCGCCAGCGGCCACGGCTTTGCCAGCAAGAACGGCGGCGGCAATGAGGGCAGCGGTCGTGAAAATGAACCCTCCTCGCTGGCCCACGGCCTTTTTAAGCTTGGCTTTCTGCAACGCTGTCGAGGAGGAGAGCAGAATTCTTTTCCTCACGGCCGGCGACAGGGCTTTGTTGGCTATTTTTCGAAGTTTCGCCTTGATGGGGGCAAAAAATTTCTTCGCACGGGCGCCTATAGGAAAAGTCCCAAGCAAGGCGTTGTGCACCACTTCGCTGACGGCGTTGATTTGATGTTGGCTCGCGGACCGGATGAGTTTCTTTTTCTGACCGAGATCCGCTTTGGCAAATTGACGGAGGAACGTGGCGCTGCGTTGAAGCAAGGGGGAGGCCATCACCACAACTGAACGGATTCCCTGGGGGGATTAGCCTATAAAGTTAATCCAATCCACTTTGTTCCCCTTCGCCACTCAGGACCTTGAAAAAAGGGGGATGGAAGGTTGTTTTGTTGTTGTTGGGTTTCTTCCACACCGCCCCACGAAGTGATTGGGATGTGGCGCTGCGACCCTTTGCTTTTTTCACTCTTTTGACCGTCTTCTTGGAGCCTCCTAGTTGTTGTATCGTTTTGGCAGCCCTGGTTAAAAAACGGGTTTTTCTTCGTTGTCGGTACAGCACGTTGGTGATGCTGCCCAGTGCGTCCACCTTACGGATTGCCTTGGGTGTTAACAATGTCTTTTTCACTACTGGCCACGTCATTTTCAGTGCCGCCCAAAGTCCTGCCCCTTTTTGATCCTCCTCCAGCACGTAGGCGTGATGCTGTTTTCCCTCTTCGGAGAAAATGTTCGTGCGCAATCGGATTTGGGGCGGGGTCCGAGGGTGCAAATCGAAGAGGAGGTAGCCAAAGGGGCGTTGGGTCGCGTCTTGGTAGGCCCGCATCACTGCCGGTACTTGCCCCGGAAAGGCCTGCTCAGCCAATTTCCGGACTTGCAACGAATCGCGAGCGTTTTTAAAAGCCACCAGGTAGTGGGCGTTGATGGAAATGGTGCGCGCGTACTTGCCTGGGGGGGAAATGTTCTGGGTCAGGTACAGCACGGAAATGTTGTGGTGGTGCGAGCCTTTGGTGAACAGGTCCACCACCCGCTCGTCCTTGGAACCTTCTTTCATCAAATCGTCCAGGATCAAGAGGCCCGGCTTGCCGCGAAAGGGGGCGTACGGGTCGTCGGGAAGCCCCTCCACAAATTTCACCCCCAATTGTTTTTGCATGGCTGTGAAACGGGGTTGCCAAGCGCTGCCACAGCAGTACACGATCGTGAGGGGTGGTTGGGTGAAATGGGATTTCACATGGTGCAGGAGCCTTTCGGTGAACACCGTTTTCCCCGATTGACTCTGACCCGTGATCAAGATATTGCAGGGCGCTTGGAAACGGACATCCATTGCGCCTCACACCCTTCCCAAAAATAACAAGACATTGAGGTGGGGAACTTGTTTTATTTAATTTTTTTAGTGTCTCTCAAACTGATAACACATTGATCGTGAAGAAAACTGTCTTGCTGCTGCTGCCACCGCGCCACACTCCGGCGCTGGTACTGGCGCTGCCAGGCTTGGATGGCCCGGTCCCTGGTTGTCTTGGTCTTCCACTGCTGGAGGTTCTGCAGGACCTCCGCCAGGGTCCGTCCGTGGGCTCGGTGCAGGAGGTAGTACAGGCAATAACTGCCGCACACGTTGGACTTGTTCCCTTGCAACATCACGTTGTTTTCCCTATGCTGGGCGTTCCCCTGCCGCACGTACTCTTGCAACCCGTAATAAGAGGCGGGAAAGCCATAACTGTCGAAGAATTCATTCAGGCCTTGGCGCGGAAAATAAAAGGCCAACCAATGGGTGCCTGGTCCGTCGGCGTTGTCGGTATTGAGAATGAACGAGGCGGGGCGGGTCACGCGGCGGGGCCGTAGGTCCATGGGAAACACGCCCCGAAACGAGGCGCGGAGCCACCAATCGTGACGGGCCAAGACCGCCAATTGCGACGTGTAGGTGGTCATCTCGGCTTACAACTTTTTCACTTCTCGGCTGCTGTTGATTTCGTACGCGGCGTCAAACTCGCAGTTCACGTACACGGATAGGGTCTCGGCGACGCCTGCCTCAAACTGAAGCCGAATGCCCACCGTCCCGTACTGTTGTATGTTCATGTGCGAGGCGCTGCCACTGCCGTCCGGGGTGAAGTCAAAACACAGGATGGCGTAGCCCTTGTCCCAATCGGTCCGGGTAATGTCAATCCCATGGTTGGCGTTCATGGCGCCTTGGGACAGGAACAAGGTATTGTAACCGTCCAGGGTTTTCCCGGTCGCAAATTCGAGGCGGGAGAAGGGGGTGGGTGTGCCATCGATCGTGACCGTCGCGCGGGTCATCCCGAACCTTTGGAAATTGAAGGGGTTCTTTTTCAGAGCTCCCAAACTGTTCGCACTCCCCATCAAGGCAATGCGCATGCGTCGGGGGATACGTCCGCCTAGGAAATCCGTTTTCTCAAAGGTGGTGTCCCCCAGGGAAATGGTGAACATCCGTTCTTCTTCGCTGTTGTAAGGGTAGAGGACGGGCTGGGACACGTGTTTCACTTCGACGCTCTTCATGAAGTCCTTGTTGCAGACACTGACGCGACGGAAGAAAGTGACCCGCTTCAGCACGATTTTAGCAGCGGCCGCTTCCGCCACCGCACTGTCCGCCATGAGGGCGAAGGCGTTGCTGGCGGGGGTGAGTCGGAATTCTAGGGGCACTCCGTTGAGGAGTAGTTTGTTGGTGAAGGCTGCGTCGATGTAAAACATCCCGGTCAGTTCCACCACTTTGCTGTCCCCCGTGTAGCCCGCCCGCGTAGTCAACCCTACGTTGTCCCCGGCGATGTCTAAAGCATCCATGGACCCGGCCACGTCTTTGTAGTACAGCCCCGAGGTCAGGTAGGATTTCTTGGCGTCTGGAGTATAGTTGAGCAGGGTGCTGAGGTATGCTTTGTAGGGGTAGGTTTTGGTGCTCATGGTCATCCATTCCCCGTTCAAGGCCATATCTATTTGCGACCAGAGGGAATGAAACAAATTGTTGACGGGGCCCAGTTTCAACCCGGTGGTCAAATTCTCGCCGTTGGCTTTCACGAGGTTGGCCGTCACCTTGAAGTAACTTCTAGGCAGCACGGTGTAATAGGGACTGGCGGGGAGGTAAAATTCCACGGGCGACCCGGGCAAGAGGGCCGATTTGGGAGCGTGCTCCGACCAATAGCCTCGTTCTTCAACCGCTTGAGCCAATTCCTTGCCGAAAAAATCCAAATGGGTGTTGTAGCCGCCCAACATGTTGGGCAGGGGCGGTTTGCCCATGCCTGCGACCGTAGTCATGGTGTTCAATAATCAACGTCAAAGATATCTCTCGCAACACGTGCACGCTTGACGGCCTTCGAAGGAATGAGAGGGAGAGCCTGTTTTTTCTTTCTTTTATTCTTGTTGGCCGCGGGCCGTGCCGCGGGTCGCTTCGCCGGCTTCTTCGTCTTTTTCTTTTTCGGCGCCACCCCGGCTATCTTTTCTAGGCCTTGGATCAACTTTTTACTGGTTTTCTTGCCGAGCACACGGGCCGCCCCTTGACTCGTGTCCTTCACGATTTGTTTCACCACCCTCTTGCCAAATTTCTTTTTCAGATGAGCGAGAATCTTTTGTCCTCCTTTTTTAGCCACTGCCCCCGCGACGGTACCGGCCAGCGCTTTGCCCGCCATGGCGGCCAAAGGGGCTAGCGCTAAGGGCAAGAGCCCACCCTTTTGATTCTTGACCGGTCCGTAGCCGCCGAGTTCATTCCAACGGATAGGGATGAGTCCCCCGCCGCCTTGCTGCCCCCGACCCCCCTGGAAGACAGGAATGGAGGTGGGCGTGCGTTGAGGGCTGGAGGCGTGGGCGGGGAGCGCATGGAACACAGGTATCGAAGACCCTCCGCCAACCACGTCCCCCATAGGTGGCACCGGTGCCATAGTCCCCGTAGACGCTCCATAATTCACCCTTTCCTTTTCAGAGTGCGCTTCACAAATTCCAATGTCGCCACCACGGTCGCTGCGGAGGTGAATGAGATGCGTTGGCCGGACTCGTCGGTTATAAGGATTTCCAGCGTGTCAAACACCGTTTTGGCGAGCGGAAAGTACCGCATGACCGGAAAATCTCGTTCCACCACCTTGTTGTAAGGGACCTGGGCCGCCACGACCCTCAGCAAGGGCGCTTTCACATCCCCCACGATATGCGGCTCAATCAGATCGCAGTACACGTACAAACTGCGCACGGGTTGGTGTTTAAAATCGCGAATGAGCAGGTAGGATTTGGTCGTTGAGAATTTCAGGCCGGAATAATAGGTGGACCAGCACTCGGGTTGGTAGCCTATCAGGGCGCGGGGTGTCTTGTCGTTGTTCTCCGGAAAGAATTGGGGCGTGTGGCCGTCGCCAAACCCCAACACCTTGGCCAGCCAAGGGCTCATGGTAAAATGCGCGTCCTTATGGAGGATTTGTAGGGTCAGCCTTAAGGTCCCTTTGGACGCTTTGGGTTTCCAAATCCAGGCCACGTTAGGGTAGTCGTTCGGAAAAATGTGGTTTTCGATAGCTTTGGCGTCGGCGTACTTCCCCGGGGTCAACACCATGGTCGTTTTGATCTTGTGATGCCTGGGAAACAAGGTGGCGCCTGTTCCCGTGGACGCGGGACTCAAGTAGTACACAGTCCGGTCTTTCTCCGAGACCGACGCGGGGATCATGATGGCCTTGGACGAGATCACCACACCCGTGTGGGTTCCTACGAAACTGGACATCAACGGGGTGTGGGGGCCTGGTTTTTTCAGCAGCCCCACGGGATGTGAGGTGGATTTTTTGGGATCGTTCTCCAAACCGATCATGTAGGCCAGTGGAGGGGGTAGGGCTAAAATGTATCCGTCCGTCATGGTTTGTTTCAATTCCAGGGTGGTCTTGGCCAATTGTTTATCGGGAGATTTCACCCGGACGGCAAATGTTTTGAGGATCGCTTGGAATCCCCCTTGCACCAAAGCCCAGCGCATAGCATGAACCAGTTCTGTGACCGTTTCGAAATACTGAGAAGCAAACGTCACGGTAGTCGAGGTCTCTTCCTCTTGGTGAAGTTTTTCGTGGATCAGCGTAAATTGACGGTCTTGCTCTTTAGGGAACAATTCATCCCAGGCGCGTGGAAATTGCAGGTGGCAGAGCGCCATTTCCCACCGTCGGTCCAAGACCATCATCTCCGGCAGACGGATACGAAAATGGGATCCTGTGTTATTGGGAAAGGTAGTCCGGCTGGCCACGCTAGGCAATGTCATCCAGATGCGGTCGGGGTCCATGCTTTCCGGAAATGGAGGGTCGCTTCCACCTTAGAGGTTTGTGGAAATGAAACAAGTTTCCCGTGCTCGTCGGTTATAAGGATTTCGAAATCCTCAAAGACCGTCTTGGCCAGTTGCCTGTAGAACAGGGGGGAAAAGTTGCGTTCTTGGACCGTACCATCGTCGCCCCCTGAAAAAAGGACTCTCAACAAGGGGGCTTTCGTATCCCCCACAATACTCGGTTCCACCAAATCACAGTACATGTAAAGTGTCTCTTTCTTCTGGGGCCTGGGGAAGACCAGAGTCGTGACCGCTATTTCCCAGTCTGGAGACAACTCGTACATTTCCGGGAGATGGATACGGAACCGGGACGGGACATTGGTGTAGACGGTGGTACTCGTCCCGTTGGTGATGGTAATGTAAAATTCCTCTACCTCCTGCATCCTCTCTCTCTCTCTCTCTCTTTCTCTCCACTCAAACACAAATGAATCAGGCAAGCGGGACAACAAACTCTTTTATTTCTTTTTTCACCCGTACGTTTGGGTCTGGAGCTGAGTGACAGGGACCCAGCTGTTAAATTTAGCGGGGTACCCTTCCCATTTCACCAAGACTTCTTCCTGGTTCTTCTTCTTGCCGCGGCGGCGTTGCAACACCTTTTCGATGATAAAAAGACTTTCTTTTTCCACGGCCACCGGCGTCATCTCGCTTTCGTAAAACGTTCCCCGCAACCCCTCCCCGCTCAAGTCCTCCAACCGGTAGACGGGAGGGGTGCGGTAGTCCAACCGTTTTATCACCGTGAACACTTCCTCCGACCAGTTGGCCAGATAGCTTTTCTCAAAATGACTTTGGCCTTGCTAATCCGTACCGTGTCGCCGGGACGGTACAGCGGTTTCTTCGGTTTCCTCTTTAGTGGCGTCGGCTGCTTTTCCCGGTACAAGACGGCCCGCACCTCGTGGTCGTTGAAGGGCGTGACGGTGATGGGGGCGCGTCGAATGCTGCTGTGGACGGCTCGGTTGTACCCGAGCACCGATTGGGGGAGGACTTTCAAATACTCTTTCTTCCCGGTGGCCGTGAAATATTTGTACATGCGTCCCTTGAGCGTCCGGTTGAACCGCTCGGCAATCTGGGCTTTGGTCTCGTTGTACGTGACGAAAAAGGCCACGTCATTCTTTTTTAAAAAGGCCTGGAACTTGCGGTTGGTAAATTCTGTCCCGGCATCGGTCTGCAACCGCAACGGTTTCCGTTCGCGGAACACTTGGGTAAAGGCGCGCACCAATTCCTCCCCCGTCTTGTTCTTCAGGGGGACCGCCCACGCGTACTTGGACAACACATCGATGATGGTCAAAATGTGTTTATAGCCCTTGTTGAAGGTGCTCGTGGCTTGCATGTCCACCAGATCCGCCTGCCACTGTTCGTCGAGGGCCAGCACGCGCACGCGCCCTCGCAGATTTTTTTTCGAAAGGGTCGGTGCAACGTAAAGGTCAATTGTTTTTTCAGCCACGCTAAAGTTGTGGTGCGGGTTACCCCCACTTCGCTAGCCGCTTTCACCAGACGGGCAGCACCCCCAAAGGCAGCAGGGCTGCTGGGGTCGTAATACAACGCCTCGAGCAGCGCTGAAGGATTCTTTTTCTTCTTCTCCTTCTTTCGCCCCATAATCCTCAAAATGAGAGCCCTGAATAATCACTTTTCCTCCGCAACACGCCAAGAGACAACGGACACGTTTCAAAATGCCGTGGCACTTGAGGGACGGACCTCCTCCTCCGCCGCAGGGCATTCTGTACTCTCCCCGAGTCTAGCGCGCGGTACCTCCCTTATACTTTTTTTCCCACCTAGAAAAGACAGACACCATCTTTTTTCCCTGGATATTTTTATTGTTTTTGTTTTTTACAGAAAAAAACTAGAAGCCAAAGCTAAGAGAAGAAACGCAGACATCGTCTTCAATGGCTTCTTGAGTCGTGGCGTGCTTGCTCTCGAACGAAACCGTTCTCCCGCTGTCTTCATACAGTTTGTAGGTGTAGGTCGGGGGGTTGGTGAACACGACAGCCGCTTGCTGGATCACGCAGATCCCTTGGTCTACATCCAAGTGGACCTTCCTCAAGGCCTTCAACAATAGCTCTCGCGCAAAGTTAGGGCCCCGCTTCTTGTCTTCTCCATCCGCCTCGAAGAGACCCCACGCAAAACTGTGGGCCACGGTGTTGAGGTAAGGGAAGAGCCCGTCCGTCATGGGGGTCGTCGACTCACGCACCAGGGCTTCCATGGTTTCCGAGGGGTACGTGTCGTGAATGCCTGTGACGTAATGCATCCCAAAACGCCTCACTTTGTCGTAGAGGGGATTGTCCACATCCGAGATCCTCCGTTTCCGGAATAGGTGGGTGATCAGGGTGGCGACCAACTCATCCTGCATAACGTAGTAGGTGCCTTGAATACGCGCCTTGTAGTTCGTTTCCATGATCTCTACCCAAGTCTTCCTCCCTGGTTCTGTTTCCATGATCAAGTCGTCCAGGCTAGCCTTGCTGCCTTGGGTCATCGCGAAATGAGGGTCAAAATCATTGACCCCACGCTTCTGCAGCATATGGAAGGTCAACCGGTCCACAAAGTACCGCACCGCCGTCACGAACCACGACAGAATTTCTTTGGGCCTCTTCAACTCCCTCTTCTCGTCCATCCTCTCGTCGTACGCCTCCTGTTCTTCCAACCTCTTGTCTCTCTTGGCTCTCTTTGCACTCTTTGTAGCGTCGTCCTCTTCTTCTTCCTCTTCCTCCATGGCTTCGCTGTTCAACATCATCCTCCTATACCCTGCCCTCTGGTCGGTCTCTTCATCTTCTTTTCGATCGTCGGAGAATTCATTATCTCCCTCCACTTTATACTTCGCTAGGGCTGTGATCAAGTGATCCCTCAAGACAAGGCAGGACCTCCTCGCGGGGGTCAGCCGGTCCACCTCATACGTCACAGGAAGGACACAGGCACGCACTTTGCGACGGTTCAGGCTCGTGGTGACCATAGAATGGCTGAGGTGGTAGGCCAAGCGGTACAGCCGCTCGTTTTGCCAGGAGCGGGTTCGCCTTCCCTGAACGTAGTGATACAACTCAAACTCCGAATAGTCATAGAGTTGGTACAACAGCATGGTGGTGCAGTGGTCCCAGATAGGCAACAGAAGATCATACTCTTCGTTCAGGATTTTGGTCGTGACGTGGGGGCATAACTCCTTGAGTGTTTTCTCGTGATGCTTCCTCACCTGGGTCTGGCATTCGTCAAAACTCAGACCGAGGGTGTGGGTGTCGTTCCAGTGCAGGGTGGCCCGGCTGTACCGTTCACACAAATGGTAGTACAGGTAAGCGAGGAAGTGCTGATACTCTACTATGATGGTGCGCTCTCTCTTGTACCGGGTTTCTTGCGCTGGGTAGTAGGGTCCGGGAGTAGTTCGCCGAAGCTTTTGTCGAAATGGGACTGGCACGCCGACTCTATCCTCATGTAGCGGGAAGAGATGATTCTATGGACCACCCTCATCTCCGCATCGTAGGATTCGGCGTGGTACCAATACCTGTCGTTACGGACGTCTTGGGTACGGCTGCGGTACAAGCAACCCTGCTCTCCCTAGACCAGGTCTTCACGGATTCGCGTCTCGCACAACTCGACCCATGTCAGCTTCAGGTACTCCTTCAGGGGAAACCAGCGGAACAAGAAGTTCGTCATCTCCCTCAGGAAATTGTTACGCAAGGAGCAACTGGACCATTTGGCGCCCACTCCCAGATGGTGGCACACGGCCGCCTCGTTCATATAGTTGAATTCCTTCATGACCATCTCGTACATCATCGCGTACAGTGCCTCCCGATCTTCGTAGTACACATCTATGCTGAGCCAGTAATGCACGCACCCCGCCAGCATGTGTTGCAGTTCCTTCAAATACCGCACCTCCAGCAACTTCTTCACGACAGAAAACTCCTTCTTCACCACGTCGTCTAACTTCTGTCGGTCCCACATCTCTCTCTCGCTCATCAGGTCTTCATAGAATTTGGCCAAGAGGGCCCGGCACACACTCCTCATGTCCTCCTTGTACTTGAACACGAGTACTTTGTCGTCGTCGTATTTGAACAACCACGCGTCCTCCTCGTTGTAGCCACGCGGAGGAATCTTCAAGGTCAAGGCTTTGCGTTTGCCCTCCCGTTGGGCCACTTGCTGCACCCGCTGAAAACAATCCCCGTTCGCGTAGGAGACCACCGCCATGTACAGGGAGGCCAACGTGACGTGCATCGGACTCATGGGAGGGAGGTCACTATGCCTCGTCTCGGTGTTCATGAGGCGTACCCTCTGCAGAAATCCTCCAAACAATTGGGCCATGTCGTCCGTCCCCTTTTCCCACAGTTTGCCTTGCCACGTTTGCAAAATGACATACGCTTGGTCGGTTGTGAGTTGTTTCAGGCTGGCCACTACCTCGTCCCTCATCTCCAGCGTTACGGGTAACGCACACATCTGCCCAAAATAGGGCAGGAATTCGTTCAGGTGTTCCGGCGAAAAACCTTGGCGAGCTTTCTCCCAATTCTCGGCGAATCCCTCTTTCGGCCGAATTATTTTCCATTGCGAAATGTCGGCGGTCACCAAAGCCACGTACAAATGCTCGGTCAATGCTTTAAATTGTTCACGGCTCGCTTTATCCACTTCGTCGGCCGATAGGAATTTCATCGTGTTGATCATCTTCCCAAAGAGTCCACACTTTATGGTACTCTCGATAGAGCATAGACACCACGGCAAAGAACCAAAACAACATGAATGCCTTCTCCCCAAGGGTTCACTTTTTTATACGCCTCGGGTAGTTCCCCGGTCCGCCAATCCCCGCACTGGATTCGATCTATAATCCCGGCCAATCCCGAGCCTATATTTGGTCTATAAATTTCCGGCCAATCCCGAGCCCATATTTGGTCTATAATCCCGACCAATCACGAGCCTGTATTTGGTCTATAAATCCCGGCCAATCAGGAGCCTGTATTTGATCTATAATAGCGGCAGCCAATCAGCAGCCTGCCTATGATCTATAACTGAGGAGGCGGGGCTTGTGACGTCACACATTCCTGTGACGTCACAGATTTGCTCTCGACCAATCAGGAGAGGGCAGATGATCTATAGTGCCTAACTACTACCGTGAATTACATATAAAAGACGCTGGCAAAGTCATTCCTGAAGCATATGTTCATGAAATGGTATTCTAAAGACAAGTAATTTTCTTTCATTCCACCACCTTTACATCATGCAACAGAATGGTAGTGATACTAGCAAAGGATGAAGCCAGATACAATGACTGCTCTTGTTTCTTCACTATCAAGAAAAGTTGCAAAAATATAATTCGATGCACTGGCCGGGAATCGAACCCGGGCCTCCCGCGTGGCAGGCGAGAATTCTACCACTGAACCACCAGTGCCATTGATAATGTAATGTGGAAATAAAAGAATCGCTACAATTTTTTCCAGCGGATTGTCACAATTTGTATCATAGCCTTTAACTGCACTGATAATATGACCTCTCGCCAATGAAATTTTAAAGAATTTAGTTAAAGAACATCAAATCAATCAAACGCGCGCAATAAGCAATTGACGTAATAATGAAGAAATGACGTCACAATTCTACTTTTAATGAATAACCTAATTAGCCAGTCCAATTAATTCCGATCTCCAGGAATGTTTTGTAAATGGTAACAATTCACTGATGACATCACAAAGCAGCCTTCAGTTTTTCATCGTGAAACGTTCTGTGTGTAGTGTTGATAATTGGGGGTAAACAAGGTGAGCGACATTCCTTCATTCGCCATCTTTATATCCGCTAACAAAATGAGAGTGATGTTAGTAAAAGAACAAGCCACATGCACTAACACCTGTTTTCTCTGCACTGTAAAGGAAGGAAGCAAAATACAACTGAATGCACTGCCCGGGAATCGAACCCGGGGCTCCCGCGTGGGAGGCGAGAATTCTACCACTGAACCACCAGTGCCAATGTTGACAAAACGTGTTTCATATAAAACTATATGATGTTTGTTCAAGCAAGCTTTGTCAATGCGTCATGGTAACAAAAACAACAGCAATTAACTTTATTTCATGCAGATGGTAAGTAGTACAGAAACAAGTGTATACAATTATTATAAATTATGAGAGTAGGTAGGACTATAAAAAAACATGAAGGTTATCTAATCAGGACCACCGTGAATTACATATAAAAGACGCTGGCAAAGTCATTCCTGAAGCATATGTTGATGAAATGGTATTCTAAAGACAAGTAATATTCTTTCATTCCACCACCTTTACATCATGCAACAGAATGGTAGTGATACTTGCAAAGGATGAAGCCACATACAATGACTGCTCTTGTTTCTTCACTATCAAGAAAAGTTGCAAAAATACAATTCGATGCACTGGCCGGGAATCGAACCCGGGCCTCCCGCGTGGCAGGCGAGAATTCTACCACTGAACCACCAGTGCCATTGATAATGTAATGTGGAAATAAAAGAATCGCTACAATTTTTGCCAGCGGATTGTCACAATTTGTATCATAGCCTTTAGCTGCATTGATAATATGACCTCTCCCCAATTAAATTTTAAAGAATTTAGTTAAAGAACATCAAATCAATCAAACGCGCGCAATAAGCAATTGACGTAATAATGAAGAAATGACGTCACAATTCTACTTTTAATGAATAACCTAATTAGCCAGTCCAATTAATTCCGATCTCCAGGAATGTTTTGTAAATCGTAACAATTCACTGATGACATCACAAATTAGCCTTGAGTTTTTCATCGTGAAACGTTCTGTGTGTAGTGTTGATAATTGGGAGTAAACAAGGTGAGCGACATTCCTTCCTTCGCCATCTTTATATCCGCTAACAAAATGAGAGTGATGTTAGTAAAAGAGCAAGCCACATGCACTAACAACTGTTTTCTCTGCACTGTAAAGGAAGGAAGCAAAATACAACTGAATGCACTGGCCGGGAATCGAACCCGTGGCTCCCGCGTGGGAGACGAGAATTCTACCACTAAACCACCAGTGCCAATGTTGACAAAACGTGTTTCATATAAAACTATATGATGTTTGTTCAAGTAAGCTTTCTCAATGCGTCATGGTAACAAAATCAACAGCAATTAACTTTATTTCATGCAGATGGTAAGTAGTACAGAAATAAGTGTATACAATTATTATAAATTATGAGAGTAGGTAGGACTATAAAAAAACATGAAGGTTATCTAATCAGGACCACCGTCAATTACATATAAAAGAGGCTGGCAAAGTCATTCCTGAAGCATATGTTGATGAAGTGGTATTCTAAAGACAAGTAATATTCTTTCATTCCACCACCTTTACATCATGCAACAGAATGGTAGTGATACTAGCAAAGGATGAAGCCAGATACAATGACTGCTCTTGTTTCTTCACTATCAAGAAAAGTTGCAAAAATATAATTCGATGCACTGGCCGGGAATCGAACCCGGGCCTCCCGCGTGGCAGGCGAGAATTCTACCACTGAACCACCAGTGCCATTGATAATGTAATGTGGAAATAAAAGAATCGCTACAATTTTTGCCAGCGGATTGTCACAATTTGTATCATAGCCTTTAACTGCACTGATAATATGACCTCTCGTCAATTAAATTTTAAAGAATTTAGTTAAAGAACATCAAATCAATCAAACGCGCGCAATAAGCAATTGACGTAATAATGAAGAAATGACGTCACAATTTTACTTTTAATGAATAACCTAATTAGCCAGTTCAATTAATTCCGATCTCCAGGAATGTTTTGTAAATCGTAACAATTCACTGATGACATCACAAAGTAGCCTTCAGTTTTTCATCGTGAAACGTGCTGTGTGTAGTGTTGATAATTGGGGATAAACAAGGTGAGCGACATTCCTTCCTTCGCCATCTTTATATCCGCTAACAAAATGAGAGTGATGTTAGTAAAAGAGCAAGCCACATGCACTAACAACTGTTTTCTCTGCACTGTAAAGGAAGGAAGCAAAATACAACTGAATGCACTGGCCGGGAATCGAACACGGGGCTCCCGCGTGGGAGGCGAGAATTCTACCACTGAACCACCAGTGCCAATGTTGACAAAACGTGTTTCATATAAAACTATATGATGTTTGTTCAAGTAAGCTTTGTCAATGCGTCAAGGTAACAAAAACAACAGCAATTAACTTTATTACATGCAGATGGAAAGTAGTACAGAAACAAGTGTATACAATTATTATAAAATATGAGAGTAGGTAGGACTATAACAAAACATGAAGGTTATCTAATCAGGACCACCGTGAATTACATGTAAAAGACGGTGACAAAGTCATTCCTGAAAGCATATGTTGATGAAGTGGTATTCTAAAGACAAGTAATATTCTTTCATTCCACCACCTTTACATCATGCAACAGAATGGTAGTGATACTAGCAAAGGATGAAGCCAGATACAATGACTGCTCTTGTTTCTTCACTATCAAGAAAAGTTGCAAAAATATAATTCGATGCACTGGCCGGGAATCGAACCCGGGCCTCCCGCGTGGCAGGCGAGAATTCTACCACTGAACCACCAGTGCCATTGATAATGTAATATGGAAATAAAAGAATCGCTACAATTTTTGCCAGCGGATTGTCACAATTTGTATCATAGCCTTTAGCTGCAGTGATAATATGGTAATAAGTTCATGTCCTAGATACACCAATATGTTACTGACGTTCTATGACCGAAACATAATAGAACGTAATTAACCTATTGTTGTATCTAGGACATGAACTTATTACCGATAATATGACCTCTCCCCAATTAAATTTTAAAGAATTTAGTTAAAGAACATCAAATCAATCAAACGCGCGCAATAAGCAATTGAGGTAATAATGAAGAAATGACGTCACAATTCTACTTTTAATGAATAACCTAATTAGCCAGTCCAATTAATTCCGATCTCCAGGAATGTTTTGTAAATCGTAACAATTGACTGATGACATCACAAAGTAGCCTTCAGTTTTTCATCGTGAAACGTTCTGTGTGTAGTGTTGATAATTGGGGGTAAACAAGGTGAGCGACATTCCTTCCTTCGCCATCTTTATATCCGCTAACAAAATGAGAGTGATGTTAGTAAAAGAGCAAGCCACATGCACTAACAACTGTTTTTTCTGCACTGTAAAGGAAGGAAGCAAAATACAACTGAATGCACTGGCCGGGAATCGAACCCGTGGCTCCCGCGTGGGAGACGAGAATTCTACCACTGAACCACCAGTGCCAATGTTGACAAAACGTGTTTCACATAAAACTATATGATGTTTGTTCAAGTAAGCTTTGTCAATGCGTCATGGTAACAAAAACAACAGCAATTAACTTTATTACATGCAGATGGAAAGTAGTACAGAAACAAGTGTATACAATTATTATAAAATTTGAGAGTAGGTAGGACTATAACAAAACATGAAGGTTATCTAATCAGGACCACCGTGAATTACATGTAAAAGACGCTGGCAAAGTCATTCCTGAAAGCATATGTTGATGAAGTGGTATTCTAAAGACAAGTAATATTCTTTCATTCCACCACCTTTACATCATGCGACAGAATGGTAGTGATACTTGCAAAGGATGAAACCACATACAATGACTGCTCTTGTTTCTTCACTATCAAGAAAAGTTGCAAAAATACAATTCGATGCACTGGCCGGGAATCGAACCCGGGCCTCCCGCGTGGCAGGCGAGAATTCTACCACTGAACCACCAGTGCCATTGATAATGTAATATGGAAATAAAAGAATCACTACAATTTTTGCCAGCGGATTGTCACAATTTGTATCATAGCCTTTAGCTGCACTGATAATATGACCTCTCCCCAATTAAATTTTAAAGAATTTAGTTAAAGAACATCAAATCAATCAAACGCGCGCAATAAGCAATTGGCGTAATAATGAAGAAATGATGTCACAATTCTACTTTTAATGAATAACCTAATTAGCCAGTCCAATTAATTCCGATCTCCAGGAATGTTTTGTAAATCGTAACAATTCACTGATGACATCACAAAGTAGCCTTCAGTTTTTCATTGTGAAACGTTCTGTGTGTAGTGTTGATAATTGGGGGTAAACAAGGTGAGCGACATTCCTTCCTTCGCCATCTTTATATCCGCTAACAAAATGAGAGTGATGTTAGTAAAAGAGCAAGCCACATGCACTAACAACTGTTTTCTCTGCACTGTAAAGGAAGGAAGTAAAATACAACTGAATGCACTGGCCGGGAATCGAACACGGGGCTCCCGCGTGAGAGGCGAGAATTCTACCACTGAACCACCAGTGCCAATGTTGACAAAACGTGTTTCATATAAAACTATATGATGTTTGTTCAAGTAATCTTTGTCAATGCGTCATGGTAACAAAAACAACAGCAATTAACTTTATTACATGCAGATGGTAAGTAGTACAGAAACAAGCTAAGTGTATACAATTATTATAAATTATGAGAGTAGGTAGGACTATAACAAAACATGAAGGTTATCTAATCAGGACCACCGTGAATTACATGTAAAAGACGCTGGCAAAGTCATTCCTGAAAGCATATGTTGATGAAGTGGTATTCTAAAGACAAGTAATATTCTTTCATTCCACCACCTTTACATCATGCAACAGAATGGTAGTGATACTTGCAAAGAATGAAGCCACATACAATGACTGCTCTTGTTTCTTCACTATCATGAAAAGTTGCAAAAATACAATTCGATGCACTGGCCGGGAATCGAACCCGAGCCTCCCGCGTGGCAGGCGAGAATTCTACCACTGAACCACCAGTGCCATTGATAATGTAATGTGGAAATAAAAGAATCGCTACAATTTTTGCCAGCGGATTGTCACAATTTGTATCATAGCCTTTAGCTGCACTGATAATATGACCTCTCCCCAATTAAATTTTAAAGAATTTAGTTAAAGAACATCAAATCAATCAAACGCTCGCAATAAGCAATTGACGTAATAATGAAGAAATGACGTCACAATTCTACTTTTAATGAATAACCTAATTAGCCAGTCCAATTAATTCCGATCTCCAGGAATGTTTTGAAAATCGTAACAATTCGCTGATGACATCACAAAGTAGCCTTCAGTTTTTCATCGTGAAACATTCTGTGTGTAGTGTTGATAATTGGGGGTAAACAAGGTGAGCGACATTCCTTCCTTCGCCATCTTTATATCCGCTAACAAAATGAGAGTGATGTTAGTAAAAGAGCAAGCCACATGCACTAACAACTGTTTTCTCTGCACTGTAAAGGAAGGAAGCAAAATACAACTGAATGCACTGGCCGGGAATCGAACCCGGGGCTCCCGCGTGGGAGGCGAGAATTCTACCACTGAACCACCAGTGCCAATGTTGACAAAGCGTGTTTCATATAAAACTATATGATGTTTGTTCAAGTAAGCTTTGTCAATGCGTCATGGTAACAAAAACAACAGCAATTAACTTTATTACATGCAGATGGTAAGTAGTACAGAAACAAGTGTATACAATTATTATAAATTATGAGAGTAGGTAGGACTATAACAAAACATGAAGGTTATCTAATCAGGACCACCGTGAATTACATGTAAAAGACGCTGGCAAAGTCATTCCTGAAAGCATATGTTGATGAAGTGGTATTCTAAAGACAAGTAATATTATTTCATTCCACCACCTTTACATCATGCAACAGAATGGTAGTGATACTTGCAAAGGATTAAGCCACATACAATGACTGCTCTTGTTTCTTCACTATCAAGAAAAGTTGCAAAAATACAATTCGATGCACTGGCCGGGAATCGAACCCGGACCTCCCGCGTGGCAGGCGAGAATTCTACCACTGAACCACCAGTGCCATTGATAATGTAATGTGGAAATAAAAGAATCGCTACAATTTTTGCCAGCGGATTGTCACAATTTGTATCATAGCCTTTAGCTGCACTGATAATATGACCTCTCCCCAATTAAATTTTAAAGAATTTAGTTAAAGAACATCAAATCAATCAAACGCGCGCAATAAGCAATTGACGTAATAATGAAGAAATGACGTCACAATTCTACTTTTAATGAATAACCTAATTAGCCAGTCCAATTAATTCCGATCTCCAGGAATGTTTTGTAAATCGTAACAATTCAGTGATGACATCACAAAGTAGCCTTCAGTTTTTCATTGTGAAACGTGCTGTGTGTAGTGTTGATAATTGGGGGTAAACAAGGTGAGCGACATTCCTTCATTCGCCATCTTTATATCCGCTAACAAAATGAGAGCGATGTTAGTAAAAGAGAAAGCCACATGCACTAACAACTGTTTTCTCTGCACTGTAAAGGAAGGAAGCAAAATACAACTGAATGCACTGGCCGGGAATCAAACACGGGGCTCCCGCGTGGGAGACGAGAATTCTACCACTGAACCACCAGTGCCAATGTTGACAAAACGTGTTTCATATAAAACTATATGATGTTTGTTCAAGTAAGCTTTGTCAATGCGTCATGGTAACAAAAACAACAGCAATTAACTTTATTACATGCAGATGGAAAGTAGTACAGAAACAAGTGTATACAATTATTATAAAATTTGAGAGTAGGTAGGACTATAACAAAACATGAAGGTTATCTAATCAGGACCACCGTGAATTACATGTAAAAGACGCTGGCAAAGTCATTCCTGAAAGCATATGTTGATGAAGTGGTATTCTAAAGACAAGTAATATTCTTTCATTCCACCACCTTTACATCATGCAACAGAATGGTAGTGATACTTGCAAAGGATGAAACCACATACAATGACTGCTCTTGTTTCTTCACTATCAAGAAAAGTTGCAAAAATACAATTCGATGCACTGGCCGGGAATCGAACCCGGGCCTCCCGCGTGGCAGGCGAGAATTTTACCACTGAACCACCAGTGCCATTGATAATGTAATATGGAAATAAAAGAATCACTACAATTTTTGCCAGCGGATTGTCACAATTTGTATCATAGCCTTTAGCTGCACTGATAATATGACCTCTCCCCAATTAAATTTTAAAGAATTTAGTTAAAGAACATCAAATCAATCAAACGCGCGCAATAAGCAATTGGCGTAATAATGAAGAAATGATGTCACAATTCTACTTTTAATGAATAACCTAATTAGCCAGTCCAATTAATTCCGATCTCCAGGAATGTTTTGTAAATCGTAACAATTCACTGATGACATCACAAAGTAGCCTTCAGTTTTTCATTGTGAAACGTTCTGTGTGTAGTGTTGATAATTGGGGGTAAACAAGGTGAGCGACATTCCTTCCTTCGCCATCTTTATATCCGCTAACAAAATGAGAGTGATGTTAGTAAAAGAGCAAGCCACATGCACTAACAACTGTTTTCTCTGCACTGTAAAGGAAGGAAGCAAAATACAACTGAATGCACTGGCCGGGAATCGAACACGGGGCTCCCGCGTGAGAGGCGAGAATTCTACCACTGAACCACCAGTGCCAATGTTGACAAAACGTGTTTCATATAAAACTATATGATGTTTGTTCAAGTAATCTTTGTCAATGCGTCATGGTAACAAAAACAACAGCAATTAACTTTATTACATGCAGATGGTAAGTAGTACAGAAACAAGCTAAGTGTATACAATTATTATAAATTATGAGAGTAGGTAGGACTATAACAAAACATGAAGGTTATCTAATCAGGACCACCGTGAATTACATGTAAAAGACGCTGGCAAAGTCATTCCTGAAAGCATATGTTGATGAAGTGGTATTCTAAAGACAAGTAATATTCTTTCATTCCACCACCTTTACATCATGCAACAGAATGGTAGTGATACTTGCAAAGAATGAAGCCACATACAATGACTGCTCTTGTTTCTTCACTATCATGAAAAGTTGCAAAAATACAATTCGATGCACTGGCCGGGAATCGAACCTGGGCCTCCCGCGTGGCAGGCGAGAATTCTACCACTGAACCACCAGTGCCATTGATAATGTAATGTGGAAATAAAAGAATCGCTACAATTTTTGCCAGCGGATTGTCACAATTTGTATCATAGCCTTTAGCTGCACTGATAATATGACCTCTCCCCAATTAAATTTTAAAGAATTTAGTTAAAGAACATCAAATCAATCAAACGCGCGCAATAAGCAATTGGCGTAATAATGAAGAAATGATGTCACAATTCTACTTTTAATGAATAACCTAATTAGCCAGTCCAATTAATTCCGATCTCCAGGAATGTTTTGTAAATCGTAACAATTCACTGATGACATCACAAAGTAGCCTTCAGTTTTTCATTGTGAAACGTTCTGTGTGTAGTGTTGATAATTGGGGGTAAACAAGGTGAGCGACATTCCTTCCTTCGCCATCTTTATATCCGCTAACAAAATGAGAGTGATGTTAGTAAAAGAGCAAGCCACATGCACTAACAACTGTTTTCTCTGCACTGTAAAGGAAGGAAGTAAAATACAACTGAATGCACTGGCCGGGAATCGAACACGGGGCTCCCGCGTGAGAGGCGAGAATTCTACCACTGAACCACCAGTGCCAATGTTGACAAAACGTGTTTCATATAAAACTATATGATGTTTGTTCAAGTAATCTTTGTCAATGCGTCATGGTAACAAAAACAACAGCAATTAACTTTATTACATGCAGATGGTAAGTAGTACAGAAACAAGTGTATACAATTATTATAAATTATGAGAGTAGGTAGGACTATAACAAAACATGAAGGTTATCTAATCAGGACCACCGTGAATTACATGTAAAAGACGCTGGCAAAGTCATTCCTGAAAGCATATGTTGATGAAGTGGTATTCTAAAGACAAGTAATATTATTTCATTCCACCACCTTTACATCATGCAACAGAATGGTAGTGATACTTGCAAAGGATGAAGCCACATACAATGACTGCTCTTGTTTCTTCACTATCAAGAAAAGTTGCAAAAATACAATTCGATGCACTGGCCGGGAATCGAACCAGGACCTCCCGCGTGGCAGGCGAGAATTCTACCACTGAACCACCAGTGCCATTGATAATGTAATGTGGAAATAAAAGAATCGCTACAATTTTTGCCAGCGGATTGTCACAATTTGTATCATAGCCTTTAGCTGCACTGATAATATGACCTCTCCCCAATTAAATTTTAAAGAATTTAGTTAAAGAACATCAAATCAATCAAACGCGCGCAATAAGCAATTGACGTAATAATGAAGAAATGACGTCACAATTCTACTTTTAATGAATAACCTAATTAGCCAGTCCAATTAATTCCGATCTCCAGGAATGTTTTGTAAATCGTAACAATTCAGTGATGACATCACAAAGTAGCCTTCAGTTTTTCATTGTGAAACGTGCTGTGTGTAGTGTTGATAATTGGGGGTAAACAAGGTGAGCGACATTCCTTCATTCGCCATCTTTATATCCGCTAACAAAATGAGAGCGATGTTAGTAAAAGAGAAAGCCACATGCACTAACAACTGTTTTCTCTGCACTGTAAAGGAAGGAAGCAAAATACAACTGAATGCACTGGCCGGGAATCGAACACGGGGCTCCCGCGTGGGAGACGAGAATTCTACCACTGAACCACCAGTGCCAATGTTGACAAAACGTGTTTCATATAAAACTATATGATGTTTGTTCAAGTAAGCTTTGTCAATGCGTCATGGTAACAAAAACAACAGCAATTAACTTTATTACATGCAGATGGAAAGTAGTACAGAAACAAGTGTATACAATTATTATAAAATTTGAGAGTAGGTAGGACTATAACAAAACATGAAGGTTATCTAATCAGGACCACCGTGAATTACATGTAAAAGACGCTGGCAAAGTCATTCCTGAAAGCATATGTTGATGAAGTGGTATTCTAAAGACAAGTAATATTCTTTCATTCCACCACCTTTACATCATGCAACAGAATGGTAGTGATACTTGCAAAGGATGAAACCACATACAATGACTGCTCTTGTTTCTTCACTATCAAGAAAAGTTGCAAAAATACAATTCGATGCACTGGCCGGGAATCGAACCCGGGCCTCCCGCGTGGCAGGCGAGAATTCTACCACTGAACCACCAGTGCCATTGATAATGTAATATGGAAATAAAAGAATCACTACAATTTTTGCCAGCGGATTGTCACAATTTGTATCATAGCCTTTAGCTGCACTGATAATATGACCTCTCCCCAATTAAATTTTAAAGAATTTAGTTAAAGAACATCAAATCAATCAAACGCGCGCAATAAGCAATTGGCGTAATAATGAAGAAATGATGTCACAATTCTACTTTTAATGAATAACCTAATTAGCCAGTCCAATTAATTCCGATCTCCAGGAATGTTTTGTAAATCGTAACAATTCACTGATGACATCACAAAGTAGCCTTCAGTTTTTCATTGTGAAACGTTCTGTGTGTAGTGTTGATAATTGGGGGTAAACAAGGTGAGCGACATTCCTTCCTTCGCCATCTTTATATCCGCTAACAAAATGAGAGTGATGTTAGTAAAAGAGCAAGCCACATGCACTAACAACTGTTTTCTCTGCACTGTAAAGGAAGGAAGCAAAATACAACTGAATGCACTGGCCGGGAATCGAACACGGGGCTCCCGCGTGAGAGGCGAGAATTCTACCACTGAACCACCAGTGCCAATGTTGACAAAACGTGTTTCATATAAAACTATATGATGTTTGTTCAAGTAATCTTTGTCAATGCGTCATGGTAACAAAAACAACAGCAATTAACTTTATTACATGCAGATGGTAAGTAGTACAGAAACAAGCTAAGTGTATACAATTATTATAAATTATGAGAGTAGGTAGGACTATAACAAAACATGAAGGTTATCTAATCAGGACCACCGTGAATTACATGTAAAAGACGCTGGCAAAGTCATTCCTGAAAGCATATGTTGATGAAGTGGTATTCTAAAGACAAGTAATATTCTTTCATTCCACCACCTTTACATCATGCAACAGAATGGTAGTGATACTTGCAAAGAATGAAGCCACATACAATGACTGCTCTTGTTTCTTCACTATCATGAAAAGTTGCAAAAATACAATTCGATGCACTGGCCGGGAATCGAACCCGGGCCTCCCGCGTGGCAGGCGAGAATTCTACCACTGAACCACCAGTGCCATTGATAATGTAATGTGGAAATAAAAGAATCGCTACAATTTTTGCCAGCGGATTGTCACAATTTGTATCATAGCCTTTAGCTGCACTGATAATATGACCTCTCCCCAATTAAATTTTAAAGAATTTAGTTAAAGAACATCAAATCAATCAAACGCTCGCAATAAGCAATTGACGTAATAATGAAGAAATGACGTCACAATTCTACTTTTAATGAATAACCTAATTAGCCAGTCCAATTAATTCCGATCTCCAGGAATGTTTTGAAAATCGTAACAATTCACTGATGACATCACAAAGTAGCCTTCAGTTTTTCATCGTGAAACATTCTGTGTGTAGTGTTGATAATTGGGGGTAAACAAGGTGAGCGACATTCCTTCCTTCGCCATCTTTATATCCGCTAACAAAATGAGAGTGATGTTAGTAAAAGAGCAAGCCACATGCACTAACAACTGTTTTCTCTGCACTGTAAAGGAAGGAAGCAAAATACAACTGAATGCACTGGCCGGGAATCGAACCCGGGGCTCCCGCGTGGGAGGCGAGAATTCTACCACTGAACCACCAGTGCCAATGTTGACAAAGCGTGTTTCATATAAAACTATATGATGTTTGTTCAAGTAAGCTTTGTCAATGCGTCATGGTAACAAAAACAACAGCAATTAACTTTATTACATGCAGATGGTAAGTAGTACAGAAACAAGTGTATACAATTATTATAAATTATGAGAGTAGGTAGGACTATAACAAAACATGAAGGTTATCTAATCAGGACCACCGTGAATTACATGTAAAAGACGCTGGCAAAGTCATTCCTGAAAGCATATGTTGATGAAGTGGTATTCTAAAGACAAGTAATATTATTTCATTCCACCACCTTTACATCATGCAACAGAATGGTAGTGATACTTGCAAAGGATGAAACCACATACAATGACTGCTCTTGTTTCTTCACTATCAAGAAAAGTTGCAAAAATACAATTCGATGCACTGGCCGGGAATCGAACCCGGGCCTCCCGCGTGGCAGGCGAGAATTCTACCACTGAACCACCAGTGCCATTGATAATGTAATATGGAAATAAAAGAATCACTACAATTTTTGCCAGCGGATTGTCACAATTTGTATCATAGCCTTTAGCTGCACTGATAATATGACCTCTCCCCAATTAAATTTTAAAGAATTTAGTTAAAGAACATCAAATCAATCAAACGCGCGCAATAAGCAATTGGCGTAATAATGAAGAAATGATGTCACAATTCTACTTTTAATGAATAACCTAATTAGCCAGTCCAATTAATTCCGATCTCCAGGAATGTTTTGTAAATCGTAACAATTCACTGATGACATCACAAAGTAGCCTTCAGTTTTTCATCGTGAAACGTTCTGTGTGTAGTGTTGATAATTGGGGGTAAACAAGGTGAGCGACATTCCTTCCTTCACCATCTTTATATCCGCTAACAAAATGAGAGTGATGTTAGTAAAAGAGCAAGCCACATGCACTAACAACTGTTTTCTCTGCACTGTAAAGGAAGGAAGCAAAATACAACTGAATGCACTGGCCGGGAATCGAACCCGGGGCTCCCGCGTGGAAGGCGAGAATTCTACCACTGAACCACCAGTGCCAATGTTGACAAAACGTGTTTCATATAAAACTATATGATGTTTGTTCAAGTAAGCTTTGTCAAGGCGTCATGGTAACAAAAACAACAGCAATTAACTTTATTACATGCAGATGGTAAGTAGTACAGAAACAAGCTAAGTGTATACAATTATTATAAATTATGAGAGTAGGTAGGACTATAACAAAACATGAAGGTTATCTAATCAGGACCACCGTGAATTACATGTAAAAGACGCTGGCAAAGTCATTCCTGAAAGCATATGTTGATGAAGTGGTATTCTAAAGACAAGTAATATTCTTTCATTCCACCACCTTTACATCATGCAACAGAATGGTAGTGATACTTGCAAAGAATGAAGCCACATACAATGACTGCTCTTGTTTCTTCACTATCAAGAAAAGTTGCAAAAATACAATTCGATGCACTGGCCGGGAATCGAACCCGGGCCTCCCGCGTGGCAGGCGAGAATTCTACCACTGAACCACCAGTGCCATTGATAAAGTAATGTGGAAATAAAAGAATCGCTACAATTTTTGCCAGCGGATTGTCACAATTTGTATCATAGCCTTTAGCTGCACTGATAATATGACCTCTCCCCAATTAAATTTTAAAGAATTTAGTTAAAGAACATCAAATCAATCAAACGCGCGCAATAAGCAATTGACGTAATAATGAAGAAATGACGTCACAATTATACTGTTAATGAATAACCTAATTAGCCAGTCCAATTAATTCCGATCTCCTGGAATGTTTTGTAAATCGTAACAATTCACTGATGACATCACAAAGTAGCCTTCAGTTTTTCATCGTGAAACGTGCTGTGTGTAGTGTTGATAATTGGGGGTAAACAAGGTGAGCGACATTCCTTCATTCGCCATCTTTATATCCGCTAACAAAATGAGAGTGATGTTAGTAAAAGAGCAAGCCACATGCACTAACAACTGTTTTCTCTGCACTGTAAAGGAAGGAAGCAAAATACAACTGAATGCACTGGCCGGGAATCGAACCCGGGGCTCCCGCGTGGGAGGCGAGAATTCTACTACTGAACCACCAGTGCCAATGTTGACAAAACGTGTTTCATATAAAACTATATGATGTTTGTTCAAGTAAGCTTTGTCAATGCGTCATGGTAACAAAAACAACAGCAATTAACTTTATTACATGCAGATGGAAAGTAGTACAGAAACAAGTGTATACAATTATTATAAAATATGAGAGTAGGTAGGACTATAACAAAACATGAAGGTTATCTAATCAGGACCACCGTGAATTACATGTAAAAGACGCTGGCAAAGTCATTCCTGAAAGCATATGTTGATGAAGTGGTATTCTAAAGACAAGTAATATTCTTTAATTCCACCATGCACCTTTACATCATGCAACAGAATGGTAGTGATACTTGCAAAGGATGAAGCCACATACAATGACTGCTCTTGTTTCTTCACTATCAAGAAAAGTTGCAAAAATACAATTCGATGCACTGGCCGGGAATCGAGCCCGGACCTGCCGCGTGGCAGGCGAGAATTCTACCACTGAACCACCAGTGCCATTGATAACGTAATGTGGAAATAAAAGAATCGCTACAATTTTTGCCAGCGGATTGTCACAATTTGTATCATAGCCTTTAGCTGCACTGATAATATGACCTCTCCCCAATTAAATTTTAAAGAATTTAGTTAAAGAACATCAAATCAATCAAACGCGCGCAATAAGCAATTGACGTAATAATGAAGAAATGACGTCACAATTCTACTTATAATGAATAACCTAATTAGCGAGTCCAATTAATTCCGATCTCCAGGAATGTTTTGTAAATCGTAACAATTCACTGATGACATCACAAAGTAGCCTTCAGTTTTTCATCGTGAAACGTTCTGTGTGTAGTGTTGATAATTGGGGGTAAACAAGGTGAGCGAACGGCATTCCTTCCTTCGCCATCTTTATATCCGCTAACAAAATGAGAGTGATGTTAGTAAAAGAGCAAGCCACATGCACTAACAACTGTTTTCTCTGCACTGTAAAGGAAGGAAGCAAAATACAACTGAATGCACTGGCCGGGAATCGAACCCGGGGCTCCCGCGTGGGAGGCGAGAATTCTACCACTGAACCACCAGTGCCAATGTTGACAAAACGTGTTTCATATAAAACTATATGATGTTTGTTCAATTAAGCTTTGTCAATGCGTCATGGTAACAAAAACAACAGCAATTAACTTTATTACATGCAGATGGAAAGTAGTACAGAAACAAGTGTATACAGTTATTATAAAATATGAGAGTAGGTAGGACTATAACAAAACAAGAAGGTTATCTAATCAGGACCACCGTGAATTACATGTAAAAGACGCTGGCAAAGTCATTCCTGAAAGCATATGTCGATGAAGTGGTATTCTAAAGACAAGTAATATTCTTTCATTCCACCACCTTTACATCATGCAACAGAATGGTAGTGATACTAGCAAAGGATGAAGCCAGATACAATGACTACTCTTGTTTCTTCACTATCAAGAAAAGTTGCAAAAATATAATTCGATGCACTGGCCGGGAATCGAACCCGGGCCTCCCGCGTGGCAGGCGAGAATTCTACCACTGAACCACCAGTGCCATTGATAATGTAATGAGGAAATAAAAGAATCGTTACAATTTTTACCAGCGGATTGTCTCAATTTGTATCATAGCCTTTAGCTGCACTGATAATATAACTTCTCGCCAATTAAATTTTAAAGAATTTAGTTAAAGAACATCAAATCAATCAAACGCAAGCAATAAGCAATTGACGTAATAATGAAGAAATGACGTCACAATTCTACTTTTAATGAATAACCTAATTAGCCAGTCCAATTAATCCCGATCTCCAGGAATGTTTTGTAAATCGTAACAATTCACTGATGACATCACAAAGTAGCCTTCAGTTTTTCATCGTGAAACGTTCTGTGTGTAGTGTTGATAATTGGGGGTAAACAAGGTGAGCGACATTCCTTCCTACGCCATCTTTATATCCGCTAACAAAATGAGAGCGATGTTAGTAAAAGAGCAAGCCCCATGCACTAACAACTGTTTTCTCTGCACTGTAAAGGAAGGAAGCAAAATACAACTGAATGCACTGGCCGGGAATCGAACCCGGGGCTCCCGCGTGGGAGGCGAGAATTCTACCACTGAACCACCAGTGCCAATGTTGACAAAACGTGTTTCATATAAAACTATATGATGTTTGTTCAAGTAAGCTTTGTCAATGCGTCATGGTAACAAAAACAACAGCAATTAACTTTATTACATGCAGATGGAAAGTAGTACAGAAACAAGTGTATACAATTATTATAAAATTTGAGAGTAGGTAGGACTATAACAAAACATGAAGGTTATCTAATCAGGACCACCGTGAATTACATGTAAAAGACGCTGGCAAAGTCATTCCTGAAAGCATATGTTGATGAAGTGGTATTCTAAAGACAAGTAATATTCTTTCATTCCACCACCTTTACATCATGCAACAGAATGGTAGTGATACTTGCAAAGGATGAAGCCACATACAATGACTGCTCTTGTTTCTTCGCTATCAAGAAAAGTTGCAAAAATACAATTCGATGCACTGGCCGGGAATCGAACCCGGGCCTCCCGCGTGGCAGGCGAGAATTCTACCACTGAACCACCAGTGCCATTGATAATGTAATATGGAAATAAAAGAATCACTACAATTTTTGCCAGCGGATTGTCACAATTTGTATCATAGCCTTTAGCTGCACTGATAATATGACCTCTCCCCAATTAAATTTTAAAGAATTTAGTTAAAGAACATCAAATCAATCAAACGCGCGCAATAAGCAATTGACGTAATAATGAAGAAATGACGTCACAATTCTACTGTTAATGAACAACCTAATTAGCCAGTCCAATTAATTCCGATCTCCAGCAATGTTTTGTAAATCGTAACAATTCACTGATGACATCACAAAGTAGCCTTCAGTTTTTCATCGTGAAACGTGCTGTGTGTAGTGTTGATAATTGGGGGTAAACAAGGTGAGCGACATTCCTTCCTACGCCATCTTTATATCCGCTAACAAAATGAGAGTGATGTTAGTAAAAGAGCAAGCCCCATGCACTAACAACTGTTTTCTCTGCACTGTAAAGGAAGGAAGCAAAATACAACTGAATGCACTGGCCGGGAATCGAACCCGGGGCTCCCGCGTGGGAGGCGAGAATTCTACCACTGAACCACCAGTGCCAATGTTGACAAAACGTGTTTCATATAAAACTATATGATGTTTGTTCAAGTAAGCTTTGTCAATGCGTCATGGTAACAAAAACAACAGCAATTAACTTTATTACATGCAGATGAAAAGTAGTACAGAAACAAGTGTATACAATTATTATAAAATTTGAGAGTAGGTAGGACTATAACAAAACATGAAGGTTATCTAATCAGGACCACCGTGAATTACATGTAAAAGACGCTGGCAAAGTCATTCCTGAAAGCATATGTTGATGAAGTGGTATTCTAAAGACAAGTAATATTCTTTCATTCCACCACCTTTACATCATGCAACAGAATGGTAGTGATACTTGCAAAGGATGAAGCCACATACAATGACTGCTCTTGTTTCTTCGCTATCAAGAAAAGTTGCAAAAATACAATTCGATGCACTGGCCGGGAATCGAACCCGGGCCTCCCGCGTGGCAGGCGAGAATTCTACCACTGAACCACCAGTGCCATTGATAATGTAATATGGAAATAAAAGAATCACTACAATTTTTGCCAGCGGATTGTCACAATTTGTATCATAGCCTTTAGCTGCACTGATAATATGGTAATAAGTTCATGTCCTAGATACACCAATATGTTACTGACGTTCTATGACCGAAACATAATAGAACGTAATTAACCTATTGTTGTATCTAGGACATGAACTTATTACCGATAATATGACCTCTCCCCAATTAAATTTTAAAGAATTTAGTTAAAGAACATCAAATCAATCAAACGCGCGCAATAAGCAATTGGCGTAATAATGAAGAAATGATGTCACAATTCTACTTTTAATGAATAACATGCACTAACAACTGTTTTCTCTGCACTGTAAAGGAAGGAAGCAAAATACAACTGAATGCACTGGCAGGGAATCGAACCCGGGGGTCCCGCGTGGGAGGCGAGAATTCTACCACTGAACCACCAGTGCCAATGTTGACAAAACGTGTTTCATATAAAACTATATGATGTTTGTTCAAGTAAGCTTTGTCAATGCGTCATGGTAACAAAAACAACAGCAATTAACTTTATTACATGCAGATGGAAAGTAGTACAGAAACAAGTTTATACAATTATTATAAAATATGAGTGTAGGTAGGACTATAACAAAACATGAAGGTTATCTAATCAGGACCACCGTGAATTACATGTAAAAGACGCTGGCAAAGTCATTCCTGAAAGCATATGTTGATGAAGTGGTATTCTAAAGACAAGTAATATTCTTTCATTCCACCACCTTTACATCATGCAACAGAATGGTAGTGATACTTGCAAAGGATGAAGCCACATACAATGACTGCTCTTGTTTCTTCGCTATCAAGAAAAGTTGCAAAAATACAATTCGATGCATTGGCCGGGAATCGAACCCGGGCCTCCCGCGTGGCAGGCGAGAATTCTACCACTGAACCACCAGTGCCATTGATAATGTAATGTGGAAATAAAAGAATCGCTACAATTTTTGCCAGCGGATTGTCACAATTTGTATCATAGCCTTTAGCTGCACTGATAATATGACCTCTCGCCAATTAAATTTTAAAGAATTTAGTTAAACAACATCAAATCAATCAAACGCGCGCAATAAGCAATTGACGTAATAATGAAGAAATGACGTCACAATTCTACTTTTAATGAACAACCTAATAACCAGTCCAATTAATTCCGATCTCCAGGAATGTTTTATACATCGTAACAATTCACTGATGACATCACAATGTAGCCTTCAGTTTTTCATCGTGAAACGTGCTGTGTGTAGTGTTGATAATTGGGGGTAAACAAGGTGAGCGACATTCCTTCCTTCGCCATCTTTATATCCGCTAACAAAATGAGAGTGATGTTAGTAAAAGAGCAAGCCCCATGCACTAACAACTGATTTCTCTGCACTGTAAAGGAAGGAAGCAAAATACAACTGAATGCACTGGCCGGGAATCGAACCCGGGGCTCCCGCGTGGGAGGCGAGAATTCTACCACTGAACCACCAGTGCCAATGTTGACAAAACGTGTTTCATATAAAACTATATGATGTTTGTTCAAGTAAGCTTTGTCAATGCGTCATGGTAACAAAAACAACAGCAATTAACTTTATTACATGCAGATGGAAAGTAGTACAGAAACAAGTGTATACAATTATTATAAAATTTGAGAGTAGGTAGGACTATAACAAAACATGAAGGTTATCTAATCAGGACCACCGTGAATTACATGTAAAAGACGCTGGCAAAGTCATTCCTGAAAGCATATGTTGATGAAGTGGTATTCTAAAGACAAGTAATATTCTTTCATTCCACCACCTTTACATCATGCAACAGAATGGTAGTGATACTTGCAAAGGATGAAGCCACATACAATGACTGCTCTTGTTTCTTCGCTATCAAGAAAAGTTGCAAAAATACAATTCGATGCATTGGCCGGGAATCGAACCCGGGCCTCCCGCGTGGCAGGCGAGAATTCTACCACTGAACCACCAGTGCCATTGATAATGTAATGTGGAAATAAAAGAATCGCTACAATTTTTGCCAGCGGATTGTCACAATTTGTATCATAGCCTTTAGCTGCACTGATAATATGACCTCTCCCCAATTAAATTTTAAAGAATTTAGTTAAAGAACATCAAATCAATCAAACGCGCGCAATAAGCAATTGGCGTAATAATGAAGAAATGATGTCACAATTCTACTTTTAATGAACAACCTAATAACCAGTCCAATTAATTCCGATCTCCAGGAATGTTTTATAAATCGTAACAATTCACTGATGACATCACAAAGTAGCCTTCAGTTTTTCATCGTGAAACGTGCTGTGTGTAGTGTTGATAATTGGGGGTAAACAAGGTGAGCGACATTCCTTCCTTCGCCATCTTTATATCCGCTAACAAAATGAGAGTGATGTTAGTAAAAGAGCAAGCCCCGTGCACTAACAACTGTTTTCTCTGCACTGTAAAGGAAGGAAGCAAAATACAACTGAATGCACTGGCCGGGAATCGAACCCGGGGCTCCCGCGTGGGAGGCGAGAATTCTACCACTGAACCACCAGTGCCAATGTTGACAAAACGTGTTTCATATAAAACTATATGATGTTTGTTCAAGTAAGCTTTGTCAATGCGTCATGGTAACAAAAACAACAGCAATTAACTTTATTACATGCAGATGGGAAGTAGTACAGAAACAAGTGTATACAATTATTATAAAATTTGAGAGTAGGTAGGACTATAACAAAACATGAAGGTTATCTAATCAGGACCACCGTGAATTACATGTAAAAGACGCTGGCAAAGTCATTCCTGAAAGCATATGTTGATGAAGTGGTATTCTAAAGACAAGTAATATTCTTTCATTCCACCACCTTTACATCATGCAACAGAATGGTAGTGATACTTGCAAAGGATGAAGCCACATACAATGACTGCTCTTGTTTCTTCGCTATCAAGAAAAGTTGCAAAAATACAATTCGATGCACTGGCCGGGAATCGAACCCGGGCCTCCCGCGTGGCAGGCGAGAATTCTACCACTGAACCACCAGTGCCATTGATAATGTAATATGGAAATAAAAGAATCACTACAATTTTTGCCAGCGGATTGTCACAATTTGTATCATAGCCTTTAGCTGCACTGATAATATGACCTCTCCCCAATTAAATTTTAAAGAATTTAGTTAAAGAACATCAAATCAATCAAACGCGCGCAATAAGCAATTGGCGTAATAATGAAGAAATGATGTCACAATTCTACTTTTAATGAATAACATGCACTAACAACTGTTTTCTCTGCACTGTAAAGGAAGGAAGCAAAATACAACTGAATGCACTGGCCGGGGGTAAACAAGGTGAGCGACATTCCTTCCTTCGCCATCTTTATATCCGTTAACAAAATGAGATTGATGTTAGTAAAAGAGCAAGCCACATGCACTAACAACTGTTTTCTCTGCACTGTAAAGGAAGGAAGCAAAATACAACTGAATGCACTGGCCGGGAATCGAACACGGGGCTCCCGCGTGGGAGGCGAGAATTCTACCACTGAACCACCAGTGCCAATGTTGACAAAACGTATTTCATATAAAACTATATGATGTTTGTTCAAGTAAGCTTTGTCAATGCGTCATGGTAACAAAAACAACAGCAATTAACTTTATTACATGCAGATGGAAAGTAGTACAGAAACAAGTTTATACAATTATTATAAAATATGAGTGTAGGTAGGACTATAACAAAACATGAAGGTTATCTAATCAGGACCACCGTGAATTACATGTAAAAGACGCTGGCAAAGTCATTCCTGAAAGCATATGTTGATGAAGTGGTATTCTAAAGACAAGTAATATTCTTTCATTCCACCACCTTTACATCATGCAACAGAATGGTAGTGATACTTGCAAAGGATGAAGCCACATACAATGACTGCTCTTGTTTCTTCGCTATCAAGAAAAGTTGCAAAAATACAATTCGATGCATTGGCCGGGAATCGAACCCGGGCCTCCCGCGTGGCAGGCGAGAATTCTACCACTGAACCACCAGTGCCATTGATAATGTAATGTGGAAATAAAAGAATCGCTACAATTTTTGCCAGCGGATTGTCACAATTTGTATCATAGCCTTTAGCTGCACTGATAATATGACCTCTCGCCAATTAAATTTTAAAGAATTTAGTTAAACAACATCAAATCAATCAAACGCGCGCAATAAGCAATTGACGTAATAATGAAGAAATGACGTCACAATTCTACTTTTAATGAACAACCTAATAACCAGTCCAATTAATTCCGATCTCCAGGAATGTTTTATACATCGTAACAATTCACTGATGACATCACAATGTAGCCTTCAGTTTTTCATCGTGAAACGTGCTGTGTGTAGTGTTGATAATTGGGGGTAAACAAGGTGAGCGACATTCCTTCCTTCGCCATCTTTATATCCGCTAACAAAATGAGAGTGATGTTAGTAAAAGAGCAAGCCCCATGCACTAACAACTGATTTCTCTGCACTGTAAAGGAAGGAAGCAAAATACAACTGAATGCACTGGCCGGGAATCGAACCCGGGGCTCCCGCGTGGGAGGCGAGAATTCTACCACTGAACCACCAGTGCCAATGTTGACAAAACGTGTTTCATATAAAACTATATGATGTTTGTTCAAGTAAGCTTTGTCAATGCGTCATGGTAACAAAAACAACAGCAATTAACTTTATTACATGCAGATGGAAAGTAGTACAGAAACAAGTGTATACAATTATTATAAAATTTGAGAGTAGGTAGGACTATAACAAAACATGAAGGTTATCTAATCAGGACCACCGTGAATTACATGTAAAAGACGCTGGCAAAGTCATTCCTGAAAGCATATGTTGATGAAGTGGTATTCTAAAGACAAGTAATATTCTTTCATTCCACCACCTTTACATCATGCAACAGAATGGTAGTGATACTTGCAAAGGATGAAGCCACATACAATGACTGCTCTTGTTTCTTCGCTATCAAGAAAAGTTGCAAAAATACAATTCGATGCATTGGCCGGGAATCGAACCCGGGCCTCCCGCGTGGCAGGCGAGAATTCTACCACTGAACCACCAGTGCCATTGATAATGTAATGTGGAAATAAAAGAATCGCTACAATTTTTGCCAGCGGATTGTCACAATTTGTATCATAGCCTTTAGCTGCACTGATAATATGACCTCTCCCCAATTAAATTTTAAAGAATTTAGTTAAAGAACATCAAATCAATCAAACGCGCGCAATAAGCAATTGGCGTAATAATGAAGAAATGATGTCACAATTCTACTTTTAATGAACAACCTAATAACCAGTCCAATTAATTCCGATCTCCAGGAATGTTTTATAAATCGTAACAATTCACTGATGACATCACAAAGTAGCCTTCAGTTTTTCATCGTGAAACGTGCTGTGTGTAGTGTTGATAATTGGGGGTAAACAAGGTGAGCGACATTCCTTCCTTCGCCATCTTTATATCCGCTAACAAAATGAGAGTGATGTTAGTAAAAGAGCAAGCCCCGTGCACTAACAACTGTTTTCTCTGCACTGTAAAGGAAGGAAGCAAAATACAACTGAATGCACTGGCCGGGAATCGAACCCGGGGCTCCCGCGTGGGAGGCGAGAATTCTACCACTGAACCACCAGTGCCAATGTTGACAAAACGTGTTTCATATAAAACTATATGATGTTTGTTCAAGTAAGCTTTGTCAATGCGTCATGGTAACAAAAACAACAGCAATTAACTTTATTACATGCAGATGGGAAGTAGTACAGAAACAAGTGTATACAATTATTATAAAATTTGAGAGTAGGTAGGACTATAACAAAACATGAAGGTTATCTAATCAGGACCACCGTGAATTACATGTAAAAGACGCTGGCAAAGTCATTCCTGAAAGCATATGTTGATGAAGTGGTATTCTAAAGACAAGTAATATTCTTTCATTCCACCACCTTTACATCATGCAACAGAATGGTAGTGATACTTGCAAAGGATGAAGCCACATACAATGACTGCTCTTGTTTCTTCGCTATCAAGAAAAGTTGCAAAAATACAATTCGATGCACTGGCCGGGAATCGAACCCGGGCCTCCCGCGTGGCAGGCGAGAATTCTACCACTGAACCACCAGTGCCATTGATAATGTAATATGGAAATAAAAGAATCACTACAATTTTTGCCAGCGGATTGTCACAATTTGTATCATAGCCTTTAGCTGCACTGATAATATGACCTCTCCCCAATTAAATTTTAAAGAATTTAGTTAAAGAACATCAAATCAATCAAACGCGCGCAATAAGCAATTGGCGTAATAATGAAGAAATGATGTCACAATTCTACTTTTAATGAATAACATGCACTAACAACTGTTTTCTCTGCACTGTAAAGGAAGGAAGCAAAATACAACTGAATGCACTGGCAGGGAATCGAACCCGGGGGTCCCGCGTGGGAGGCGAGAATTCTACCACTGAACCACCAGTGCCAATGTTGACAAAACGTGTTTCATATAAAACTATATGATGTTTGTTCAAGTAAGCTTTGTCAATGCGTCATGGTAACAAAAACAACAGCAATTAACTTTATTACATGCAGATGGAAAGTAGTACAGAAACAAGTGTATACAATTATTATAAAATATGACAGTAGGTAGGACTATAACAAAACATGAAGGTTATCTAATCAGGACCACCGTGAATTACATGTAAAAGACGCTGACAAAGTCATTCCTGAAAGCATATGTTGATGAAGTGGTATTCTAAAGACAAATAATATTCTTTCATTCCACCACCTTTACATCATGCAACAGAATGGTAGTGATACTTGCAAAGGATGAAGCCACATACAATGACTGCTCTTGTTTCTTCGCTATCAAGAAAAGTTGCAAAAATACAATTCGATGCACTGGCCGGGAATCGAACCCGGGCCTCCCGCGTGGCAGGCGAGAATTCTACCACTGAACCATCAGTGCCATTGATAACGTAATATGGAAATAAAAGAATCACTACAATTTTTGCCAGCGGATTGTCACAATTTGTATCATAGCCTTTAGCTGCACTGATAATATGACCTCTCCCCAATTAAATTTTAAAGAATTTAGTTAAAGAACATCAAATCAATCAAACGCGCGCAATAAGCAATTGACGTAATAATGAAGAAATGACGTCACAATTATACTGTTAATGAATAACATAATTAGCCAGTCCAATTAATTCCGATCTCCAGGAATGTTTTGTAAATCGTAACAATTCACTGATGACATCACAAAGTAGCCTTCAGTTTTTCATCGTGAAACGTGCTGTGTGTAGTGTTGATAATTGGGGGTAAACAAGGTGAGCGGCATTCCTTCCTACGCCATCTTTATATCCGCTAACAAAATGAGAGTGATGTTAGTAAAAGAGCAAGCCCCATGCACTAACAACTGTTTTTTCTGCACTGTAAAGGAAGGAAGCAAAATACAACTGAATGCACTGGCCGGGAATCGAACCCGGGGCTCCCGCGTGGGAGGCGAGAATTCTACCACTGAACCACCAGTGCCAATGTTGACAAAACGTGTTTCATATAAAACTATATGATGTTTGTTCAAGTAAGCTTTGTCAATGCGTCATGGTAACAAAAACAACAGCAATTAACTTTATTACATGCAGATGGAATGTAGTACAGAAACAAGTGTATACAATTATTATAAAATATGACAGTAGGTAGGACTATAACAAAACATGAAGGTTATCTAATCAGGACCACCGTGAATTACATGTAAAAGACGCTGACAAAGTCATTCCTGAAAGCATATGTTGATGAAGTGGTATTCTAAAGACAAATAATATTCTTTCATTCCACCACCTTTACATCATGCAACAGAATGGTAGTGATACTTGCAAAGGATGAAGCCACATACAATGACTGCTCTTGTTTCTTCGCTATCAAGAAAAGTTGCAAAAATACAATTCGATGCACTGGCCGGGAATCGAACCCGGGCCTCCCGCGTGGCAGGCGAGAATTCTACCACTGAACCACCAGTGCCATTGATAATGTAATATGGAAATAAAAGAATCACTACAATTTTTGCCAGCGGATTGTCACAATTTGTATCATAGCCTTTAGCTGCACTGATAATATGACCTCTCCCCAATTAAATTTTAAAGAATTTAGTTAAAGAACATCAAATCAATCAAACGCGCGCGATAAGCAATTGGCGTAATAATGAAGAAATGATGTCACAATTCTACTTTTAATGAATAACATGCACTAACAACTGTTTTTTCTGCACTGTAAAGGAAGGAAGCAAAATACAACTGGATGCACTGGCCGGGAATCGAACCCGGGGCTCCCGCGTGGGAGGCGAGAATTCTACCACTGAACCACCAGTGCCAATGTTGACAAAACGTGTTTCATGTAAAACTATATGATGTTTGTTCAAGTAAGCTTTGTCAATGCGTCATGGTAACAAAAACAACAGCAATTAACTTTATTACATGCAGATGGAAAGTAGTACAGAAACAAGTTTATACAATTATTATAAAATATGAGTGTAGGTAGGACTATAACAAAACATGAAGGTTATCTAATCAGAACCACCGTGAATTACATGTAAAAGACGCTGGCAAAGTCATTCCTGAAAGCATATGTTGATGAAGTGGTATTCTAAAGACAAGTAATATTCTTTCATTCCACCACCTTTACATCATGCAACAGAATGGTAGTGATACTTGCAAAGGATGAAGCCACATACAATGACTGCTCTTGTTTCTTCGCTATCAAGAAAAGTTGCAAAAATACAATTCGATGCATTGGCCGGGAATCGAACCCGGGCCTCCCGCGTGGCAGGCGAGAATTCTACCACTGAACCACCAGTGCCATTGATAATGTAATGTGGAAATAAAAGAATCGCTACAATTTTAGCCAGCGGATTGTCACAATTTGTATCATAGCCTTTAGCTGCACTGATAATATGACCTCTCGCCAATTAAATTTTAAAGAATTTAGTTAAACAACATCAAATCAATCAAACGCGCGCAATAAGCAATTGACGTAATAATGAAGAAATGACGTCACAATTCTACTTTTAATGAACAACCTAATAACCAGTCCAATTAATTCCGATCTCCAGGAATGTTTTATACATCGTAACAATTCACTGATGACATCACAATGTAGCCTTCAGTTTTTCATCGTGAAACGTGCTGTGTGTAGTGTTGATAATTGGGGGTAAACAAGGTGAGCGACATTCCTTCCTTCGCCATCTTTATATCCGCTAACAAAATGAGAGTGATGTTAGTAAAAGAGCAAGCCCCATGCACTAACAACTGATTTCTCTGCACTGTAAAGGAAGGAAGCAAAATACAACTGAATGCACTGGCCGGGAATCGAACCCGGGGCTCCCGCGTGGGAGGCGAGAATTCTACCACTGAACCACCAGTGCCAATGTTGACAAAACGTGTTTCATATAAAACTATATGATGTTTGTTCAAGTAAGCTTTGTCAATGCGTCATGGTAACAAAAACAACAGCAATTAACTTTATTACATGCAGATGGAAAGTAGTACAGAAACAAGTGTATACAATTATTATAAAATTTGAGAGTAGGTAGGACTATAACAAAACATGAAGGTTATCTAATCAGGACCACCGTGAATTACATGTAAAAGACGCTGGCAAAGTCATTCCTGAAAGCATATGTTGATGAAGTGGTATTCTAAAGACAAGTAATATTCTTTCATTCCACCACCTTTACATCATGCAACAGAATGGTAGTGATACTTGCAAAGGATGAAGCCACATACAATGACTGCTCTTGTTTCTTCGCTATCAAGAAAAGTTGCAAAAATACAATTCGATGCACTGGCCGGGAATCGAACCCGGGCCTCCCGCGTGGCAGGCGAGAATTCTACCACTGAACCACCAGTGCCATTGATAATGTAATATGGAAATAAAAGAATCACTACAATTTTTGCCAGCGGATTGTCACAATTTGTATCATAGCCTTTAGCTGCACTGATAATATGACCTCTCCCCAATTAAATTTTAAAGAATTTAGTTAAAGAACATCAAATCAATCAAACGCGCGCAATAAGCAATTGGCGTAATAATGAAGAAATGATGTCACAATTCTACTTTTAATGAATAACATGCACTAACAACTGTTTTCTCTGCACTGTAAAGGAAGGAAGCAAAATACAACTGAATGCACTGGCCGGGAATCGAACCCGGGGCTCCCGCGTGGGAGGCGAGAATTCTACCACTGAACCACCAGTGCCAATGTTGACAAAACGTGTTTCATATAAAACTATATGATGTTTGTTCAAGTAAGCTTTGTCAATGCGTCATGGTAACAAAAACAACAGCAATTAACTTTATTACATGCAGATGGAAAAAAGTACAGAAACAAGTGTATACAATTATTATAAAATATAAGTGTAGGTAGGACTATAACAAAACATGAAGGTTATCTAATCAGGACCACCGTGAATTACATGTAAAATTAAAGACGCTGGCAAAGTCATTCCTGAAAGCATATGTTGATGAAGTGGTATTCTAAAGACAAGTAACATTCTTTCATTCCACCACCTTTACATCATGCAACAGAATGGTAGTGATACTTGCAAAGGATGAAGCCACATACAATGACTGCTCTTGTTTCTTCGCTATCAAGAAAAGTTGCAAAAATACAATTCGATGCACTGGCCGGGAATCGAACCCGGGCCTCCCGCGTGGCAGGCGAGAATTCTACCACTGAACCACCAGTGCCATTGATAATGTAATGTGGAAATAAAAGAATCGCTACAATTTTTGCCAGCGGATTGTCACAATTTGTATCATAGCCTTTAGCTGCACTGATAATATGACCTCTCCCCAATTAAATTTTAAAGAATTTAGTTAAACAACATCAAATCAATCAAACGCGCGCAATAAGCAATTGACGTAATAATGAAGAAATGACGTCACAATTTTACTTTTAATGAATAACCTAATTAGCCAGTCCAATTAATTCCGATCTCCAGGAATGTTTTGTAAATCGTAACAATTCACTGATGACATCACAAAGTAGCCTTCAGTTTTTCATCGTGAAACGTTCTGTGTGTAGTGTTGATAATTGGGGGTAAACAAGGTGAGCGACATTCCTTCCTTCGCCATCTTTATATCCGCTAACAAAATGAGAGTGATGTTAGTAAAAGAGCAAGCCACATGCACTAACAACTGTTTTCTCTGCACTGTAAAGGAAGGAAGCAAAATACAACTGAATGCACTGGCCGGGAATCGAACCCGGAGCTCCCGCGTGGGAGGCGAGAATTCTACCACTGAACCACCAGTGCCAATGTTGACAAAACGTGTTTCATATAAAACTATATGATGTTTGTTCAAGTAAGCTTTGTCAATGTGTCATGGTAACAAAAACAACAGCAATTAACTTTATTACATGCAGATGGAAAGTAGTACAGAAACAAGTGTATACAATTATTATAAAATATGAGAGTAGGTAGGACTATAACAAAACATGAAGGTTATCTAATCAGGACCACCGTGAATTACATGTAAAAGACGCTGACAAAGTCATTCCTGAAAGCATATGTTGATGAAGTGGTATTCTAAAGACAAGTAATATTCTTTCATTCCACCACCTTTACATCATGCAACAGAATGGTAGTGATACTTGCAAAGGATGAAGCCACATACAATGACTGCTCTTGTTTCTTCGCTATCAAGAAAAGTTGCAAAAATACAATTCGATGCACTGGCCGGGAATCGAACCCGGGCCTCCCGCGTGGCAGGCGAGAATTCTACCACTGAACCACCAGTGCCATTGATAAAGTAATATGGAAATAAAAGAATCGCTACAATTTTTGCCAGCGGATTGTCACAATTTGTATCATAGCCTTTAGCTGCACTGATAATATGACCTCTCGCCAATTAAATTTTAAAGAATTTAGTTAAACAACATCAAATCAATCAAACGCGCGCAATAAGCAATTGACGTAATAATGAAGAAATGACGTCACAATTCTACTTTTAATGAACAACCTAATAACCAGTCCAATTAATTCCGATCTCCAGGAATGTTTTATAAATCGTAACAATTCACTGATGACATCACAAAGTAGCCTTCAGTTTTTCATCGTGAAACGTGCTGTGTGTAGTGTTGATAATTGGGGGTAAACAAGGTGAGCGACATTCCTTCCTTCGCCATCTTTATATCCGCTAACAAAATGAGAGTGATGTTAGTAAAAGAGCAAGCCCCGTGCACTAACAACTGTTTTCTCTGCACTGTAAAGGAAGGAAGCAAAATACAACTGAATGCACTGGCCGGGAATCGAACCCGGGGCTCCCGCGTGGGAGGCGAGAATTCTACCACTGAACCACCAGTGCCAATGTTGACAAAACGTGTTTCATATAAAACTATATGATGTTTGTTCAAGTAAGCTTTGTCAATGCGTCATGGTAACAAAAACAACAGCAATTAACTTTATTACATGCAGATGGGAAGTAGTACAGAAACAAGTGTATACAATTATTATAAAATTTGAGAGTAGGTAGGACTATAACAAAACATGAAGGTTATCTAATCAGGACCACCGTGAATTACATGTAAAAGACGCTGGCAAAGTCATTCCTGAAAGCATATGTTGATGAAGTGGTATTCTAAAGACAAGTAATATTCTTTCATTCCACCACCTTTACATCATGCAACAGAATGGTAGTGATACTTGCAAAGGATGAAGCCACATACAATGACTGCTCTTGTTTCTTCGCTATCAAGAAAAGTTGCAAAAATACAATTCGATGCACTGGCCGGGAATCGAACCCGGGCCTCCCGCGTGGCAGGCGAGAATTCTACCACTGAACCACCAGTGCCATTGATAATGTAATATGGAAATAAAAGAATCACTACAATTTTTGCCAGCGGATTGTCACAATTTGTATCATAGCCTTTAGCTGCACTGATAATATGACCTCTCCCCAATTAAATTTTAAAGAATTTAGTTAAAGAACATCAAATCAATCAAACGCGCGCAATAAGCAATTGGCGTAATAATGAAGAAATGATGTCACAATTCTACTTTTAATGAATAACATGCACTAACAACTGTTTTCTCTGCACTGTAAAGGAAGGAAGCAAAATACAACTGAATGCACTGGCCGGGAATCGAACACGGGGCTCCCGCGTGGGAGGCGAGAATTCTACCACTGAACCACCAGTGCCAATGTTGACAAAACGTGTTTCATATAAAACTATATGATGTTTGTTCAAGTAAGCTTTGTCAATGCGTCATGGTAACAAAAACAACAGCAATTAACTTTATTACATGCAGATGGAAAGTAGTACAGAAACAAGTGTATACAATTATTATAAAATATGAGAGTAGGTAGGACTATAACAAAACATGAAGGTTATCTAATCAGGACCACCGTGAATTACATGTAAAAGACGCTGACAAAGTCATTCCTGAAAGCATATGTTGATGAAGTGGTATTCTAAAGACAAATAATATTCTTTCATTCCACCACCTTTACATCATGCAACAGAATGGTAGTGATACTTGCAAAGGATGAAGCCACATACAATGACTGCTCTTGTTTCTTCGCTATCAAGAAAAGTTGCGAAAATACAATTCGATGCACTGGCCGGGAATCGAACCCGGGCCTCCCGCGTGGCAGGCGAGAATTCTACCACTGAACCACCAGTGCCATTGATAATGTAATATGGAAATAAAAGAATCACTACAATTTTTGCCAGCAGATTGTCACAATTTGTATCATAGCCTTTAGCTGCACTGATAATATGACCTCTCGCCAATTAAATTTTAAAGAATTTAGTTAAACAACATCAAATCAATCAAACGCGCGCAATAAGCAATTGACGTAATAATGAAGAAATGACGTCACAATTCTACTTTTAATGAACAACCTAATAACCAGTCCAATTAATTCCGATCTCCAGGAATGTTTTATAAATCGTAACAATTCACTGATGACATCACAAAGTAGTCTTCAGTTTTTCATCGTGAAACGTGCTGTGTGTAGTGTTGATAATTGGGGGTAAACAAGGTGAGCGACATTCCTTCCTTCGCCATCTTTATATCCGCTAACAAAATGAGAGTGATGTTAGTAAAAGAGCAAGCCCCATGCACTAACAACTGTTTTCTCTGCACTGTAAAGGAAGGAAGCAAAATACAACTGAATGCACTGGCCGGGAATCGAACCCGGGGCCCCCGCGTGGGAGGCGAGAATTCTACCACTGAACCACCAGTGCCAATGTTGACAAAACGTGTTTCATATAAAACTATATGATGTTTGTTCAAGTAAGCTTTGTCAATGCGTCATGGTAACAAAAACAACAGCAATTAACTTTATTACATGCAGATGGAAAGTAGTACAGAAACAAGTGTATACAATTATTATAAAATTTGAGAGTAGGTAGGACTATAACAAAACATGAAGGTTATCTAATCAGGACCACCGTGAATTACATGTAAAAGACGCTGGCAAAGTCATTCCTGAAAGCATATGTTGATGAAGTGGTATTCTAAAGACAAGTAATATTCTTTCATTCCACCACCTTTACATCATGCAATAGAATGGTAGTGATACTTGCAAAGGATGAAGCCACATACAATGACTGCTCTTGTTTCTTCGCTATCAAGAAAAGTTGCAAAAATACAATTCGATGCACTGGCCGGGAATCGAACCCGGGCCTCCCGCGTGGCAGGCGAGAATTCTACCACTGAACCACCAGTGCCATTGATAATGTAATATGGAAATAAAAGAATCACTACAATTTTTGCCAGCGGATTGTCACAATTTGTATCATAGCCTTTAGCTGCACTGATAATATGACCTCTCCCCAATTAAATTTTAAAGAATTTAGTTAAAGAACATCAAATCAATCAAACGCGCGCAATAAGCAATTGGCATAATAATGAAGAAATGATGTCACAATTCTACTTTTAATGAATAACATGCACTAACAACTGTTTTCTCTGCACTGTAAAGGAAGGAAGCAAAATACAACTGAATGCACTGGCCGGGAATCGAACCCGGGGCTCCCGCGTGGGAGGCGAGAATTCTACCACTGAACCACCAGTGCCAATGTTGACAAAACGTGTTTCATATAAAACTATATGATGTTTGTTCAAGTAAGCTTTGTCAATGCGTCATGGTAACAAAAACAACAGCAATTAACTTTATTACATGCAGATGGAAAGTAGTACAGAAACAAGTGTATACAATTATTATAAAATATGAGAGTAGGTAGGACTATAACAAAACATGAAGGTTATCTAATCAGGACCACCGTGAATTACATGTAAAAGACGCTGACAAAGTCATTCCTGAAAGCATATGTTGATGAAGTGGTATTCTAAAGACAAATAATATTCTTTCATTCCACCACCTTTACATCATGCAACAGAATGGTAGTGATACTTGCAAAGGATGAAGCCACATACAATGACTGCTCTTGTTTCTTCGCTATCAAGAAAAGTTGCAAAAATACAATTCGATGCACTGGCCGGGAATCGAACCCGGGCCTCCCGCGTGGCAGGCGAGAATTCTACCACTGAACCACCAGTGCCATTGATAATGTAATATGGAAATAAAAGAATCACTACAATTTTTGCCAGCGGATTGTCACAATTTGTATCATAGCCTTTAGCTGCACTGATAATATGACCTCTCGCCAATTAAATTTTAAAGAATTTAGTTAAACAACATCAAATCAATCAAACGCGCGCAATAAGCAATTGACGTAATAATGAAGAAATGACGTCACAATTCTACTTTTAATGAACAACCTAATTAGCCAGTCCAATTAATTCCGATCTCCAGGAATGTTTTGTAAATCGTAACAATTCACTGATGACATCACAAAGTAGCCTTCAGTTTTTCATCGTGAAACGTTCTGTGTGTAGTGTTGATAATTGGGGGTAAACAAGGTGAGCGACATTCCTTCCTTCGCCATCTTTATATCCGCTAACAAAATGAGAGTGATGTTAGTAAAAGAGCAAGCCACATGCACTAACAACTGTTTTCTCTGCACTGTAAAGGAAGGAAGCAAAATACAACTGAATGCACTGGCCGGGAATCGAACACGGTGCTCCCGCGTGGGAGGCGAGAATTCTACCACTGAACCACCAGTGCCAATGTTGACAAAACGTGTTTCATATAAAACTATATGATGTTTGTTCAAGTAAGCTTTGTCAATGCGTCATGGTAACAAAAACAACAGCAATTAACTTTATTACATGCAGATGGAAAGTAGTACAGAAACAAGTGTATACAATTATTATAAAATATGAGAGTAGGTAGGACTATAACAAAACATGAAGGTTATCTAATCAGGACCACCGTGAATTACATGTAAAAGACGCTGACAAAGTCATTCCTGAAAGCATATGTTGATGAAGTGGTATTCTAAAGACAAATAATATTCTTTCATTCCACCACCTTTACATCATGCAACAGAATGGTAGTGATACTTGCAAAGGATGAAGCCACATACAATGACTGCTCTTGTTTCTTCGCTATCAAGAAAAGTTGCAAAAATACTATTCGATGCACTGGCCGGGAATCGAACCCGGGCCTCCCGCGTGGCAGGCGAGAATTCTACCACTGAACCACCAGTGCCATTGATAATGTAATTTGGAAATAAAAGCATCACTACAATTTTTGCCAGCGGATTGTCACAATTTGTATCATAGCCTTTAGCTGCACTGATAATATGACCTCTCGCCAATTAAATTTTAAAGAATTTAGTTAAACAACATCAAATCAATCAAACGCGCGCAATAAGCAATTGACGTAATAATGAAGAAATGACGTCACAATTCTACTTTTAATGAACAACCTAATAACCAGTCCAATTAATTCCGATCTCCAGGAATGTTTTATAAATCGTAACAATTCACTGATGACATCACAAAGTAGTCTTCAGTTTTTCATCGTGAAACGTGCTGTGTGTAGTGTTGATAATTGGGGGTAAACAAGGTGAGCGACATTCCTTCCTTCGCCATCTTTATATCCGCTAACAAAATGAGAGTGATGTTAGTAAAAGAGCAAGCCACATGCACTAACAACTGTTTTCTCTGCACTGTAAAGGAAGGAAGCAAAATACAACTAAATGCACTGGCCGGGAATCGAACCCGGGGCTCCCGCGTGGGAGGCGAGAATTCTACCACTGAACCACCAGTGCCAATGTTGACAAAAAGTGTTTCATATAAAACTATATGATGTTTGTTCAAGTAAGCTTTGTCAATGCGTCATGGTAACAAAAACAACAGCAATTAACTTTATTACATGCAGATGGAAAGTAGTACAGAAACAAGTGTATACAATTATTATAAAATATAAGTGTAGGTAGGACTATAACAAAACATGAAGTTTATCTAATCAGGACCACCGTGAATTACATGTAAAAGACGCTGGCAAAGTCATTCCTGAAAGCATATGTTGATGAAGTGGTATTCTAAAGACAAGTAATATTCTTTCATTCCACCACCTTTACATCATGCAACAGAATGGTAGTGATACTTGCAAAGGATGAAGCCACATACAATGACTGCTCTTGTTTCTTCGCTATCAAGAAAAGTTGCAAAAATACAATTCGATGCACTGGCCGGGAATCGAACCCTGGCCTCCCGCGTGGCAGGCGAGAATTCTACCACTGAACCACCAGTGCCATTGATAATGTAATGTGGAAATAAAAGAATCGCTACAATTTTTGCCAGCGGATTGTCACAATTTGTATCATAGCCTTTAGCTGCACTGATAATATGACCTCTCCCCAATTAAATTTTAAAGAATTTAGTTAAAGAACATCAAATCAATCAAACGCGCGCAATAAGCAATTGACGTAATAATGAAGAAATGACGTCACAATTATACTGTTAATGAATAACCTAATTAGCCAGTCCAATTAATTCCGATCTCCAGGAATGTTTTGTAAATCGTAACAATTCACTGATGACATCACAAAGTAGCCTTCAGTTTTTCATCGTGAAACGTGCTGTGTGTAGTGTTGATAATTGGGGGTAAACAAGGTGAGCGACATTCCGGTAATAAGTTCATGTCCTAGATACACCAATATGTTACTGACGTTCTATGACCGAAACATAATAGAACGTAATTAACCTATTGTTGTATCTAGGACATGAACTTATTACCGACATTCCTTCCTACGCCATCTTTATATCCGCTAACAAAATGACAGTGATGTTAGTAAAAGAGCAAGCCCCATGCACTAACAACTGTTTTCTCTGCACTGTAAAGGAAGGAAGCAAAATACAACTGAATGCACTGGCCGGGAATCGAACCCGGGGCTCCCGCGTGGGAGGCGAGAATTCTACCACTGAACCACCAGTGCCAATGTTGACAAAACGTGTTTCATATAAAACTATATGATGTTTGTTCAAGTAAGCTTTGTCAATGCGTCATGGTAACAAAAACAACAGCAATTAACTTTATTACATGCAGATGGAAAGTAGTACAGAAACAAGTGTATACAATTATTATAAAATATGAGAGTAGGTAGGACTATAACAAAACATGAAGGTTATCTAATCAGGACCACCGTGAATTACATGTAAAAGACGCTGACAAAGTCATTCCTGAAAGCATATGTTGATGAAGTGGTATTCTAAAGACAAATAATATTCTTTCATTCCACCACCTTTACATCATGCAACAGAATGGTAGTGATACTTGCAAAGGATGAAGCCACATACAATGACTGCTCTTGTTTCTTCGCTATCAAGAAAAGTTGCAAAAATACAATTCGATGCACTGGCCGGGAATCGAACCCGGGCCTCCCGCGTGGCAGGCGAGAATTCTACCACTGAACCACCAGTGCCATTGATAATGTAATATGGAAATAAAAGAATCACTACAATTTTTGCCAGCGGATTGTCACAATTTGTATCATAGCCTTTAGCTGCACTGATAATATGACCTCTCGCCAATTAAATTTTAAAGAATTTAGTTAAACAACATCAAATCAATCAAACGCGCGCAATAAGCAATTGACGTAATAATGAAGAAATGACGTCACAATTCTACTTTTAATGAACAACCTAATTAGCCAGTCCAATTAATTCCGATCTCCAGGAATGTTTTGTAAATCGTAACAATTCACTGATGACATCACAAAGTAGCCTTCAGTTTTTCATCGTGAAACGTTCTGTGTGTAGTGTTGATAATTGGGGGTAAACAAGGTGAGCGACATTCCTTCCTTCGCCATCTTTATATCCGCTAACAAAATGAGAGTGATGTTAGTAAAAGAGCAAGCCACATGCACTAACAACTGTTTTCTCTGCACTGTAAAGGAAGGAAGCAAAATACAACTGAATGCACTGGCCGGGAATCGAACACGGTGCTCCCGCGTGGGAGGCGAGAATTCTACCACTGAACCACCAGTGCCAATGTTGACAAAACGTGTTTCATATAAAACTATATGATGTTTGTTCAAGTAAGCTTTGTCAATGCGTCATGGTAACAAAAACAACAGCAATTAACTTTATTACATGCAGATGGAAAGTAGTACAGAAACAAGTGTATACAATTATTATAAAATATGAGAGTAGGTAGGACTATAACAAAACATGAAGGTTATCTAATCAGGACCACCGTGAATTACATGTAAAAGACGCTGACAAAGTCATTCCTGAAAGCATATGTTGATGAAGTGGTATTCTAAAGACAAATAATATTCTTTCATTCCACCACCTTTACATCATGCAACAGAATGGTAGTGATACTTGCAAAGGATGAAGCCACATACAATGACTGCTCTTGTTTCTTCGCTATCAAGAAAAGTTGCAAAAATACTATTCGATGCACTGGCCGGGAATCGAACCCGGGCCTCCCGCGTGGCAGGCGAGAATTCTACCACTGAACCACCAGTGCCATTGATAATGTAATTTGGAAATAAAAGCATCACTACAATTTTTGCCAGCGGATTGTCACAATTTGTATCATAGCCTTTAGCTGCACTGATAATATGACCTCTCGCCAATTAAATTTTAAAGAATTTAGTTAAACAACATCAAATCAATCAAACGCGCGCAATAAGCAATTGACGTAATAATGAAGAAATGACGTCACAATTCTACTTTTAATGAACAACCTAATAACCAGTCCAATTAATTCCGATCTCCAGGAATGTTTTATAAATCGTAACAATTCACTGATGACATCACAAAGTAGTCTTCAGTTTTTCATCGTGAAACGTGCTGTGTGTAGTGTTGATAATTGGGGGTAAACAAGGTGAGCGACATTCCTTCCTTCGCCATCTTTATATCCGCTAACAAAATGAGAGTGATGTTAGTAAAAGAGCAAGCCACATGCACTAACAACTGTTTTCTCTGCACTGTAAAGGAAGGAAGCAAAATACAACTGAATGCACTGGCCGGGAATCGAACCCGGGGCTCCCGCGTGGGAGGCGAGAATTCTACCACTGAACCACCAGTGCCAATGTTGACAAAAAGTGTTTCATATAAAACTATATGATGTTTGTTCAAGTAAGCTTTGTCAATGCGTCATGGTAACAAAAACAACAGCAATTAACTTTATTACATGCAGATGGAAAGTAGTACAGAAACAAGTGTATACAATTATTATAAAATATAAGTGTAGGTAGGACTATAACAAAACATGAAGTTTATCTAATCAGGACCACCGTGAATTACATGTAAAAGACGCTGGCAAAGTCATTCCTGAAAGCATATGTTGATGAAGTGGTATTCTAAAGACAAGTAATATTCTTTCATTCCACCACCTTTACATCATGCAACAGAATGGTAGTGATACTTGCAAAGGATGAAGCCACATACAATGACTGCTCTTGTTTCTTCGCTATCAAGAAAAGTTGCAAAAATACAATTCGATGCACTGGCCGGGAATCGAACCCTGGCCTCCCGCGTGGCAGGCGAGAATTCTACCACTGAACCACCAGTGCCATTGATAATGTAATGTGGAAATAAAAGAATCGCTACAATTTTTGCCAGCGGATTGTCACAATTTGTATCATAGCCTTTAGCTGCACTGATAATATGACCTCTCCCCAATTAAATTTTAAAGAATTTAGTTAAAGAACATCAAATCAATCAAACGCGCGCAATAAGCAATTGACGTAATAATGAAGAAATGACGTCACAATTATACTGTTAATGAATAACCTAATTAGCCAGTCCAATTAATTCCGATCTCCAGGAATGTTTTGTAAATCGTAACAATTCACTGATGACATCACAAAGTAGCCTTCAGTTTTTCATCGTGAAACGTGCTGTGTGTAGTGTTGATAATTGGGGGTAAACAAGGTGAGCGACATTCCTTCCTACGCCATCTTTATATCCGCTAACAAAATGAGAGTGATGTTAGTAAAAGAGCAAGCCCCATGCACTAACAACTGTTTTCTCTGCACTGTAAAGGAAGGAAGCAAAATACAACTGAATGCACTGGCCGGGAATCGAACCCGGGGCTACCGCGTGGGAGGCGAGAATTCTACCACTGAACCACCAGTGCCAATGTTGACAAAACGTGTTTCATATAAAACTATATGATGTTTGTTCAAGTAAGCTTTGTCAATGCGTCATGGTAACAAAAACAACAGCAATTAACTTTATTACATGCAGATGGAAAGTAGTACAGAAACAAGTGTATACAATTATTATAAAATATGAGAGTAGGTAGGACTATAACAAAACATGAAGGTTATCTAATCAGGACCACCGTGAATTACATGTAAAAGACGCTGACAAAGTCATTCCTGAAAGCATATGTTGATGAAGTGGTATTCTAAAGACAAATAATATTCTTTCATTCCACCACCTTTACATCATGCAACAGAATGGTAGTGATACTTGCAAAGGATGAAGCCACATACAATGACTGCTCTTGTTTCTTCGCTATCAAGAAAAGTTGCAAAAATACAATTCGATGCACTGGCCGGGAATCGAACCCGGGCCTCCCGCGTGGCAGGCGAGAATTCTACCACTGAACCACCAGTGCCATTGATAATGTAATGTGGAAATAAAAGAATCGCTACAATTTTTGCCAGCGGATTGTCACAATTTGTATCATAGCCTTTAGCTGCACTGATAATATGACCTCTCCCCAATTAAATTTTAAAGAATTTAGTTAAAGAACATCAAATCAATCAAACGCGCGCAATAAGCAATTGACGTAATAATGAAGAAATGACGTCACAATTATACTGTTAATGAATAACCTAATTAGCCAGTCCAATTAATTCCGATCTCCAGGAATGTTTTGTAAATCGTAACAATCATCGCGCAGAATGACCTTTGTTTCATGGACATATTCAAATGAGCTGCCCTTACACAATAGACCGTGAAAAACGATTTTTGATTGGTCCAAGCAGTCACGTGAAGTTATTTACGTCACTTCAACGCAAAGCCAAACCTGTCAATCTCACGTTGATTGATAGATAAAACTTGTACACAAATTCTCCAGAGAGTTATCAATAAAAGTAACATGCAGAAGCATTAATTAGAACCAACTCTAAGTATCATTACTTAATCCACATAAAAGCTTATCGACCGTGAGTTTCATTTTGATCTGAACTTTCGATCTTAGAGCATGTGTTCAAACTTGCTTGTGATACGATTTGAACGTAATCGTTTGAAAGGGGCATAGCAGCTTTGATAACCCTCGCGGTTTTATGGTATGATTTTGGTGTAAGAATCATTTTCGGTAAGAACGCTAACATAACGCTAGGTTAAACAATCGGCGCTCAATTCAAAACTCTTGGTGTAAGAATCAGTTTCGGGAAGAACGCTAACAGAACGCTAAGTTAAACAATCGGCGCTCAATTCAAAACTCTTGGTGAAAGAGAACGCTAACAGAACGCTAAGTTAAACAATCGGCGCTCAATTCAAAACTCTTGGTGAAAGAATAAGTTTCGGGAAGAACGTTAACAGAACGCTTAGTTAAACTATCGACGCTCAATTCAAAACTCTTCGTGTAAGAATAAGTTTCGGTAAAGAACGTTAACAGAACGCTAAGTTAAACAATCGGCCCTCAAATCAAAACTCAATTCAAAACTCTTGGTGTAAGAATAAGTTTCGTGAAGAACGCTAACAGAACGCTTAAGTTAAAATATCGGCACTCAATTCAAAACTCTTGGTGAAAGAGAACGCTAACAGAACGCTAAGTTAAACAATCGGCGCTCAATTCAAAACTCTTGGTGTAAGAATCAGTTTCGGTAAGAACGCTAACAGAACGCTAAGTTAAACAATCAGCGCTCAATTTAATACTCTTGGTGTAAGAATCATTTTCGGTAAGAACGCTAACATAACGCTAGGTTAAACAATCGGCGCTCACTTCAAAACTCTTGGTGTAAGAATCAGTTTCGGGAAGAACGCTAACAGAACGCTAAGTTAAACAATCGGCGCTCAATTCAAAACTCTTGCTGAAAGAGAACGCTAACAGAACGCTAAGTTAAACAATCGGCGCTCAATTCAAAACTCTTGGTGAAAGAATAAGTTTCGGGAAGAACGCTAACAGAACGCTTAGTTAAACTATCGACGCTCAATTCAAAACTCTTGGTGTAAGCTAGAATAAGTTTCGGTAAAGAACGCTAACAGAACGCTAAGTTAAACAATCGGCCCTCAATTCAAAACTCAATTCAAAACTCTTGGTGTAAGAATAAGTTTCGAGAAGAACGCTAACAGAACGCTTAATTAGTTAAGCAATCGGCGCTCAATTCAAAACTCTTGGTGAAAGAGAACGCTAACAGAACGCTAAGTTAAACTATCGGCGCTCGATTCAAAACTCTTGGTGAAAGAATAAGTTTCGGGAAGAACGCTAACAGAACGCTTAGTTAAACTTATCGACGCTCAATTCAAAACTCTTGGTGTAAGAATATGTTTCGGTAAAGAACGCTAACAGAACCCTAAGTTAAACAATCGGCCCTCAATTCAAAACTCAATTCAAAACTCTTGGTGTAAGAATAAGTTTCGGGAAGAACGCTAACTGAGAACGCTTATATATAGTTAAACTATCGGCACTCAATTCAAAACTCTTGGTGAAAGAGAACGCTAACAGAACGCTAAGTTAAACAATCGGCGCTCAATTCAAAACTCTTGGTGTAAGAATCAGTTTCGGTAAGAACGCTAACAGAGCGCTAAGTTAAACAATCAGCGCTCAATTTAATATTCTTGGTGTAAGAATCAGTTTCGGTAAGAACGCTAACAGAACGCAAAGAGTTAAACAATCGCCGCTCAATTCAAGACATTCATAACTCTTGGTGTAAGAATCATTTTCGGTAAGAACGCTAACATAACGCTAAGTTAAACAATCGGCGCTCACTTCAAAACTCTTGGTGTAAGAATCAGTTTCGGGAAGTCAACGCTAACAGAACGCTTAAAGTGAAACAATCGGCGCTCAATTCAAAACTCTTGGTGTAAGAATAAATTTCGGTAAGAACGCTAACAGAACGCTAAGTTAAACAATCGGCGCTCAATTCAAAACTCTTGGTTTAAGAATCAGTTTCGGGAAGAACGCTAACAGAACGCTTAGTTAAACTATCGGCGCTCAATTCAAAACTCTTGGTGAAAGAGAACGCCAACAGAACGCTAAGTTAAACAATCGCCGCTCAATTCAACACTCTTGATGTAAGAATCATTTTCGGTAAGAACGCTAACAGAACGCTAAGTTAAACAATCGGCGCTCAATTCAAAACTCTTGGTGTAAGAATCAGTTTTGGGAAGAACGCTAACAGAACGCTAAGTTAAACAATCGGCGCTCAATTCAAAACTCTTGGTGTAAGAATAAGTTTCGGTAAGATAACTAACAGAACGCTAAGTTAAACAATCGGCGCTCAATTCAAAACTCTTGGTGAAAGAGAACGTCAACAGAACGCTAAGTTAAACAGTCGCCGCTCAATTCAAAACTCTTGGTGTAAGAATCATTTTCGGTAAGAACGCTAACAGAACGCTAAGTTAAACAATCGGCGCTCAATTCAAAACTCTTGCTGAAAGAATAAGTTTCGGGAAGAACGTAACGCTAACAGAACACTAAGTTAAACAATCGGCGCTCAATTCAAAACTCTTGGTGAAAGAATAAGTTTCGGTAAGAACGCTAAATTAAACGCTTGATTCGACTTGACTTACTTGGTTGTCCTGCTATTGCTCGGCAAAACTTTACTTTGATTTCACACATTGATAACACCGTCTGTCTGCATGTTTATTACGACTTTCAAGAACTGTCGTCTGTGTTAAAATTGACTATAAAACTAGAAGTGCCGTTTAATAATACAAACTTTTCAAGAGCCGTCCTGCTAATGCTCGGCAAAACTTTACTTTGACATCACAGACATCGATCAATACAACCAGATACAACGTCTGTCTGTTTATTAAAACTTGAACAGCCTTCTGTGTTAAAACTGACTTTTAAACCAGAAGCGCCGTTTAATAAATAAACTTTTCAAGAGCCGTCCTGCTAGTGCTCGGCAAAACTTTACCTTGATATCACGCTGACAAAGTCATTCCTGAAAGCATATGTTGATGAAGTGGTATTCTAAAGACAAATAATATTCTTTCATTCCACCACCTTTACATCATGCAACAGAATGGTAGTGATACTTGCAAAGGATGAAGCCACATACAATGACTGCTCTTGTTTCTTCGCTATCAAGAAAAGTTGCAAAAATACTATTCGATGCACTGGCCGGGAATCGAACCCGGGCCTCCCGCGTGGCAGGCGAGAATTCTACCACTGAACCACCAGTGCCATTGATAATGTAATTTGGAAATAAAAGCATCACTACAATTTTTGCCAGCGGATTGTCACAATTTGTATCATAGCCTTTAGCTGCACTGATAATATGACCTCTCGCCAATTAAATTTTAAAGAATTTAGTTAAACAACATCAAATCAATCAAACGCGCGCAATAAGCAATTGACGTAATAATGAAGAAATGACGTCACAATTCTACTTTTAATGAACAACCTAATAACCAGTCCAATTAATTCCGATCTCCAGGAATGTTTTATAAATCGTAACAATTCACTGATGACATCACAAAGTAGTCTTCAGTTTTTCATCGTGAAACGTGCTGTGTGTAGTGTTGATAATTGGGGGTAAACAAGGTGAGCGACATTCCTTCCTTCGCCATCTTTATATCCGCTAACAAAATGAGAGTGATGTTAGTAAAAGAGCAAGCCACATGCACTAACAACTGTTTTCTCTGCACTGTAAAGGAAGGAAGCAAAATACAACTGAATGCACTGGCCGGGAATCGAACCCGGGGCTCCCGCGTGGGAGGCGAGAATTCTACCACTGAACCACCAGTGCCAATGTTGACAAAAAGTGTTTCATATAAAACTATATGATGTTTGTTCAAGTAAGCTTTGTCAATGCGTCATGGTAACAAAAACAACAGCAATTAACTTTATTACATGCAGATGGAAAGTAGTACAGAAACAAGTGTATACAATTATTATAAAATATAAGTGTAGGTAGGACTATAACAAAACATGAAGTTTATCTAATCAGGACCACCGTGAATTACATGTAAAAGACGCTGGCAAAGTCATTCCTGAAAGCATATGTTGATGAAGTGGTATTCTAAAGACAAGTAATATTCTTTCATTCCACCACCTTTACATCATGCAACAGAATGGTAGTGATACTTGCAAAGGATGAAGCCACATACAATGACTGCTCTTGTTTCTTCGCTATCAAGAAAAGTTGCAAAAATACAATTCGATGCACTGGCCGGGAATCGAACCCTGGCCTCCCGCGTGGCAGGCGAGAATTCTACCACTGAACCACCAGTGCCATTGATAATGTAATGTGGAAATAAAAGAATCGCTACAATTTTTGCCAGCGGATTGTCACAATTTGTATCATAGCCTTTAGCTGCACTGATAATATGACCTCTCCCCAATTAAATTTTAAAGAATTTAGTTAAAGAACATCAAATCAATCAAACGCGCGCAATAAGCAATTGACGTAATAATGAAGAAATGACGTCACAATTATACTGTTAATGAATAACCTAATTAGCCAGTCCAATTAATTCCGATCTCCAGGAATGTTTTGTAAATCGTAACAATTCACTGATGACATCACAAAGTAGCCTTCAGTTTTTCATCGTGAAACGTGCTGTGTGTAGTGTTGATAATTGGGGGTAAACAAGGTGAGCGACATTCCTTCCTACGCCATCTTTATATCCGCTAACAAAATGAGAGTGATGTTAGTAAAAGAGCAAGCCCCATGCACTAACAACTGTTTTCTCTGCACTGTAAAGGAAGGAAGCAAAATACAACTGAATGCACTGGCCGGGAATCGAACCCGGGGCTACCGCGTGGGAGGCGAGAATTCTACCACTGAACCACCAGTGCCAATGTTGACAAAACGTGTTTCATATAAAACTATATGATGTTTGTTCAAGTAAGCTTTGTCAATGCGTCATGGTAACAAAAACAACAGCAATTAACTTTATTACATGCAGATGGAAAGTAGTACAGAAACAAGTGTATACAATTATTATAAAATATGAGAGTAGGTAGGACTATAACAAAACATGAAGGTTATCTAATCAGGACCACCGTGAATTACATGTAAAAGACGCTGACAAAGTCATTCCTGAAAGCATATGTTGATGAAGTGGTATTCTAAAGACAAATAATATTCTTTCATTCCACCACCTTTACATCATGCAACAGAATGGTAGTGATACTTGCAAAGGATGAAGCCACATACAATGACTGCTCTTGTTTCTTCGCTATCAAGAAAAGTTGCAAAAATACAATTCGATGCACTGGCCGGGAATCGAACCCGGGCCTCCCGCGTGGCAGGCGAGAATTCTACCACTGAACCACCAGTGCCATTGATAATGTAATGTGGAAATAAAAGAATCGCTACAATTTTTGCCAGCGGATTGTCACAATTTGTATCATAGCCTTTAGCTGCACTGATAATATGACCTCTCCCCAATTAAATTTTAAAGAATTTAGTTAAAGAACATCAAATCAATCAAACGCGCGCAATAAGCAATTGACGTAATAATGAAGAAATGACGTCACAATTATACTGTTAATGAATAACCTAATTAGCCAGTCCAATTAATTCCGATCTCCAGGAATGTTTTGTAAATCGTAACAATCATCGCGCAGAATGACCTTTGTTTCATGGACATATTCAAATGAGCTGCCCTTACACAATAGACCGTGAAAAACGATTTTTGATTGGTCCAAGCAGTCACGTGAAGTTATTTACGTCACTTCAACGCAAAGCCAAACCTGTCAATCTCACGTTGATTGATAGATAAAACTTGTACACAAATTCTCCAGAGAGTTATCAATAAAAGTAACATGCAGAAGCATTAATTAGAACCAACTCTAAGTATCATTACTTAATCCACATAAAAGCTTATCGACCGTGAGTTTCATTTTGATCTGAACTTTCGATCTTAGAGCATGTGTTCAAACTTGCTTGTGATACGATTTGAACGTAATCGTTTGAAAGGGGCATAGCAGCTTTGATAACCCTCGCGGTTTTATGGTATGATTTTGGTGTAAGAATCATTTTCGGTAAGAACGCTAACATAACGCTAGGTTAAACAATCGGCGCTCAATTCAAAACTCTTGGTGTAAGAATCAGTTTCGGGAAGAACGCTAACAGAACGCTAAGTTAAACAATCGGCGCTCAATTCAAAACTCTTGGTGAAAGAGAACGCTAACAGAACGCTAAGTTAAACAATCGGCGCTCAATTCAAAACTCTTGGTGAAAGAATAAGTTTCGGGAAGAACGTTAACAGAACGCTTAGTTAAACTATCGACGCTCAATTCAAAACTCTTCGTGTAAGAATAAGTTTCGGTAAAGAACGTTAACAGAACGCTAAGTTAAACAATCGGCCCTCAAATCAAAACTCAATTCAAAACTCTTGGTGTAAGAATAAGTTTCGTGAAGAACGCTAACAGAACGCTTAAGTTAAAATATCGGCACTCAATTCAAAACTCTTGGTGAAAGAGAACGCTAACAGAACGCTAAGTTAAACAATCGGCGCTCAATTCAAAACTCTTGGTGTAAGAATCAGTTTCGGTAAGAACGCTAACAGAACGCTAAGTTAAACAATCAGCGCTCAATTTAATACTCTTGGTGTAAGAATCATTTTCGGTAAGAACGCTAACATAACGCTAGGTTAAACAATCGGCGCTCACTTCAAAACTCTTGGTGTAAGAATCAGTTTCGGGAAGAACGCTAACAGAACGCTAAGTTAAACAATCGGCGCTCAATTCAAAACTCTTGCTGAAAGAGAACGCTAACAGAACGCTAAGTTAAACAATCGGCGCTCAATTCAAAACTCTTGGTGAAAGAATAAGTTTCGGGAAGAACGCTAACAGAACGCTTAGTTAAACTATCGACGCTCAATTCAAAACTCTTGGTGTAAGCTAGAATAAGTTTCGGTAAAGAACGCTAACAGAACGCTAAGTTAAACAATCGGCCCTCAATTCAAAACTCAATTCAAAACTCTTGGTGTAAGAATAAGTTTCGAGAAGAACGCTAACAGAACGCTTAATTAGTTAAACAATCGGCGCTCAATTCAAAACTCTTGGTGAAAGAGAACGCTAACAGAACGCTAAGTTAAACTATCGGCGCTCGATTCAAAACTCTTGGTGAAAGAATAAGTTTCGGGAAGAACGCTAACAGAACGCTTAGTTAAACTTATCGACGCTCAATTCAAAACTCTTGGTGTAAGAATATGTTTCGGTAAAGAACGCTAACAGAACCCTAAGTTAAACAATCGGCCCTCAATTCAAAACTCAATTCAAAACTCTTGGTGTAAGAATAAGTTTCGGGAAGAACGCTAACTGAGAACGCTTATATATAGTTAAACTATCGGCACTCAATTCAAAACTCTTGGTGAAAGAGAACGCTAACAGAACGCTAAGTTAAACAATCGGCGCTCAATTCAAAACTCTTGGTGTAAGAATCAGTTTCGGTAAGAACGCTAACAGAACGCAAAGAGTTAAACAATCGCCGCTCAATTCAAGACATTCATAACTCTTGGTGTAAGAATCATTTTCGGTAAGAACGCTAACATAACGCTAAGTTAAACAATCGGCGCTCACTTCAAAACTCTTGGTGTAAGAATCAGTTTCGGGAAGTCAACGCTAACAGAACGCTTAAAGTGAAACAATCGGCGCTCAATTCAAAACTCTTGGTGTAAGAATAAATTTCGGTAAGAACGCTAACAGAACGCTAAGTTAAACAATCGGCGCTCAATTCAAAACTCTTGGTTTAAGAATCAGTTTCGGGAAGAACGCTAACAGAACGCTTAGTTAAACTATCGGCGCTCAATTCAAAACTCTTGGTGAAAGAGAACGCCAACAGAACGCTAAGTTAAACAATCGCCGCTCAATTCAACACTCTTGATGTAAGAATCATTTTCGGTAAGAACGCTAACAGAACGCTAAGTTAAACAATCGGCGCTCAATTCAAAACTCTTGGTGTACACTGTAAATTCAAAAGAGCTGAATTGACCCCAAAAATGGGGCCAAACGGTGAGTAAAATTTGGCACATACTTTAAAGCTGTTTTGGCCCCATTTAGCCGGGCTAATTTAGCACTAAAATTAGGGGCTGAATTGACACTTATTTAGGGTTGAATTGATCCTTTGTTAGGGGTTGAATCGACCCCATGAAGTGCTGATTTGGAAAAAACTGGGGTCAATTTGATTTTTCAGGGGGCTGAAATAGCCCTAGAAATTGGCTGTTTTGGTACCCATTTGAGTAAGTATTTTAGCCCTAAATTAGGGGTTGATATGGCCCTTAATTAGGGGTCAAATTGACCCACCCTAAGTACTGATTTGGAAAACAGTGGGATCAATTTGATTTTTTGGGGGGCTGAAACAGCCCCAAAAATTTGCTATTTTGGTACCCATTTGAAGAGTTATTTTGGACCCAGCATATAAGGATTGGATCCAAACAAAATGGATATACAGTATTGGATGCATTTAATGCACTTTTCTGAATTCAGAAATGATTCACATCAGTGTCAGTTGTATTTCACCCAGACTGAAATTTACAAATTAAGATAACAAAGTTGGTAAGCTTTGCAATTATTCATATTTAATTGTATGAATGACTTTCTTTTACATTTGAAATTATCAATATAATATTCAAATAAATAACAGCACAGTATGAAATTATAAATTGTCAATAGAACAGAGTCTAATGTATTTCTTAAAGTATGAAATTGTCAATATAACATATAAATACAGTAAATAACAGAGGCTTCTATACATACATGTACTTCAATTTAGAGGCCCGGTTAGGGGAGGTGGTGCAGTTTATCTGTTCTTCAGGATAGTTATCCCTTATCCCTTATCCCTGAGATGCAGATGGCTGTTATTGACTATCTCTTATCCCAATGGACTTTGGTTATCCCTTTCAAATCCCTACTGTTTTGAATTCTGGTTTGTTATCCCTTATCCCAGTATTATTTTGCTAGTTACCCTTAATAACTCCATTTTTTTTTTACAAATCTGATCATAAAAAGTGAACAATGTTTGCTCTCAAATGATTATTAAATGCATGTCTGTTTCTCCATTTGTCTCCAGTAAATTGTACACTAGATGTAATTTATGCACCTATTTTGTAATCAATAGGGCTCATTTGAATTTCCTGTGTGCCACCATCTTGGATCTCATGACATCACAGTGTTGCCCCTACTGTCAGAAAGCAATAGCACTTTTGTTGTGTAACAATAGGGACAACACTGTGATGTCATGTGATCCAAGATGCCAATGCACAGAAAATTCAAATGAGTGTTATTGTCAGAAAAATCGGTGCATAAATGACATCTACATTGTATAGAGTTCTCCCAAAGCTTCTAGGCAACTGGCGATTTTCCCTAGTGTACTCAACTTGACAACATCAGCTACAAGTTTTCTTTTTACTTACCACTCTTAACAGTAGAAGCCTGGATTTGAAATAAATTCCCCCAAGGTACTCAATTTTTTTCTCCCCTAACTATGCATGTTGGGAGAACCTGCATCTAGTGTACACTTGACTGGAGATGAACACAGCAATGTATTTAGGCATCTACAGTATAAACAAACACTTGAGAACAAACATTGTTTTCAGCTAAGTTTCCCTTTAATAATATATTTTACGAGGACCCATGCGATTACTTGTTAATAACATAGAGGGCAATTTATTTTGACAATAGTGAAATAAATTGTTATGTGCATTCTATCTAATGGGAAAACTGGGTTACGGTATTGTTGAATGTCAAACAACATGAGCACAGGGCACAAGTTTTACTTTTCAAGAATCTCACTTCTGTCACTTGTTATTACTCGGGCAAGGCTAAAGAGAAGTGTCTATCGTACAACCTCCTTATAAGGAAGCACAATAGGCCACCATATGTATGTGTAGAGGGTCACTAAAGTATGCAAGGGAGGCCACTGATGTACATACAGGAGACTCATCCCAGCTTTCGATTGACCGTGAGTTTTGCAAAATGGCATAGGAAAGCGGCCATGAATCATTTTGAGTCCCACTTGTGTAATCAGTCATTTTGAAACTTTCAGCCTCACAAATTAAGTAGAGTTCACACGCAAGAACACTAAACACTAACCCGTAACATAAACCTAACCCTAACCGTCAATAAATAAGTTCCCAGGTAAACAATGAGGTCTCACCCACATAGAGCTAGGGTTCACAGGTAAACAACGAGTTGTCACTGGCCTAGGATTTATAGGCAAATGATGAGTTTAAACCAAAATATAGAGGGGGGAAATATTCCAGAAAATGTTGTAAATATAATTTTGAGAAATACCGTAACTGGACAGGTCTTTTTTTAAACATGAGTAACTATCCTAAAATAGCCCAGTCTATGCTTTTATAAGTCTTATCTGTGGTCTTCTCCCACGTGTATTCAGCCAACCAGCAGTCTTGTTGCTTTCCATATTGAAAATGTATGCCTGCCACTCCTGTTCTACAGTACATTGTATCTTTGCTTTTCTGGCATACACGTTTGCTGAAAAAAAAGGAAGAGTACATGTACAACATTACTGTTTGCAGTGTTCTAGCCACTTAATTTACATTATTTTGGGAATTAAAGTCATTGTTTTTGATTTTCAAGTTGTCTGTGTGCCATTAGAAGCCCCACTAACAATGAAAGTATCTGTTATTTTAATAAGAAATTAAAACTAAAATCAAAGCAATTACAGAATATCCCCCGCTCAAGTACATGTATGTTAGGTGGAGACGAGAACATGTCAATGCGTTAGTCCATATATGGTTCTCTCTAAAGAGATATGTCTGGATTTGAATGAGTCTTGTAGAACGAAGCAACATGTATGATGTTAATACATGTACGTCAACACGTTAGAGAGATATGTCTGGATGTGAGCGAGTCTCTGCGTTCACAGTAGTAGAACGAAGCAACATGTATGATGTCAATGCATTGACATGTTGGCATCAACACCTAATGTACTTGAGTGGGGGGTATTCTGCAATCTAGCCCCCCAAAAAAACTTTTAAGGATTACTCTCTGGTTTCTTTGTCATGAAAATGATAAACCTTTTTCAAAATAAATATATAATTACTGACAGACAACCTATTGACAAATGTAAACAAGCAGGTAATATTAAGCCAACATAAACACTACATGTATATACTGTACATGTACATGTAGCTATTACATATCAGGACTGAACATGAAGCCAATAATATTATTTTGTAATCAATGCTTGCCAACTTAAGTCCTCAAAGGAGTCCTGCCTACAAAATTGGGTCTTCAACATTTACCTGTTCATCCAAAAAAAAATATATGCGAAAACCTACAGAGATGCATGTTGACAGATAATAATAACCTTGAATTTGCAATGGCACCACGGGGCTGATCTTAGCCAGGACCTGGCTAAATTACAGATTGAATTTGAATTTAGCGTGTTGGTATTTTGGAGGGAGGAAAACCTGAGAACCCGGAGAAAAACCCTCGAAGCAAGAGTAATACATGTATATAAGATACCAACAAACTCAACTCACATACAGTATAGCGCCGCTTTGGTGATCGAACCTGGGCTCTACAAAGCTAGATTGCTAAAAAAAACTCAACATCTTGCCATTTCCCACAGATCCAGAGGTGAGACTGAGAGGAGAAACGCTTAAAGTGCCTATAACCCCAAATTTGAAGTATTTTTAATAAATTCTTTACATCCTTCTTATCAATAATTCGAAGAGAAAAAAAGGAAAAAAGTAAGAGTTCGACCTTATTTCTGGGGTCAAACATCGTAAAACAACCCGATTTGGGCACCCTGTCCCAAATGGCCGTCAGCTGGAGTCTGGAAAGAGCCTGGGAACGAAACCGGAAAGCAACGTCATAGTAGTGAGAGAAAGCGAACAACCAAACAACAAACTTACAAAGACAGATAAAAACAGAGCGAACCGAGCGAATAACTCGATTTGAAATGCCAAACAGATGTGTAGTTGTGGGCTGTAGGAATGAGCCAGACTCAAAAAAAGGATAGCTCTAACACAAGATCCCGTTTTTAAGCGATGATCGGCCAGAAGCAAAGAAGAGAAGACGCCAGTAGTTGAGGTTCGTGCGAACAAAGCGAGCGAAGTCCCTCCAAGCCGGAAGACTTTATAAGATTTTCTTTAGTCCCCGACTCTACGCGATGACTGAAGTCGGATGAATATGGAGTTGTTCCTATTCCATCAGTCCATGCCATCGAAACCGATAAGCCATTCTCCGATTTTGGTAAGTGCTTTTGTATTTAGTTTGGCAAATTATACAGTAGCCTTTGTGTAGCGCTTTCGTTTCACTCCATTCCGGGGAATGGAGTGAAACGGAAGCGCTACACAACGGCTGCTACATGAGGCTAGCAATACAGTGGAACCTGCATGTATAAAGAAGTGCTGAGGGAAAGGAAGAAAACTTCATTATAACCGGGTTCCACGTACTGAACATTAATTTCACCACGAGTGTAACTAGTATAAGGGCAATGACCGTGAATAAATCAGACCTTCAGTTTTAATGTATTTTAGTACGTTGTTTGTTTATGCACAAATATTATCAACTTTATTCAGTTGATACCTGCACCTATGCCTATGGACACCATGCTTAACGAGCAGCCAAGGGCAGAAGCAACCCAGAAGAGACAACAAATGAGGACTGTTGTAGATGTTCCCCCTACAGCTCTAGGCAATTCAAATTGTTTTGTATAAAATATTTTTCCACAAAAGAAACTATTCAAATTCTGAAAATATTCAAACAAAATAGTCTGTGCTGATCACACCTTCGGTGTTTGTCCTTCAATAACACCTAGCTCTTGCTCAAGCAGTACATGTACACCTATCAAACTGTTTCCCATGTCATATGTATACTGCTTGTTTAGTCTTTTGAGACTAAACAAAATATTAAAATACCAGCTGGAAACGTATAATACACTGTAAGTTTGCATTTGAAACGAAACCAGTGCTTTATTTACCATAAACCAATATATTATACACATAACTTAATAATAATTGTTATTTTTGTACTTTAGTGCCAGAAGTTCCAGTTCCACTTGCTGTAAGGCCAGAAGTTCCAGTTCCACCTGCTGTAAGGCCCACAAAAACCAAGGCAAAACCCCATTGCTCAGTGTGCAAGAAACCTATGAAAGGGCATAAAAGTGTTGTCGATTGTCCAAAGAACAACCCTCGTACCCTTAGTACAGAGTGAACCAGAAATGTCTACCAGCTATCTTAGTGATTTGATATTTTACCAATGGACAATCTAGGTAGCAATGTTATACTGTCAACTTTCATAGACTAATAATCACTCTGACTTGTGACCAGCTCAGTGAAATCGATTGCCCTATTTCATTATGATGTCACATCAAAACAAATAGATTAAAGCCACCATTCTTATTATATTGGGAAAATTAGCCAATTTGAAGAAAAGCAATCTATGGCAGAACAACTTTATTTTGTATGTCTATTGTTAAAGTATGAAAATATGTTCATTATTTTACTTGAATAATGTATATTTACACAGTTTATTAGTCATTTTTAAATATTTGCTTTGATTATCCCACATGTGTACCAGATCATATGAGAATCTCTGATTCTCTGATAATGAGTGTCTGGCCCAAACATCTAAAGTAATGGTCTCTCACCATGACACATGACAGTCCCTTTAAGGTTAGGCCAGAGCATTGAAAACATGTCCATCTTGTAAAAGGGGTCAGTCAGATTTTACTGTTTTCCAATTTACTACTCAAACATTTAAATTTTAATATACCGGTAATAATCCTATTTTCAAAATTTGTGTAAAATTATATAAAGGATCACAGGGTGCGATGTACGACTCTGGTAATTTACTTTGCAATTAAGCTTCCCAATTCGGACCAGCACCCTAGAGCTTTAGGCTACTAAACCCAGCAAGCACACTGCTTATTTTTATTTGTCGTACCCTGGAACATAAAATTTGCCTGTATACAGTACAAATAAAATGTATAAATCATAGTGATAGCAATAAACCATTGAAAAAAATACTGGTAGTTATGAATGGCAATATGGACATACATGTAGGTTAATAGCCCGCATTCGATATATGCTTCACTTCTCACACAAAGGTTGTGGGCATAATTAAATTCATTATTGTTATTTCATTAATCACTGCACATTATTCCCCAGAGCCTTGTATTGAATCATTTGTATGTGACCAGTGAAGCCTATATCAAAAGTGGCCAATGGCACTGAAAGTTTGACTGTTCATTGTTGTTCTCCTTTATATAAGTTATGAAGTACTTTCATCTTCTTCAAATCCAGTGAAGGTTTCTTTCCCAGCATTGAATTTTGTCCTGATTGTGTCATATGCACATGCTGGTAGAGGAATTCTATTGTTGCTCAGATAAGCGTAGACTAACTGGATGTTCTCTCTGTATGAGACAACTCATAGAAATCTGTAAATAAAGAAGTTTATATGTTAGCACCAATTACTTGTTTGATACAATTGAAGCCCTTTGTGAAACTGCCCTTGTAGGTGACCAGCTCCCCTCAGAGACCACTCTTGTGCTCTGTAGTAACCAGCCACTCTCGTAAGTGACCGCCACTGTCTTTTTTTTTTTTTTTTTTAACCTCTTGTAAGTGACCACTCCAGAGACATGATCCCAGACTGTGCAATGAGTCTGATTGCAACGAGTCAACTAAATATAAATATGGTATGTAATCAACTAAAGTCGATTGAGGTATGCTAACCGCCGTGGAAAGCGAGTAGCAGCTGACGTTTCGAGCGTTAGCCCTTCGTCAGAGCAATATATAAATATGTACACTGAGCTTCAACTGTATTAAAATTATTTTTAATTAACATGCACGATAGATCAAAATTTCAAAATACTCTGATAAACCTTCCACTTTCCTGGTTGGACTAAACACGGAACTGTGCTCATTGATTTCAATTCATACCTTGGTTCATTATTTAGCATTATTAATTCCTGGTATAAATATTTCCTTACATATTAGTATGCAGGGGTGGATTTAGGATGTGCCATTGTGGGATGTTTCCCGCTAAAACATATAGTTGGTGCATGTTTCTCAATTGAGAGGGGCAAAAGTGGTGCACACTGAATTTCCACGAACTGTAAAATATTATCAAACAGGTAAATTCCGAAAAGGGTAAATATAAGAGGAATTGCGATATTAGGAAACTGTTAATCGTATCTTCATTTATAGCGATTCTTACAAGTAAAGGCTTATATGATTGTTGCGATTGCAAGGTCAAGGATCACTGGATTCTTTTGTTTGGTGTGAATCAAATTCAAAGCGTAACTTAAATGTGTTGAACAGAAGCATCCTGCAATGTTTTTTTGGGAGATCACGTTCACGGCAACGGGAAGCCCATGAAGGGCTATGATAACTTATTTTCATTTTGGACAGTTTAACTCACCAGCTTTCCCTTGGTTCGAGGCCTTCCAACCGATTCTGGAGGTCTCTTCGTCTGTCCTCTGCCTTTCTTCTTTCCTGGCGATAGTTTTCTTCATCGGCGAGTGGATCATCCGGTCTCTCTTCGCCGGCAGAATCTTCTGCTTCAAGCTCATAGTTCATAAAATTTAGCTTGGAATTGTCCGATGAACAACGAAGACATTTTGTCAAAACGTACAGCAGAAAATTACAGAACTTGCGACGCAAATAAGAAAGAACGAACCAAAAGTACATGAGAGAAGCCTTTGTCACGTGACATGGCTCCCTACTATGACGTACCTAGTCCCAGACCCCACCAAGTCGCTAAGCTGACGGTAAAAGTTCACGGCTCTCATCTTTGAAAAGCCGTAAAAAAAAGAGAAATGCTTTAAAACCATTAATTTTTTCGGGAAGTTGCATAGAATACTTCTAAGTTTGATCTGAAAGCGTAACTTTTTTGGGGTTATAGGCACTTTAACCACTGCGCCACCCCGGCTCATCCTGTTTTTGCACAGTTAGTTCGTCCATGAAATACTCATTTACTTTTTGTTAGTATTATTAAGGGACCTACTGATCAACATATCTAATTGTAGGTAAATTAGGAATTACTTTAAAACTGATCATGATGCAAGGCTTACCATCTATCATCTTCGAACTGTCTTTAGTGTTTCGTTTTCCTCCAACTCCAAGGATACCAGCCCATAAATAGCCATTCACGGTCCAAACGACGTCTTGATAAGTTCTTAGCTTGGTTCCAAAACTCTTAAACTAGCTAACCTTCTGTAAATCCATTGAAATTGTAGGACAAGACCGCTCAAAACCAGAAACTGCTTCGTTGATCGTGACCGTTGAAGTACTCGAAACCTGATATACTTATGAGCGTTGCCGCTGACAAATTTGCAGTACCGTAGTTACCAGTCTCTACTTGTGCACCAGGAGACACGGTTGCACTCGCGGAACAACTGCGGACTCTTCTGGACTATTTTGATAATATTATTTCGTACTTTTGAATTATTTTTCATTTATTAATGCATAAGCAATGTACATGTACATGCTAACTTCCTCACAAAGTAGAAACGATTTAAATAGTTCTTCCCATCTGAGAAAATTTCGGGACTCTGCGGCTTTATGTTATATCCAATTGTTGCGGGCTACGGTATAGGAATCAGCCCATGACACCAGACTTCATGCCTATGTGGTTTCAAAGAGTAGGAAAAATAATTTAAAATAATAGGGTCAATATGACTCATGCTAAAAAGCTAAATTGACCCTTATTGTAGGACTAAAATGGCCTAAGGACCAAATTAGAAATAATGGGGTCAATACGACCCATGCTAAAAAGCTAAATTGACCCTTATCGTAGGACTAAAATGGCCTAAGGACCAAATTAGAAATAATGGGGTCAATACGACCCTTGCTTAAAAGCTAAATTGGCTCTTATTGTAGCACTAAAATGACATAAAGGGGCCAAATTAGAAATATATGGGGTCAATTTGGTTTTTATTGGGGCTGATTTGGTCTCATTTTTCAAAACGACCCCTATAAGAGCCAAATCAGCCCTAGTGCCTTTGGGGCTGATTTGGCTTTTTGGGCTGAAACAGCTCTTTTGAATTTACAGTGTAAGAATCAGTTTTGGGAAGAACGCTAACAGAACGCTAAGTTAAACAATCGGCGCTCAATTCAAAACTCTTGGTGTAAGAATAAGTTTCGGTAAGATAACTAACAGAACGCTAAGTTAAACAATCGGCGCTCAATTCAAAACTCTTGGTGAAAGAGAACGTCAACAGAACGCTAAGTTAAACAGTCGCCGCTCAATTCAAAACTCTTGGTGTAAGAATCATTTTCGGTAAGAACGCTAACAGAACGCTAAGTTAAACAATCGGCGCTCAATTCAAAACTCTTGCTGAAAGAATAAGTTTCGGGAAGAACGTAACGCTAACAGAACACTAAGTTAAACAATCGGCGCTCAATTCAAAACTCTTGGTGAAAGAATAAGTTTCGGTAAGAACGCTAAATTAAACGCTTGATTCGACTTGACTTACTTGGTTGTCCTGCTATTGCTCGGCAAAACTTTACTTTGATTTCACACATTGATAACACCGTCTGTCTGCATGTTTATTACGACTTTCAAGAACTGTCGTCTGTGTTAAAATTGACTATAAAACTAGAAGTGCCGTTTAATAATACAAACTTTTCAAGAGCCGTCCTGCTAATGCTCGGCAAAACTTTACTTTGACATCACAGACATCGATCAATACAACCAGATACAACGTCTGTCTGTTTATTAAAACTTGAACAGCCTTCTGTGTTAAAACTGACTTTTAAACCAGAAGCGCCGTTTAATAAATAAACTTTTCAAGAGCCGTCCTGCTAGTGCTCGGCAAAACTTTACCTTGATATCACACATCGATCGATACACCGTCTATCTGTTTATTACAACTGACTTTAAAACCACAAGCGCCGTTAATAAAAATGTTTTAAGAGCCGTCCCGCTAATGTTCGGCAAGAGTTTATGGATCCAACTTTACTGGGATACCAGCACATCCAAATTCACACGTCAAGTTTGAATTTGCCGCTTGATTTGACCTGACAATTGTACATATGAAGTCCATTGGGACTTATTGCAGCCACAGGAGGCGGAGCTTAGCACTCAGCGCATACGGACTTCACCATTGTTGTTGAATAGCAATGAGGAACTATTTTCATTACCGGAAAAAAGTCAAAACCGATACAACTTTGGACGCAAATTTAAAGACGATTCTCAAGTTTTTACTGAATATAGAGAAACATCTTCTATTTGCAGCTGGCAATTGTAAACATTTTTTATTTCAGACTGAGAAATAACATCCCAAACTTTGGCTTCAGTCAAAATTTAGTCAAATTTAGCCAATATTTGACGTAAAACCGATACTACATAGCGTGCTTTAACCGCCGTAATAAATTGTAACATGCTTCTTTGATTCCCTATCTCACTTTTGCCGATGGCAATTCTAATACTTTTTAAATTTGAGTGCCGAAAAAAGTGGCCACATGAGGGATACATCGCTCTAATTTCGTCCATTCTTCTGTAAATCTGATCTAATGTTTGAATTACCCGCGCGCTTGGGTGATCACTTTCGTATGCAAATTAGCCCTTGGTGATCACATATGTCCATTCATTCTGTGCGATGTCACAGATGACATCACAAAGTAGCCTTCAGTTTTTCATCGTGAAACGTGCTGTGTGTAGTGTTGATAATTGGGGGTAAACAAGGTGAGCGACATTCCGGTAATAAGTTCATGTCCTAGATACACCAATATGTTACTGACGTTCTATGACCGAAACATAATAGAACGTAATTAACCTATTGTTGTATCTAGGACATGAACTTATTACCGACATTCCTTCCTACGCCATCTTTATATCCGCTAACAAAATGACAGTGATGTTAGTAAAAGAGCAAGCCCCATGCACTAACAACTGTTTTCTCTGCACTGTAAAGGAAGGAAGCAAAATACAACTGAATGCACTGGCCGGGAATCGAACCCGGGGCTCCCGCGTGGGAGGCGAGAATTCTACCACTGAACCACCAGTGCCAATGTTGACAAAACGTGTTTCATATAAAACTATATGACGTTTGTTCAAGTAAGCTTTGTCAATGCGTCATGGTAACAAAAACAACAGCAATTAACTTTATTACATGCAGATGGAAAGTAGTACAGAAACAAGTGTATACAATTATTATAAAATATGAGAGTAGGTAGGACTATAACAAAACATGAAGGTTATCTAATCAGGACCACCGTGAATTACATGTAAAAGACGCTGACAAAGTCATTCCTGAAAGCATATGTTGATGAAGTGGTATTCTAAAGACAAATAATATTCTTTCATTCCACCACCTTTACATCATGCAACAGAATGGTAGTGATACTTGCAAAGGATGAAGCCACATACAATGACTGCTCTTGTTTCTTCGCTATCAAGAAAAGTTGCAAAAATACAATTCGATGCACTGGCCGGGAATCGAACCCGGGCCTCCCGCGTGGCAGGCGAGAATTCTACCACTGAACCACCAGTGCCATTGATAATGTAATATGGAAATAAAAGAATCACTACAATTTTTGCCAGCGGATTGTCACAATTTGTATCATAGCCTTTAGCTGCACTGATAATATGACCTCTCGCCAATTAAATTTTAAAGAATTTAGTTAAACAACATCAAATCAATCAAACGCGCGCAATAAGCAATTGACGTAATAATGAAGAAATGACGTCACAATTCTACTTTTAATGAACAACCTAATTAGCCAGTCCAATTAATTCCGATCTCCAGGAATGTTTTGTAAATCGTAACAATTCACTGATGACATCACAAAGTAGCCTTCAGTTTTTCATCGTGAAACGTGCTGTGTGTAGTGTTGATAATTGGGGGTAAACAAGGTGAGCGACATTCCTTCCTTCGCCATCTTTATATCCGCTAACAAAATGAGAGTGATGTTAGTAAAAGAGCAAGCCACATGCACTAACAACTGTTTTCTCTGCACTGTAAAGGAAGGAAGCAAAATACAACTGAATGCACTGGCCGGGAATCGAACACGGGGCTCCCGCGTGGGAGGCGAGAATTCTACCACTGAACCACCAGTGCCAATGTTGACAAAACGTGTTTCATATAAAACTATATGATGTTTGTTCAAGTAAGCTTTGTCAATGCGTCATGGTAACAAAAACAACAGCAATTAACTTTATTACATGCAGATGGAAAGTAGTACAGAAACAAGTGTATACAATTATTATAAAATATGAGAGTAGGTAGGACTATAACAAAACATGAAGGTTATCTAATCAGGACCACCGTGAATTACATGTAAAAGACGCTGACAAAGTCATTCCTGAAAGCATATGTTGATGAAGTGGTATTCTAAAGACAAATAATATTCTTTCATTCCACCACCTTTACATCATGCAACAGAATGGTAGTGATACTTGCAAAGGATGAAGCCACATACAATGACTGCTCTTGTTTCTTCGCTATCAAGAAAAGTTGCAAAAATACAATTCGATGCACTGGCCGGGAATCGAACCCGGGCCTACCGCGTGGCAGGCGAGAATTCTACCACTGAACCACCAGTGCCATTGATAATGTAATTTGGAAATAAAAGCATCACTACAATTTTTGCCAGCGGATTGTCACAATTTGTATCATAGCCTTTAGCTGCACTGATAATATGACCTCTCGCCAATTAAATTTTAAAGAATTTAGTTAAACAACATCAAATCAATCAAACGCGCGCAATAAGCAATTGACGTAATAATGAAGAAATGACGTCACAATTCTACTTTTAATGAACAACCTAATAACCAGTCCAATTAATTCCGATCTCCAGGAATGTTTTATAAATCGTAACAATTCACTGATGACATCACAAAGTAGTCTTCAGTTTTTCATCGTGAAACGTGCTGTGTGTAGTGTTGATAATTGGGGGTAAACAAGGTGAGCGACATTCCTTCCTTCGCCATCTTTATATCCGCTAACAAAATGAGAGTGATGTTAGTAAAAGAGCAAGCCCCATGCACTAACAACTGTTTTCTCTGCACTGTAAAGGAAGGAAGCAAAATACAACTGAATGCACTGGCCGGGAATCGAACCCGGGGCTCCCGCGTGGCAGGCGAGAATTCTACCACTGAACCACCAGTGCCAATGTTGACAAAACGTGTTTCATATAAAACTATATGATGTTTGTTCAAGTAAGCTTTGTCAATGCGTCATGGTAACAAAAACAACAGCAATTAACTTTTTTACATGCATATGGAAAGTAGTACAGAAACAAGTATATACAATTATTATAAAATTTGAGAGTAGGTAGGACTATAACAAAACATGAAGGTTATCTAATCAGGACCACCGTGAATTACATGTAAAAGACGCTGGCAAAGTCATTCCTGAAAGCATATGTTGATGAAGTGGTATTCTAAAGACAAGTAATATTCTTTCATTCCACCACCTTTACATCATGCAACAGAATGGTAGTGATACTTGCAAAGGATGAAGCCACATACAATGACTGCTCTTGTTTCTTCGCTATCAAGAAAAGTTGCAAAAATACAATTCGATGCACTGGCCGGGAATCGAACCCGGGCCTCCCGCGTGGCCGGCGAGAATTCTACCACTGAACCACCAGTGCCATTGATAATGTAATGTGGAAATAAAAGAATCGCTACAATTTTTGCCAGCGGATTGTCACAATTTGTATCATAGCCTTTAGCTGCACTGATAATATGACCTCTCCCCAATTAAATTTTAAAGAATTTAGTTAAAGAACATCAAATCAATCAAACGCGCGCAATAAGCAATTGACGTAATAATGAAGAAATGACGTCACAATTATACTGTTAATGAATAACCTAATTAGCCAGTCCAATTAATTCCGATCTCCAGGAATGTTTTGTAAATCGTAACAATTCACTGATGACATCACAAAGTAGCCTTCAGTTTTTCATCGTGAAACGTGCTGTGTGTAGTGTTGATAATTGGGGGTAAACAAGGTGAGCGACATTCCTTCCTACGCCATCTTTATATCCGCTAACAAAATGAGAGTGATGTTAGTAAAAGAGCAAGCCCCATGCACTAACAACTGTTTTCTCTGCACTGTAAAGGAAGGAAGCAAAATACAACTGAATGCACTGGCCGGGAATCGAACCCGGGGCTCCCGCGCGGGAGGCGAGAATTCTACCACTGAACCACCAGTGCCAATGTTGACAAAACGTGTTTCATATAAAACTATATGATGTTTGTTCAAGTAAGCTTTGTCAATGCGTCATGGTAACAAAAACAACAGCAATTAACTTTATTACATGCAGATGGAAAGTAGTACAGAAACAAGTGTATACAATTATTATAAAATTGGAGAGTAGGTAGGACTATAACAAAACATGAAGGTTATCTAATCAGGACCACCGTGAATTACATGTAAAAGACGCTGGCAAAGTCATTCCTGAAAGCATATGTTGATGAAGTGGTATTCTAAAGACAAGTAATATTCTTTCATTCCACCACCTTTACATCATGCAACAGAATGGTAGTGATACTTGCAAAGGATGAAGCCACATACAATGACTGCTCTTGTTTCTTCGCTATCAAGAAAAGTTGCAAAAATACAATTCGATGCACTGGCCGGGAATCGAACCCGGGCCTCCCGCGTGGCAGGCGAGAATTCTACCACTGAACCACCAGTGCCATTGATAATGTAATGTGGAAATAAAAGAATCGCTACAATTTTTGCCAGCGGATTGTCACAATTTGTATCATAGCCTTTAGCTGCACTGATAATATGACCTCTCCCCAATTAAATTTTAAAGAATTTAGTTAAAGAACATCAAATCAATCAAACGCGCGCAATAAGCAATTGACGTAATAATGAAGAAATGACGTCACAATTATACTGTTAATGAATAACCTAATTAGCCAGTCCAATTAATTCCGATCTCCAGGAATGTTTTGTAAATCGTAACAATTCACTGATGACATCACAAAGTAGCCTTCAGTTTTTCATCGTGAAACGTGCTGTGTGTAGTGTTGATAATTGGGGGTAAACAAGGTGAGCGACATTCCTTCCTACGCCATCTTTATATCCGCTAACAAAATGAGAGTGATGTTAGTAAAAGAGCAAGCCCCATGCACTAACAACTGTTTTCTCTGCACTGTAAAGGAAGGAAGCAAAATACAACTGAATGCACTGGCCGGGAATCGAAACCCGGGCTCCCGCGTGGGAGGCGAGAATTCTACCACTGAACCACCAGTGCCAATGTTGACAAAACGTGTTTCATATAAAACTATATGATGTTTGTTCAAGTAAGCTTTGTCAATGCGTCATGGTAACAAAAACAACAGCAATTAACTTTATTACATGCAGATGGAAAGTAGTACAGAAACAAGTGTATACAATTATTATAAAATATGAGAGTAGGTAGGACTATAACAAAACATGAAGGTTATCTAATCAGGACCACCGTGAATTACATGTAAAAGACGCTGACAAAGTCATTCCTGAAAGCATATGTTGATGAAGTGGTATTCTAAAGACAAATAATATTCTTTCATTCCACCACCTTTACATCATGCAACAGAATGGTAGTGATACTTGCAAAGGATGAAGCCACATACAATGACTGCTCTTGTTTCTTCGCTATCAAGAAAAGTTGCAAAAATACAATTCGATGCACTGGCCGGGAATCGAACCCGGGCCTCCCGCGTGGCAGGCGAGAATTCTACCACTGAACCACCAGTGCCATTGATAATGTAATATGGAAATAAAAGAATCACTACAATTTTTGCCAGCGGATTGTCACAATTTGTATCATAGCCTTTAGCTGCACTGATAATATGACCTCTCGCCAATTAAATTTTAAAGAATTTAGTTAAACAACATCAAATCAATCAAACGCGCGCAATAAGCAATTGACGTAATAATGAAGAAATGACGTCACAATTCTACTTTTAATGAATAACATGCACTAACAACTGTTTTCTCTGCACTGTAAAGGAAGGAAGCAAAATACAACTGAATGCACTGGCCGGGAATCGAACACGGGGCTCCCGCGTGGGAGGCGAGAATTCTACCACTGAACCACCAGTGCCAATGTTGACAAAACGTGTTTCATATAAAACTATATCATGTTTGTTCAAGTAAGCTTTGTCAATGCGTCATGGTAACAAAAACAACAGCAATTAACTTTATTACATGCAGATGGAAAGTAGTACAGAAACAAGTGTATACAATTATTATAAAATATGAGAGTAGGTAGGACTATAACAAAACATGAAGGTTATCTAATCAGGACCACCGTGAATTACATGTAAAAGACGCTGGCAAAGTCATTCCTGAAAGCATATGTTGATGAAGTGGTATTCTAAAGACAAATAATATTCTTTCATTCCACCACCATTCCATTCCACCATTCCATTCCATTCCATCATTCCATTCCATCATGCAACATAATGGTAGTTATACTTGCAAAGGATGAAGCCACATACAATGACTGCTCTTGTTTCTTCGCTATCAAGAAAAGTTGCAAAAATACAATTCGATGCACTGGCCGGGAATCGAACCCGGGCCTCCCGCGTGGCAGGCGAGAATTCTACCACTGAACCACCAGTGCCATTGATAACGTAATGTGGAAATAAAAGAATCGCTACAATTTTTGCCAGCGGATTGTCACAATTTGTATCATAGCCTTTAGCTGCACTGATAATATGACCTCTCCCCAATTAAATTTTAAAGAATTTAGTTAAAGAACATCAAATCAATCAAACGCGCGCAATAAGCAATTGACGTAATAATGAAGAAATGACGTCACAATTATACTGTTAATGAATAACCTAATTAGCCAGTCCAATTAATTCCGATCTCCAGGAATGTTTTGTAAATCGTAACAATTCACTGATGACATCACAAAGTAGCCTTCAGTTTTTCATCGTGAAACGTGCTGTGTGTAGTGTTGATAATTGGGGGTAAACAAGGTGAGCGACATTCCTTCCTACGCCATCTTTATATCCGTTAACAAAATGAGAGTGATGTTAGTAAAAGAGCAAGCCCCATGCACTAACAACTGTTTTCTCTGCACTGTAAAGGAAGGAAGCAAAATACAACTGAATGCACTGGCCGGGAATCGAACCCGGGCCTCCCGCGTGGCAGGCGAGAATTCTACCACTGAACCACCAGTGCCATTGATAACGTAATGTGGAAATAAAAGAATCACTACAATTTTTGCCAGCGGATTGTCACAATTTGTATCATAGCCTTTAGCTGCACTGATAATATGACCTCTCGCCAATTAAATTTTAAAGAATTTAGTTAAACAACATCAAATCAATCAAACGCGCGCAATAAGCAATTGACGTAATAATGAAGAAATGACGTCACAATTCTACTTTTAATGAATAACATGCACTAACAACTGTTTTCTCTGCACTGTAAAGGAAGGAAGCAAAATACAACTGAATGCACTGGCCGGGAATCGAACACGGGGCTCCCGCGTGGGAGGCGAGAATTCTACCACTGAACCACCAGTGCCAATGTTGACAAAACGTGTTTCATATAAAACTATATGATGTTTGTTCAAGTAAGCTTTGTCAATGCGTCATGGTAACAAAAACAACAGCAATTAACTTTATTACATGCAGATGGAAAGTAGTACAGAAACAAGTGTATACAATTATTATAAAATATGAGAGTAGGTAGGACTATAACAAAACATGAAGGTTATCTAATCAGGACCACCGTGAATTACATGTAAAAGACGCTGGCAAAGTCATTCCTGAAAGCATATGTTGATGAAGTGGTATTCTAAAGACAAATAATATTCTTTCATTCCACCACCATTCCATTCCACCATTCCATTCCATTCCATCATTCCATTCCATCATGCAACATAATGGTAGTTATACTTGCAAAGGATGAAGCCACATACAATGACTGCTCTTGTTTCTTCGCTATCAAGAAAAGTTGCAAAAATACAATTCGATGCACTGGCCGGGAATCGAACCCGGGCCTCCCGCGTGGCAGGCGAGAATTCTACCACTGAACCACCAGTGCCATTGATAATGTAATATGGAAATAAAAGAATCACTACAATTTTTGCCAGCGGATTGTCACAATTTGTATCATAGCCTATAGCTGCACTGATAATATGACCTCTCGCCAATTAAATTTTAAAGAATTTAGTTAAACAACATCAAATCAATCAAACGCGCGCAATAAGCAATTGACGTAATAATGAAGAAATGACGTCACAATTCTACTTTTAATGAACAACCTAATAACCAGTCCAATTAATTCCGATCTCCAGGAACGTTTTATAAATCGTAACAATTCACTGATGACATCACAAAGTAGCCTTCAGTTTCTCATCGTGAAACGTGCTGTGTGTAGTGTTGATAATTGGGGGTAAACAAGGTGAGCGACATTCCTTCCTTCGCCATCTTTATATCCGCTAACAAAATGAGAGTGATGTTAGTAAAAGAGCAAGCCCCATGCACTAACAACTGTTTTCTCTGCACTGTAAAGGAAGGAAGCAAAATACAACTGAATGCACTGGCCGGGAATCGAACCCGGGGCTCCCGCGTGGGAGGCGAGAATTCTACCACTGAACCACCAGTGCCAATGTTGACAAAACGTGTTTCATATAAAACTATATGATGTTTGTTCAAGTAAGCTTTGTCAATGCGTCATGGTAACAAAAACAACAGCAATTAACTTTATTACATGCAGATGGTAAGTAGTACAGAAACAAGTGTATACAATTATTATAAATTATGAGAGTAGGTAGGACTATAAAAAAACATGAAGGTTAGCTAATCAGGACCACCGTGAATTACATATAAACGACGCTGGCAAAGTCATTCCTGAAAGCATATGTTGATGAAGTGGTATTCTAAAGACAAGTAATATTCTTTCATTCCACCACCTTTACATCATGCAACAGAATGGTAGTGATACCTGCAAAGGATGAAGCCACATAAAATGACTGCTCTTGTTTCTTCACTATCAAGAAAAGTCGCAAAAATATAATTCGATGCACTGGCAGGGAATCGAACCCGGGCCTCCCGCGTGGCAGGCGAGAATTCTACCACTGAACCACCAGTGCCATTGATAATGTAATGTGGAAATAAAAGAATCGCTACAATTTTTGCCAGCGGATTGTCACAATTTGTATCATAGCCTTTAGCTGCACTGATAATATGACCTCTCGCCTTTTAAATTTTAAAGAATTTAGTTAAAGAACATCAAATCAATCAAACGCGCGCAATAAGCAATTGACGTAATAATGAAGAAATGACGTCACAATTCTACTTTTAATGAATAACCTAATTAGCCAGTCCAATTAATTCCGATCTCCAGGAATGTTTTGTAAATCGTAACAATTCACTGATGACATCACAAAGTAGCCTTCAGTTTTTCAACGTAAAACGTTCTGTGTGTAGTGTTGATAATTGAGGGTAAACAAGGTGAGCGACATTCCTTCCTTCGCCATCTTTATATCCGCTAACAAAATGAGAGTGATGTTAGTAAAAGAGCAAGCCACATGCACTAACAACTGTTTTCTCTGCACTGTAAAGGAAGGAAGCAAAATACAACTGAATGCACTGGCCGGGAATCGAACCCGGGGCTCCCGCGTGGGAGGCGAGAATTCTACCACTGAACCACAAGTGCCAATGTTGACAAAACGTGTTTCATATAAAACTATATGATGTTTGTTCAAGTAAGCTTTGTCAATGCGTCATGGTAACAAAAACAACAGCAATTAACTTTATTTCATGCAGATGGTAAGTAGTACAGAAACAAGTGTATACAATTATTATAAAATTTGAGAGTAGGTAGGACTATAACAAAACATGAAGGTTATCTAATCAGGACCACCGTGAATTACATGTAAAAGACGCTGGCAAAGTCATTCCTGAAAGCATATGTTGATGAAATGGTATTCTAAAGACAAGTAATATTCTTTCATTCCACCACCTTTACATCATGCAACAGAATGGTAGTGATACTTGCAAAGGATGAAGCCACATACAATGACTGCTCTTGTTTCTTCACTATCAAGAAATGTTGCAAAAATACAATTCGATGCACTGGCCGGGAATCGAACCCGGGCCTCCCGCGTGGCAGGCGAGAATTCTACCACTGAACCACCAGTGCCATTGATAATGTAATGTGGAAATAAAAGAATCGCTACAATTTTTGCCAGCGGATTGTCACAATTTGTATCATAGCCTTTAGCTGCACTGATAATATGACCTCTCCCCAATTAAATTTTAAAGAATTTAGTTAAAGAACATCAAATCAATCAAACGCGCGCAATAAGCAATTGACGTAATAATGAAGAAATGACGTCACAATTATACTGTTAATGAATAACCTAATTAGCCAGTCCAATTAATTCCGATCTCCAGGAATGTTTTGTAAATCGTAACAATTCACTGATGACATCACAAAGTAGCCTTCAGTTTTTCATCGTGAAACGTGCTGTGTGTAGTGTTGATAATTGGGGGTAAACAAGGTGAGCGACATTCCTTCCTACGCCATCTTTATATCCGCTAACAAAATGAGAGTGATGTTAGTAAAAGAGCAAGCCCCATGCACTAACAACTGTTTTCTCTGCACTGTAAAGGAAGGAAGCAAAATACAACTGAATGCACTGGCCGGGAATCGAACCCGGGGCTCCCGCGCGGGAGGCGAGAATTCTACCACTGAACCACCAGTGCCAATGTTGACAAAACGTGTTTCATATAAAACTATATGATGTTTGTTCAAGTAAGCTTTGTCAATGCGTCATGGTAACAAAAACAACAGCAATTAACTTTATTACATGCAGATGGAAAGTAGTACAGAAACAAGTGTATACAATTATTATAAAATATAAGTGTAGGTAGGACTATAACAAAACATGAAGTTTATCTAATCAGGACCACCGTGAATTACATGTAAAAGACGCTGGCAAAGTCATTCCTGAAAGCATATGTTGATGAAGTGGTATTCTAAAGACAAGTAATATTCTTTCATTCCACCACCTTTACATCATGCAACAGAATGGTAGTGATACTTGCAAAGGATGAAGCCACATACAATGACTGCACTTGTTTCTTCGCTATCAACAAAAGTTGCAAAAATACAATTAGATGCACTGGCCGGGAATCGAACCCTGGCCTCCCGCGTGGCAGGCGAGAATTCTACCACTGAACCACCAGTGCCATTGATAATGTAATGTGGAAATAAAAGAATCGCTACAATTTTTGCCAGCGGATTGTCACAATTTGTATCATAGCCTTTAGCTGCACTGATAATATGACCTCTCCCCAATTAAATTTTAAAGAATTTAGTTAAAGAACATCAAATCAATCAAACGCGCGCAATAAGCAATTGACGTAATAATGAAGAAATGACGTCACAATTTTACTTTTAATGAATAACCTAATTAGCCAGTCCAATTAATTCCGATCTCCAGGAATGTTTTGTAAATCGTAACAATTCACTGATGACATCACAAAGTAGCCTTCAGTTTTTCATCGTAAAACGTTCTGTGTGTAGTGTTGATAATTGGGGGTAAACAAGGTGAGCGACATTCCTTCCTTCGCCATCTTTATATCCGCTAACAAAATGAGAGTGATGTTAGTAAAAGAGCAAGCCACATGCAATAACAACTGTTTTCTCTGCACTGTAAAGGAAGGAAGCAAAATACAACTGAATGCACTGGCCGGGAATCGAACCCGGACCTCCCGCGTGGGAGGCGAGAATTCTACCACTGAACCACCAGTGCCAATGTTGACAAAACGTGTTTCATATAAAACTATATGATGTTTGTTCAAGTAAGCTTTGTCAATGCGTCATGGTAACAAAAACAACAGGAATTAACTTTATTTCATGCAGATGGTAAGTAGTACAGAAACAAGTGTATACAATTATTATAAAATTTGAGAGTAGGTAGGACTATAACAAAACATGAAGGTTATCTAATCAGGACCACCGTGAATTACATGTAAAAGACGCTGGCAAAGTCATTCCTGAAAGCATATGTTGATGAAATGGTATTCTAAAGACAAGTAATATTCTTTCATTCCACCACCTTTACATCATGCAACAGAATGGTAGTGATACTTGCAAAGGATGAAGCCACATACAATGACTGCTCTTGTTTCTTCACTATCAAGAAAAGTTGCAAAAATACAATTCGATGCACTGGCCGGGAATCGAACCCGGGCCTCCCGCGTGGCAGGCGAGAATTCTACCACTGAACCACCAGTGCCATTGATAATGTAATGTGGAAATAAAAGAATCGCTACAATTTTTGCCAGCGGATTGTCACAATTTGTATCATAGCCTTTAGCTGCACTGATAATATGACCTCTCCCCAATTAAATTTTAAAGAATTTAGTTAAAGAACATCAAATCAATCAAACGCGCGCAATAAGCAATTGACGTAATAATGAAGAAATGACGTCACAATTATACTGTTAATGAATAACCTAATTAGCCAGTCCAATTAATTCCGATCTCCAGGAATGTTTTGTAAATCGTAACAATTCACTGATGACATCACAAAGTAGCCTTCAGTTTTTCATCGTGAAACGTGCTGTGTGTAGTGTTGATAATTGGGGGTAAACAAGGTGAGCGACATTCCTTCCTACGCCATCTTTATATCCGCTAACAAAATGAGAGTGATGTTAGTAAAAGAGCAAGCCCCATGCACTAACAACTGTTTTCTCTGCACTGTAAAGGAAGGAAGCAAAATACAACTGAATGCACTGGCCGGGAATCGAACCCGGGGCTCCCGCGTGGGAGGCGAGAATTCTACCACTGAACCACCAGTGCCAATGTTGACAAAACGTGTTTCATATAAAACTATATGATGTTTGTTCAAGTAAGCTTTGTCAATGCGTCATGGTAACAAAAACAACAGCAATTAACTTTATTACATGCAGATGGAAAGTAGTACAGAAACAAGTGTATACAATTATTATAAAATATGAGAGTAGGTAGGACTATAACAAAACATGAAGGTTATCTAATCAGGACCACCGTGAATTACATGTAAAAGACGCTGACAAAGTCATTCCTGAAAGCATATGTTGATGAAGTGGTATTCTAAAGACAAATAATATTCTTTCATTCCACCACCTTTACATCATGCAACAGAATGGTAGTGATACTTGCAAAGGATGAAGCCACATACAATGACTGCTCTTGTTTCTTCGCTATCAAGAAAAGTTGCAAAAATACAATTCGATGCACTGGCCGGGAATCGAACCCGGGCCTCCCGCGTGGCAGGCGAGAATTCTACCACTGAACCACCAGTGCCATTGATAATGTAATATGGAAATAAAAGAATCACTACAATTTTTGCCAGCGGATTGTCACAATTTGTATCATAGCCTTTAGCTGCACTGATAATATGACCTCTCGCCAATTAAATTTTAAAGAATTTAGTTAAACAACATCAAATCAATCAAACGCGCGCAATAAGCAATTGACGTAATAATGAAGAAATGACGTCACAATTCTACTTTTAATGAATAACATGCACTAACAACTGTTTTCTCTGCACTGTAAAGGAAGGAAGCAAAATACAACTGAATGCACTGGCCGGGAATCGAACACGGGGCTCCCGCGTGGGAGGCGAGAATTCTACCACTGAACCACCAGTGCCAATGTTGACAAAACGTGTTTCATATAAAACTATATCATGTTTGTTCAAGTAAGCTTTGTCAATGCGTCATGGTAACAAAAACAACAGCAATTAACTTTATTACATGCAGATGGAAAGTAGTACAGAAACAAGTGTATACAATTATTATAAAATATGAGAGTAGGTAGGACTATAACAAAACATGAAGGTTATCTAATCAGGACCACCGTGAATTACATGTAAAAGACGCTGGCAAAGTCATTCCTGAAAGCATATGTTGATGAAGTGGTATTCTAAAGACAAATAATATTCTTTCATTCCACCACCATTCCATTCCACCATTCCATTCCATTCCATCATTCCATTCCATCATGCAACAGAATGGTAGTTATACTTGCAAAGGATGAAGCCACATACAATGACTGCTCTTGTTTCTTCGCTATCAAGAAAAGTTGCAAAAATACAATTCGATGCACTGGCCGGGAATCGAACCCGGGCCTCCCGCGTGGCAGGCGAGAATTCTACCACTGAACCACCAGTGCCATTGATAATGTAATATGGAAATAAAAGAATCACTACAATTTTTGCCAGCGGATTGTCACAATTTGTATCATAGCCTATAGCTGCACTGATAATATGACCTCTCGCCAATTAAATTTTAAAGAATTTAGTTAAACAACATCAAATCAATCAAACGCGCGCAATAAGCAATTGACGTAATAATGAAGAAATGACGTCACAATTCTACTTTTAATGAACAACCTAATAACCAGTCCAATTAATTCCGATCTCCAGGAACGTTTTATAAATCGTAACAATTCACTGATGACATCACAAAGTAGCCTTCAGTTTCTCATCGTGAAACGTGCTGTGTGTAGTGTTGATAATTGGGGGTAAACAAGGTGAGCGACATTCCTTCCTTCGCCATCTTTATATCCGCTAACAAAATGAGAGTGATGTTAGTAAAAGAGCAAGCCCCATGCACTAACAACTGTTTTCTCTGCACTGTAAAGGAAGGAAGCAAAATACAACTGAATGCACTGGCCGGGAATCGAACCCGGGGCTCCCGCGTGGGAGGCGAGAATTCTACCACTGAACCACCAGTGCCAATGTTGACAAAACGTGTTTCATATAAAACTATATGATGTTTGTTCAAGTAAGCTTTGTCAATGCGTCATGGTAACAAAAACAACAGCAATTAACTTTATTACATGCAGATGGTAAGTAGTACAGAAACAAGTGTATACAATTATTATAAATTATGAGAGTAGGTAGGACTATAAAAAAACATGAAGGTTAGCTAATCAGGACCACCGTGAATTACATATAAACGACGCTGGCAAAGTCATTCCTGAAAGCATATGTTGATGAAGTGGTATTCTAAAGACAAGTAATATTCTTTCATTCCACCACCTTTACATCATGCAACAGAATGGTAGTGATACCTGCAAAGGATGAAGCCACATAAAATGACTGCTCTTGTTTCTTCACTATCAAGAAAAGTCGCAAAAATATAATTCGATGCACTGGCCGGGAATCGAACCCGGGCCTCCCGCGTGGCAGGCGAGAATTCTACCACTGAACCACCAGTGCCATTGATAATGTAATGTGGAAATAAAAGAATCGCTACAATTTTTGCCAGCGGATTGTCACAATTTGTATCATAGCCTTTAGCTGCACTGATAATATGACCTCTCGCCTTTTAAATTTTAAAGAATTTAGTTAAAGAACATCAAATCAATCAAACGCGCGCAATAAGCAATTGACGTAATAATGAAGAAATGACGTCACAATTCTACTTTTAATGAATAACCTAATTAGCCAGTCCAATTAATTCCGATCTCCAGGAATGTTTTGTAAATCGTAACAATTCACTGATGACATCACAAAGTAGCCTTCAGTTTTTCAACGTAAAACGTTCTGTGTGTAGTGTTGATAATTGAGGGTAAACAAGGTGAGCGACATTCCTTCCTTCGCCATCTTTATATCCGCTAACAAAATGAGAGTGATGTTAGTAAAAGAGCAAGCCACATGCACTAACAACTGTTTTCTCTGCACTGTAAAGGAAGGAAGCAAAATACAACTGAATGCACTGGCCGGGAATCGAACCCGGGGCTCCCGCGTGGGAGGCGAGAATTCTACCACTGAACCACAAGTGCCAATGTTGACAAAACGTGTTTCATATAAAACTATATGATGTTTGTTCAAGTAAGCTTTGTCAATGCGTCATGGTAACAAAAACAACAGCAATTAACTTTATTTCATGCAGATGGTAAGTAGTACAGAAACAAGTGTATACAATTATTATAAAATTTGAGAGTAGGTAGGACTATAACAAAACATGAAGGTTATCTAATCAGGACCACCGTGAATTACATGTAAAAGACGCTGGCAAAGTCATTCCTGAAAGCATATGTTGATGAAATGGTATTCTAAAGACAAGTAATATTCTTTCATTCCACCACCTTTACATCATGCAACAGAATGGTAGTGATACTTGCAAAGGATGAAGCCACATACAATGACTGCTCTTGTTTCTTCACTATCAAGAAATGTTGCAAAAATACAATTCGATGCACTGGCCGGGAATCGAACCCGGGCCTCCCGCGTGGCAGGCGAGAATTCTACCACTGAACCACCAGTGCCATTGATAATGTAATGTGGAAATAAAAGAATCGCTACAATTTTTGCCAGCGGATTGTCACAATTTGTATCATAGCCTTTAGCTGCACTGATAATATGACCTCTCGCCAATTAAATTTTAAAGAATTTAGTTAAAGAACATCAAATCAATCAAACGCGCGCAATAAGCAATTGACGTAATAATGAAGAAATGACGTCACAATTCTACTTTTAATGAATAACCTAATTAGCCAGTCCAATTAATTCCGATCTCCAGGAATGTTTTGTAAATCGTAACAATTCACTGATGACATCACAAAGTAGCCTTCAGTTTTTCATCGTAAAACGTTCTGTGTGTAGTGTTGATAATTGGGGGTAAACAAGGTGAGCGACATTCCTTCCTTCGCCATCTTTATATCCGCTAACAAAATGAGAGTGATGTTAGTAAAAGAGCAAGCCACATGCAATAACAACTGTTTTCTCTGCACTGTAAAGGAAGGAAGCAAAATACAACTGAATGCACTGGCCGGGAATCGAACCCGGACCTCCCGCGTGGGAGGCGAGAATTCTACCACTGAACCACCAGTGCCAATGTTGACAAAACGTGTTTCATATAAAACTATATGATGTTTGTTCAAGTAAGCTTTGTCAATGCGTCATGGTAACAAAAACAACAGGAATTAACTTTATTTCATGCAGATGGTAAGTAGTACAGAAACAAGTGTATACAATTATTATAAAATTTGAGAGTAGGTAGGACTATAACAAAACATGAAGGTTATCTAATCAGGACCACCGTGAATTACATGTAAAAGACGCTGGCAAAGTCATTCCTGAAAGCATATGTTGATGAAATGGTATTCTAAAGACAAGTAATATTCTTTCATTCCACCACCTTTACATCATGCAACAGAATGGTAGTGATACTTGCAAAGGATGAAGCCACATACAATGACTGCTCTTGTTTCTTCACTATCAAGAAAAGTTGCAAAAATACAATTCGATGCACTGGCCGGGAATCGAACCCGGGCCTCCCGCGTGGCAGGCGAGAATTCTACCACTGAACCACCAGTGCCATTGATAATGTAATGTGGAAATAAAAGAATCGTTACAATTTTTGCCAGCGGATTGTCACAATTTGTATCATAGCCTTTAGCTGCACTGATAATATGACCTCTCCCCAATTAAATTTTAAAGAATTTAGTTAAAGAACATCAAATCAATCAAACGCGCGCAATAAGCAATTGACGTAATAATGAAGAAATCACGTCACAATTCTACTTTTAATGAATAACCTAATTAGCCAGTCCAATTAATCCCGATCTCCAGGAATATTATGTAAATCGTAACAATTCACTGATGCAATCACAAAGTAGCCTTCAGTTTTTCATCGTGAAACGTCTTGTGTGTAGTGTTGATAATTGGGGTAAACAAGGTGAGCGGCATTCCTTCATTCGCCATCTTTATATCCGCTAACAAAATGAGAGTGATGTTAGTAAAAGAGCAAGCCACATGCACTAACAACTGTTTTCTCTGCACTGTAAAGGAAGGAAGCAAAATACATCTGAATGCAGTGGCCGGGAATCGAACCCTGCGTTCCCGCGTGGGAGACGAGAATTCTACCACTGAACCACCAGTGCCAATGTTGACAAAACGTGTTTCATATAAAACTATATGATGTTTGTTCAAGTAAGCTTTGTCAATGCGTCATGGTAACAAAAACAACAGCAATTAACTTTATTACATGCAGATGGTAAGTAGTACAGAAACAAGTGTATGCAATTATTATAAATTATGAGAGTAGGTAGGACTATAAAAAAACATGAAGGTTAGCTAATCAGGACCACCGTGAATTACATATAAACGACGCTGGCAAAGTCATTCCTGAAAGCACATGTTGATGAAGTGGTATTCTAAAGACAAGTAATATTCTTTCATTCCACCACCTTTACATCATGCAACAGAATGGTAGTGATACCTGCAAAGGATGAAGCCACATAAAATGACTGCTCTTGTTTCTTCACTATCAAGAAAAGTTGCAAAAATACAATTCGATGCACTGGCCGGGAATCGAACCCGGACCTCCCGCGTGGCAGGCGAGAATTCTACAACTGAACCACCAGTGCCATTGATAATGTAATGTGGAAATAAAAGAATCGCTACAATTTTTGCCAGCGGATTGTCACAATTTGTATCATAGCCTTTAGCTGCACTGATAATATGACCTCTCCCCAATGAAACGTTAAAGAATTTAGTTAAAGAACATCAAATCAATCAAACGCGCGCTATAAGCAATTGACGTAATAATGAAGAAATGACGTCACAATTCTACTTTTAATGAATAACTTAATTAGCCAGTCCAATTAATCCCGATCTCCAGGAATGTTTTGTAAATCGTAACAATTCACTGATGACATCACAAAGTAGCCTTCAGTTTTTCATCGTGAAACGTCTTGTGTATAGTGTTGATAATTAGGGGTAAACAAGGTGAGCGGCATTCCTTCATTCGCCATCTTTATATCCGCTAACAAAATGAGAGTGATGTTAGTAAAAGAGCAAGCCACATGCACTAACAACTGTTTTCTCTGCACTGTAAAGGAAGGAAGCAAAATACAACTGAATGCAGTGGCCGGGAATCGAACCCTGCGTTCCCGCGTGGGAGACGAGAATTCTACCACTGAACCACCAGTGCCAATGTTGACAAAACGTGTTTCAGATAAAACTATATGATGTTTGTTCAAGTAAGCTTTGTCAATGCGTCATGGTAACAAAAACAACAGCAATTAACTTTATTACATGCAGATGGTAAGTAGTACAGAAACAAGTGTATACAATTATTATAAATTATGAGAGTAGGTAGGACTATAAAAAAACATGAAGGTTATCTAATCAGGACCACCGTGAATTACATATAAACGACGCTGGCAAAGTCATTCCTGAAAGCATATGTTGATGAAGTGGTATTCTAAAGACAAGTAATATTCTTTCATTCCACCACCTTTACATCATGCAACAGAATGGTAGTGATACCTGCAAAGGATGAAGCCACATACAATGACTGCTCTTGTTTCTTCACTATCAAGAAAAGTTGCAAAAATACAATTCGATGCACTGGCCGGGAATCGAACCCGGGCCTCCCGCGTGGCAGGCGAGAATTCTACCACTGAACCACCAGTGCCATTGATAATGTAATGTGGAAATAAAAGAATCGCTACAATTTTTGCCAGCGGATTGTCACAATTTGTATCATAGCCTTTAGCTGCACTGATAATATGACCTCTCCCCAATGAAACGTTAAAGAATTTAGTTAAAGAACATCAAATCAATCAAACGCGCGCTATAAGCAATTGACGTAATAATGAAGAAATGACGTCACAATTCTACTTTTAATGAACAACCTAATTAGCCAGTCCAATTAATTCCGATCTCCAGGAATGTTTTGTAAATCGTACCAAGTCACTGATGACATCACAAAGTAGCCTTCAGTTTTTCATCGTGAAACGTTCTGTGTGTAGTGTTGATAATTGGGGGTAAACAAGGTGAGCGACATTCCTTCCTTCGCCATCTTTATATCCGCTAACAAAATGAGAGTGATGTTAGTAAAAGAGCAAGCCACGTGCACTAACAACTGTTTTCTCTGCACTGTAAAGGAAGGAAGCAAAATACAACTGAATGCACTGGCCGGGAATCGAACTCGGGGCTCCCGCGTGGGAGGCGAGAATTCTACCACTGCATGAACCACTAGTGCCAATGTTGACAAAACGTGTTTCATATAAAACTATATGATGTTTGTTCAAGTAAGCTTTGTCAATGCGTCATGGTAACAAAAACAACAGCAATTAACTTTATTTCATGCAGATGGTAAGTAGTACAGAAACAAGTGTATACAATTATTATAAATTATGAGAGTAGGTAGGACTATAAAAAAACATGAAGGTTATCTAATCAGGACCACCGTGAATTACATATAAAAGACGCTGGCAAAGTCATTCCTGAAGCATATGTTGATGAAATGGTATTCTAAGTACTGTTTAAAACACGAACAGCAGTGTTTTATCAAGTTTAAAAATTCGAGGGCGAAGCCCGAGAATTTTTAAACTTGATAAAACACGTGCTGTGAGTGTTTTAAACGGCTTCAAAAACGCTTTAAGAATGCAATGAAAGAAAGACGCACATCTCAAGGGAATGGTTCACTTAATGAACCATTGAACCTTTGTATTCACAACGCCATGCAAAATATTCGAGGTAATCACCGCCTGCAATTACGAAAATCTCAAGGGAATGACATGAAGAAATTACCATACTATGTTGTTTGAAGCGGCATCATGTTCGCAATGCAAGAACTGAACCTGCACTTGAAGGATTTGGTGTCGTGGTTTACCTCGATAAAGTTCAAGACTTGGAACGCGATGTGACTGATATGACGGCAGACTCTAAATTTTTTGACTCCGGTACAAAATATGTAAGTTTAATGCACGTTTTTATTATTTGGCGGCTTTGAGTTTGGTTTAATAATTGGAACTTAAAACAGTGGCTCGGTAAACAAGTAATGGTAGTTGGATAACTTCATTTTAAAAATATTATCTGTGTATCTCGGTAGTCTGCTGATATTAGTAAATTTAGTGCAAAATTTATTAGCTAGGTACCTTATGTTCCGTGTACTTTTTGCTTTCTTTGGGTCTTTATCAGTGAATTCTTAATTAGGATGAAACTTTATATAAAATTTCATGTTCATTGGTATTCTTTATATAAAAGGTTCATCCTAATTTGCAATTCAATGAGAAAGCTGCAACATCAATAGAAATGCCATTGTCTCAATCATTAACCCCGTTCCCTCTGGGACAGAATTCAAATCCCTCCGCGGGCCTTTTAGAATGATGAGATTTTATCAGGTATAAAGGAGCATGCACGTGACTGATTTGCTTCATATGATTGGACAAAATGCTCATTAATTATGCATGAGTTTTTGAAAGACAAGTAATATTCTTTCATTCCACCACCTTTACATCATGCAACAGAATGGTAGTGATACTAGCAAAGGATGAAGCCAGATACAATGACTGCTCTTGTTTCTTCACTATCAAGAAAAGTTGCAAAAATATAATTCGATGCACTGGTCGGGAATCGAACCCGGGCCTCCCGCGTGGCAGGCGAGAATCTACCACTGAACCACCAGTGCCATTGATAATGTAATGTGGAAATAAAAGAATCGCTACAATTTTTGCCAGCGGATTGTCACAATTTGTATCATAGCCTTTAACTGCACTGATAATATGACCTCTCGCCAATTAAATTTTAAAGAATTTATTTAAAGAACATCAAATCAATCAAACGCGCGCAATAAGCAATTGACGTAATAATGAAGAAATGACGTCACAATTCTACTTTTAATGAATAACCTAATTAGCCAGTCCAATTAATTCCGATCTCCAGGAATGTTTTGTAAATCGTAACAATTCACTGATGACATCACAAAGTAGCCTTCAGTTTTTCATCGTGAAACGTTCTGTGTGTAGTGTTGATAATTGGGGGTAAACAAGGTGAGCGACATTCCTTCCTTCGCCATCATTATATCCGCTAACAAAATGAGAGTGATGTTAGTAAAAGAGCAAGCCACATGCACTAACAACTGTTTTCTCTGCACTGTAAAGGAAGGAAGCAAAATACAACTGAATGCAATGGCCGGGAATCGAACCCTGGGCTCCCGCGTGGGAGGCGATAATTCTACCACTGAACCACCAGTGCCAATGTTGACAAAACGTGTTTCATATAAAACTATATGATGTTTGTTCAAGTAAGCTTTGTCAATACGTCATGGTAACAAAAACAACAGGAATTAACTTTATTTCATGCAGATGGTAAGTAGTACAGAAACAAGTGTATACAATTATTATAAATTATGAGAGTAGGTAGGACTATAAAAAAACATGAAGGTTATCTAATCAGGACCACCGTGAATTACATATAAAAGACGCTGGCAAAGTCATTCCTGAAGCATATGTTGATGAAATGGTATTCTAAAGACAAGTAATATTCTTTCATTCCACCACCTTTACATCATGCAACAGAATGGTAGTGATACTAGCAAAGGATGAAGCCAGATACAATGAATGCTCTTGTTTCTTCACTATCAAGAAAAGTTGCAAAAATATAATTCGATGCACTGGTCGGGAATCGAACCCGGGCCTCCCGCGTGGCAGGCGAGAATTCTACCACTGAACCACCAGTGCCATTGATAATGTAATGTGGAAATAAAAGAATCGCTACAATTTTTGCCAGCAGCTTGTCACAATTTGTATCATAGCCTTTAGCTGCACTGATAATATGACCTCTCGCCAATTAAATTTTAAAGAATTTAGTTAAAGAACATCAAATCAATCAAACGCGCGCAATAAGCAATTGAGGTAATAATGAAGAAATGACGTCACAATTCTACTTTTAATGAATAACCTAATTAGCCAGTCCAATTAATACCGATCTCCAGGAATGTTTCGTAAATCGTAACAATTCACTGATGACATCACAAAGTAGCCTTCAGTTTTTCATCGTGAAACGTGCTGTGTGTAGTGTTGATAATTGGGGGTAAACAAGGTGAGCGGCATTCCTTCATTCGCCATCTTTATATCCGCTAACAAAATGAGAGTGATGTTGGTAAAAAAGCAAGCCACATGCACTAACAACTGTTTTCTCTGCACTGTAAAGGAAGGAAGCAAAATACAACTGAATGCACTGGCCGGGAATCGAACCCGGCGCTCCCGCGTGGGAGGCGAGAATTCTACCACCTAAACACCAGTGCCAATGTTGACAAAACGTGTTTCATATAAAACTATATGATGTTTGTTCAATTAAGCTTTGTCAATGCGTCATGGTAACAAAAACAACAGCAATTACCTTTATTACATGCAGATGGCAAGTAGTACAGAAACAAGTGTATACAATTATTATATAATATGAGTGTAGGTAGGACTAGAAAAAAACATGAAGGTTTTCTAATCAGTACCACCGTGAATTACATATAAAAGACGCTTATAAAGTCATTCCTGTAGCATATGTTGATGAAATGGTATTCTAAAGACAAGTAATATTCTTTCATTCCACCACCTTTACTTCATGCAACAGAATAGTAGTGATACTTGCAAAGGATCAAGCCACATACAATGACTGCTCTTGTTTCTTCACTATCAAGAAAAGTTGCAAAAATATAATTCGATGCACTAGCCGGAAATCGAACCCGAGCCTCCCGCGTGGCAGGCGAGAATTCTACAACTGAACCACCAGTGCCATTGATAGTGTAATGTGGAAATAAAAGAATCGTTACAATTTTTGCCAGCAGCTTGTCACAATTTGTATCATAGCCTTTAGCTGCACTGATAATATGACCTCTCGCCAATTAAATTTTAAAGAATTTAGTTAAAGAACATCAAATCAATCAAACGCGCGCAATAAGCAATTGAGGTAATAATGAAGAAATGACGTCACAATTCTACTTTTAATGAATAACCTAATTAGCCAGTCCAATTAATAACGATCTCCAGGAATGTTTTGTAAATCGTAACAATTCACTGATGACATCACAAAGTAGCCTTCAGTTTTTCATCGTGAAACGTCTTGTGTGTAGTGTTGATAAATGGGGGTAAACAAGGTGAGCGACATTCCTTCATTCGCCATCTTTATATCCGCTAACAAAATGAGAGTGATGTTAGTAAAAGAGCAAGCCACATGCACTAACAACTGTTTTCTCTGCACTGTAAAGGAAGGAAGCAAAATAGAATTGAATGCACTGGCCGGGAATCGAACCCGGGGCTCCCGCGTGGGAGGCGAGAATTCTACCACTGAACCACCAGTGCCACTGTTGACAAAACGTGTTCATATAAAACTATATCGTGTTTGTTCAAGTAAGCTTTTTCAATGCGTCATGGTAACAAAAACAACAGCATTTAACTTTATTACATGCAGATGGAAAGTAGTACAGAAACAAGTGTATACAATTATTATAAATTATGAGAGTAGGTAGGACTATAAAAAAACATGAAGGTTATCTAATCAGGACCACCGTGAATTACATGTAAAAGACGCTGGCAAAGTCATTCCTGAAAGCATATGTTGATGAAGTGGTATTCTAAAGACAAGTAATATTCTTTCATTCCACCACCTTTACATCATGCAACAGAATGGTAGTGATACTTGCAAAGGATGAAGCCACATACAATGACTGCTCTTGTTTCTTCACTATCAAGAAAAGTTGCAAAAATATAATCCGATGCACTGGCCGGATATCAAACCCGGGCCTCCTGCGTGGCAGACGAGAATTCTACCACTGAACCACCAGTGCCATTGATAGTGTAATGTGGAAATAAAAGAATCGTTACAATTTTTTCCAGCAGCTTGTCACAATTTGTATCATAGCCTTTAGCTGCACTGATAATATGACCTCTCGCCAATTAAATTTTAAAGAATTTAGTTAAAGAACATCAAATCAATCAAACGCGCGCAATAAGCAATTGAGGTAATAATTAAGAAATGACGTCACAATTCTAATTTTAATGAATAACCTAATTAGCCAGTCCAATTAATTCCGATCTCCAGGAATGTTTTGTAAATCGTAACAATTCACTGATGACATCACAAAGTAGCCTTCAGTTTTTCATCGTGAAACGTTCTGTGTGTAGTGTTGATAATTGGGGGTAAACAAGGTGAGCGACATTCCTTCATTCGCCATCTTTACATCCGCTAACAAAATGAGAGTGATGTTAGTAAAAGAGCAAGCCACATGCACTAACAACTGTTTTCTCTGCACTGTAAAGGAAGGAAGCAAAATACAACTGAATGCACTGGCCGGGAATCGAACCCTGGGCTCCCGCGTGGGAGGCGATAATTCTACCACTGAACCACCAGTGCCAATGTTGACAAAACGTGTTTCATATAAAACTATATGATGTTTGTTCAAGTAAGCTTTGTCAATACGTCATGGTAACAAAAACAACAGGAATTAACTTTATTTCATGCAGATGGTAAGTAGTACAGAAACAAGTGTATACAATTATTATAAATTATGAGAGTAGGTAGGACTATAAAAAAAAATGAAGGTTATCTAATCAGGACCACCGTGAATTACATGTAAAAGACGCTGACAAAGTCATTCCAGAAAGCATATGTTGATGAAGTGGTATTCTAAAGACAAGTAATATTCTTTCATTCCACCACCTTTACATCATGCAACAGAATGGTAGTGATACTAGCAAAGGATGAAGCCAGATACAATGACTGCTCTTGTTTCTTCACTATCAAGAAAAGTTGCAAAAATATAATTCGATGCACTGGTCGGGAATCGAACCCGGGCCTCCCGCGTGGCAGGCGAGAATCTACCACTGAACCACCAGTGCCATTGATAATGTAATGTGGAAATAAAAGAATCGCTACAATTTTTGCCAGCGGATTGTCACAATTTGTATCATAGCCTTTAACTGCACTGATAATATGACCTCTCGCCAATTAAATTTTAAAGAATTTATTTAAAGAACATCAAATCAATCAAACGCGCGCAATAAGCAATTGACGTAATAATGAAGAAATGACGTCACAATTCTACTTTTAATGAATAACCTAATTAGCCAGTCCAATTAATTCCGATCTCCAGGAATGTTTCGTAAATCGTAACAATTCACTGATGACATCACAAAGTAGCCTTCAGTTTTTCATCGTGAAACGTGCTGTGTGTAGTGTTGATAATTGGGGGTAAACAAGGTGAGCGGCATTCCTTCATTCGCCATCTTTATATCCGCTAACAAAATGAGAGTGATGTTGGTAAAAAAGCAAGCCACATGCACTAACAACTGTTTTCTCTGCACTGTAAAGGAAGGAAGCAAAATACAACTGAATGCACTGGCCGGGAATCGAACCCGGCGCTCCCGCGTGGGAGGCGAGAATTCTACCACCTAAACACCAGTGTCAATGTTGACAAAACGTGTTTCATATAAAACTATATGATGTTTGTTCAATTAAGCTTTGTCAATGCGTCATGGTAACAAAAACAACAGCAATTACCTTTATTACATGCAGATGGCAAGTAGTACAGAAACAAGTGTATACAATTATTATATAATATGAGTGTAGGTAGGACTAGAAAAAAACATGAAGGTTTTCTAATCAGGACCACCGTGAATTACATATAAAAGACGCTTATAAAGTCATTCCTGTAGCATATGTTGATGAAATGGTATTCTAAAGACAAGTAACATTCTTTCATTCCACCACCTTTACATCATGCAACAGAATAGTAGTGATACTTGCAAAGGATCAAGCCACATACAATGACTGCTCTTGTTTCTTCACTATCAAGAAAAGTTGCAAAAATATAATTCGATGCACTAGCCGGAAATCGAACCCGAGCCTCCCGCGTGGCAGGCGAGAAATCTACCACTGAACCACCAGTGCCATTGATAGTGTAATGTGGAAATAAAAGAATCGTTACAATTTTTGCCAGCAGCTTGTCACAATTTGTATCATAGCCTTTAGCTGCACTGATAATATGACCTCTCGCCAATTAAATTTTAAAGAATTTAGTTAAAGAACATCAAATCAATCAAACGCGCGCAATAAGCAATTGAGGTAATAATGAAGAAATGACGTCACAATTCTACTTTTAATGAATAACCTAATTAGCCAGTCCAATTAATACCGATCTCCAGGAATGTTTTGTAAATCGTAACAATTCACTGATGACATCACAAAGTAGCCTTCAGTTTTTCATCGTGAAACGTCTTGTGTGTAGTGTTGATAAATGGGGGTAAACAAGGTGAGCGACATTCCTTCATTCGCCATCTTTATATCCGCTAACAAAATGAGAGTGATGTTAGTAAAAGAGCAAGCCACATGCACTAACAACTGTTTTCTCTGCACTGTAAAGGAAGTAAGCAAAATAGAATTGAATGCACTGGCCGGGAATCGAACCCGGAGCTCCCGCGTGGGAGGCGAGAATTCTACCACTGAACCACCAGTGCCACTGTTGACAAAACGTGTTCATATAAAACTATATCGTGTTTGTTCAAGTAAGCTTTGTCAATGCGTCATGGTAACAAAAACAACAGCATTTAACTTTATTACATGCAGATGGAAAGTAGTACAGAAACAAGTGTATACAATTATTATAAATTATGAGAGTAGGTAGGACTATAAAAAACATGAAGGTTATCTAATCAGGACCACCGTGAATTACATGTAAAAGACGCTGGCAAAGTCATTCCTGAAAGCATATGTTGATGAAGTGGTATTCTAAAGACAAGTAATATTCTTTCATTCCACCACCTTTACATCATGCAACAGAATGGTAGTGATACTTGCAAAGGATGAAGCCACATACAATGACTGCTCTTGTTTCTTCACTATCAAGAAAAGTTGCAAAAATATAATCCGATGCACTGGCCGGATATCAAACCCGGGCCTCCTGCGTGGCAGACGAGAATTCTACCACTGAACCACCAGTGCCATTGATAGTGTAATGTGGAAATAAAAGAATCGTTACAATTTTTTCCAGCAGCTTGTCACAATTTGTATCATAGCCTTTAGCTGCACTGATAATATGACCTCTCGCCAATTAAATTTTAAAGAATTTAGTTAAAGAACATCAAATCAATCAAACGCGCGCAATAAGCAATTGAGGTAATAATGAAGAAATGACGTCACAATTCTAATTTTAATGAATAACCTAATTAGCCAGTCCAATTAATTCCGATCTCCAGGAATGTTTTATAAATCGGAACAATTCACTGATGACATCACAAAGTAGCCTTCAGTTTTTCATCGTGAAACGTTCTGTGTGTAGTGTTGATAATTGGGGGTAAACAAGGTGAGCGACATTCCTTCCTTCGCCATCTTTATATCCGCTAACAAAATGAGAGTGATGTTAGTAAAAGAGCAAGCCACATGCACTAACAACTGTTTTCTCTGCACTGTAAAGGAAGGAAGCAAAATAGAATTGAATGCACTGGCCGGGAATCGAACCCGGAGCTCCCGCGTGGGAGGCGAGAATTCTACCACTGTACCACCAGTGCCACTGTTGACAAAACGTGTTCATATAAAACTATATCGTGTTTGTTCAAGTAAGCTTTGTCAATGCGTCATTGTAACAAAAACAACAGCATTTAACTTTATTACATGCAGATGGAAAGTAGTACAGAAACAAGTGTATACAATTATTATAAATTATGAGAGTAGGTAGGACTATAAAAAACATGAAGGTTATCTAATCAGGACCACCGTGAATTACATGTAAAAGACGCTGGCAAAGTCATTCCTGAAAGCATATGTTGATGAAGTGGTATTCTAAAGACAAGTAATATTCTTTCATTCCACCACCTTTACATCATGCAACAGAATGGTAGTGATACTTGCAAAGGATGAAGCCACATACAATGACTGCTCTTGTTTCTTCACTATCAAGAAAAGTTGCAAAAATATAATCCGATGCACTGGCCGGATATCAAACCCGGGCCTCCTGCGTGGCAGACGAGAATTCTACCACTGAACCACCAGTGCCATTGATAGTGTAATGTGGAAATAAAAGAATCGTTACAATTTTTTCCAGCAGCTTGTCACAATTTGTATCATAGCCTTTAGCTGCACTGATAATATGACCTCTCGCCAATTAAATTTTAAAGAATTTAGTTAAAGAACATCAAATCAATCAAACGCGCGCAATAAGCAATTGAGGTAATAATGAAGAAATGACGTCACAATTCTAATTTTAATGAATAACCTAATTAGCCAGTCCAATTAATTCCGATCTCCAGGAATGTTTTATAAATCGTAACAATTCACTGATGACATCACAAAGTAGCCTTCAGTTTTTCATCGTGAAACGTTCTGTGTGTAGTGTTGATAATTGGGGGTAAACAAGGTGAGCGACATTCCTTCCTTCGCCATCTTTATATCCGCTAACAAAATGAGAGTGATGTTAGTAAAAGAGCAAGCCACGTGCACTAACAACTGTTTTCTCTGCACTGTAAAGGAAGGAAGCAAAATACAACTGAATGCACTGGCCGGGAATCGAACTCGGGGCTCCCGCGTGGGAGGCGAGAATTCTACCACTGCATGAACCACTAGTGCCAATGTTGACAAAACGTGTTTCATATAAAACTATATGATGTTTGTTCAAGTAAGCTTTGTCAATGCGTCATGGTAACAAAAACAACAGCAATTAACTTTATTTCATGCAGATGGTAAGTAGTACAGAAACAAGTGTATACAATTATTATAAAATATGAGAGTAGGTAGGAGTATAACAAAACATGAAGGTTATCTAATCAGGACCACCGTGAATTACATGTAGAAGACGCTGACAAAGTCATTCCTGAAAGCATATGTTGATGAAGTGGTATTCTAAAGATAAGTAATATTCTTTTATTCCACCACCTTTACATCATGCAACAGAATGGTAGTGATACTTGCAAAGGATGAAGCCACATACAATGACTGCTCTTGTTTCTTCACTATCAAGAAAAGTTGCAAAAATACAATTCGATGCACTGGCCGGAAATCGAACCCGGGCCTCCCGCGTGGCAGGCGAGAATTCTACCACTGAACCACCAGTGCCATTGATAGTGTAATGTGGAAATAAAAGAATCGTTACAATTTTTGCCAGCAGCTTGTCACAATTTGTATCATAGCCTTTAGCTGCACTGATAATATGACCTCTCGCCAATTAAATTTTAAAGAATTTAGTTAACGAACATCAAATCAATCAAACGCGCGCAATAAGCAATTGAGGTAATAATGAAGAAATGACGTCACAATTCTACTTTTAATGAATAACCTAATTAGCCAGTCCAATTAATACCGATCTCCAGGAATGTTTCGTAAATCGTAACAATTCACTGATGACATCACAAAGTAGCCTTCAGTTTTTCATCGTGAAACGTGCTGTGTGTAGTGTTGATAATTGGGGGTAAACAAGGTGAGCGGCATTCCTTCATTCGCCATCTTTATATCCGCTAACAAAATGAGAGTGATGTTGGTAAAAAAGCAAGCCACATGCACTAACAACTGTTTTCTCTGCACTGTAAAGGAAGGAAGCAAAATACAACTGAATGCACTGGCCGGGAATCGAACCCGGCGCTCCCTCGTGGGAGGCGAGAATTCTACCACTGAAACACCAGTGCCAATGTTGACAAAACGTGTTTCATATAAAACTATATGATGTTTGTTCAATTAAGCTTTGTCAATGCGTCATGGTAACAAAAACAACAGCAATTACCTTTATTACATGCAGATGGCAAGTAGTACAGAAACAAGTGTATACAATTATTATATAATATGAGTGTAGGTAGGACTAGAAAAAAACATGAAGGTTTTCTAATCAGGACCACCGTGAATTACATATAAAAGACGCTTATAAAGTCATTCCTGTAGCATATGTTGATGAAATGGTATTCTAAAGACAAGTAATATTCTTTCATTCCACCACCTTTACATCATGCAACAGAATAGTAGTGATACTTGCAAAGGATCAAGCCACATACAATGACTGCTCTTGTTTCTTCACTATCAAGAAAAGTTGCAAAAATATAATTCGATGCACTAGCCGGAAATCGAACCCGAGCCTCCCGCGTGGCAGGCGAGAAATCTACCACTGAACCACCAGTGCCATTGATAGTGTAATGTGGAAATAAAAGAATCGTTACAATTTTTGCCAGCAGCTTGTCACAATTTGTATCATAGCCTTTAGCTGCACTGATAATATGACCTCTCGCCAATTAAATTTTAAAGAATTTAGTTAAAGAACATCAAATCAATCAAACGCGCGCAATAAGCAATTGAGGTAATAATGAAGAAATGACGTCACAATTCTACTTTTAATGAATAACGTAATTAGCCAGTCCAATTAATACCGATCTCCAGGAATGTTTTGTAAATCGTAACAATTCACTGATGACATCACAAAGTAGCCTTCAGTTTTTCATCGTGAAACGTCTTGTGTGTAGTGTTGATAAATGGGGGTAAACAAGGTGAGCGGCATTCCTTCATTCGCCATCTTTATATCCGCTAACAAAATGAGAGTGATGTTGGTAAAAAAGCAAGCCACATGCACTAACAACTGTTTTCTCTGCACTGTAAAGGAAGGAAGCAAAATACAACTGAATGCACTGGCCGGGAATCGAACCCGGCGCTCCCTCGTGGGAGGCGAGAATTCTACCACTGAAACACCAGTGCCAATGTTGACAAAACGTGTTTCATATAAAACTATATGATGTTTGTTCAATTAAGCTTTGTCAATGCGTCATGGTAACAAAAACAACAGCAATTACCTTTATTACATGCAGATGGCAAGTAGTACAGAAACAAGTGTATACAATTATTATATAATATGAGTGTAGGTAGGACTAGAAAAAAACATGAAGGTTTTCTAATCAGGACGACCGTGAATTACATATAAAAGACGCTTATAAAGTCATTCCTGTAGCATATGTTGATGAAATGGTATTCTAAAGACAAGTAATATTCTTTCATTCCACCACCTTTACATCATGCAACAGAATAGTAGTGATACTTGCAAAGGATCAAGCCACATACAATGACTGCTCTTGTTTCTTCACTATCAAGAAAAGTTGCAAAAATATAATTCGATGCACTAGCCGGAAATCGAACCCGAGCCTCCCGCGTGGCAGGCGAGAAATCTACCACTGAACCACCAGTGCCATTGATAGTGTAATGTGGAAATAAAAGAATCGTTACAATTTTTGCCAGCAGCTTGTCACAATTTGTATCATAGCCTTTAGCTGCACTGATAATATGACCTCTCGCCAATTAAATTTTAAAGAATTTAGTTAAAGAACATCAAATCAATCAAACGCGCGCAATAAGCAATTGAGGTAATAATGAAGAAATGACGTCACAATTCTACTTTTAATGAATAACGTAATTAGCCAGTCCAATTAATACCGATCTCCAGGAATGTTTTGTAAATCGTAACAATTCACTGATGACATCACAAAGTAGCCTTCAGTTTTTCATCGTGAAACGTCTTGTGTGTAGTGTTGATAAATGGGGGTAAACAAGGTGAGCGACATTCCTTCATTCGCCATCTTTATATCCGCTAACAAAATGAGAGTGATGTTAGTAAAAGAGCAAGCCACATGCACTAACAACTGTTTTCTCTGCACTGTAAAGGAAGGAAGCAAAATAGAATTGAATGCACTGGCCGGGAATCGAACCCGGAGCTCCCGCGTGGGAGGCGAGAATTCTACCACTGAACCACCAGTGCCACTGTTGACAAAACGTGTTCATATAAAACTATATCGTGTTTGTTCAAGTAAGCTTTGTCAATGCGTCATGGTAACAAAAACAACAGCATTTAACTTTATTACATGCAGATGGAAAGTAGTACAGAAACAAGTGTATACAATTATTATAAATTATGAGAGTAGGTAGGACTATAAAAAAACATGAAGGTTATCTAATCAGGACCACCGTGAATTACATGTAAAAGACGCTGGCCAAGTCATTCCTGAAAGCATATGTTGATGAAGTGGTATTCTAAAGACAAGTAATATTCTTTCATTCCACCACCTTTACATCATGCAACAGAATGGTAGTGATACTTGCAAAGGATGAAGCCACATACAATGACTGCTCTTGTTTCTTCACTATCAAGAAAAGTTGCAAAAATATAATTCGATGCACTGGCCGGATATCAAACCCGGGCCTCCTGCGTGGCAGACGAGAATTCTACCACTGAACCACCAGTGCCATTGATAGTGTAATGTGGAAATAAAAGAATCGTTACAATTTTTGCCAGCAGCTTGTCACAATTTGTATCATAGCCTTTAGCTGCACTGATAATATGACCTCTCGCCAATTAAATTTTAAAGAATTTAGTTAAAGAACATCAAATCAATCAAACGCGCGCAATAAGCAATTGAGGTAATAATGAAGAAATGACGTCACAATTCTAATTTTAATGAATAACCTAATTAGACAGGCCAATTAATCCCGATCTCCAGAAATGTTTTGTAAATCGTTACAATTCACTGATGACATCACTAAGTAGCCTTCAGTTTTTCAACGTGAAACGTCTTGTGTGTAGTGTTGATAATTGGGGGTAAACAAGGTGAGCGGCATTTCTTCATTCGCCATCTTTATATCCGCTAACAAAATGAGAGTGATGTTAGTAAAAGAGCAAGCTACATGCACTAACAACTGTTTTCTCTGCATTGTAAAGGAAGGAAGCAAAATACAACTGAATGCACTGGCCGAGAATCTAACCCGGGGCACCCGCGTGGGAGGCGAGAATTCTACCACTGAACCACCAGTGCCAATGTTGACAAAACGTGTTTCATATAAAACCATATGATGTTTGTTCAGGTAAGCTTTGTCAATGCGTCATGGTAACAACAACAACAGCAATTAACTTTATTACATGCATATGGAAAGTAGTACAGAAACAAGTGTATACAATTATTATAAAATATGAGAGTAGGTAGGACTAGAAAAAAACTTGAAGGTTATTTAATCAGGAGTAGTATAGCCGGTAGTAAAATGATACCACCTATTCCCCCCCCCCTCGAATCGTTTGATGGCCCCCTCCCTCAATACCTTTTTTGGACCCTGTTGAATTTTTGACCACAATGTGTGTTTATTGTACAAAATCCCAACTTATTATCTCTGGAATACCATAGATGTTGTGATTGGGTACAATAAACACACATACTGTGGTCGAAAATTTCAACAAAGTCTAAAAAAGATATTGAGGTCGGGAGCCATCCAAACCGTTCTCCTGTGAAAAAATACGAGGCGGTATCATTTTTACTCCCGGCTATACTACTAGGTTTCTACCCAAATAACGACCTTACTGTTCAATTAGAGAAAGGGCTCCATATAGATATATACGTATACGTATGAAGAAAATGCCAACCAAAGCAGAATACAAGTAAAGCAGTTCGATATCCCCGTTTCCTCGAAGCTCCACAAAGCAAGCATCTCCCAAGCAATATCTACAGCTCGTGACCTAGAATGGCAGAAGAGAATGGAAAGAGCCAAACAAACTGGCAGATACCCAGCTCTCCGTGGCGACCTCGAAGATCCACACAAGCGTGCCCAACGTGCAAGTGAAGCCAAACAGATGGGGGAGGAGGTAACAGCTAGCCTACGGGCAAACGGTGCTGCGGAATGGGCTCAAGCTAATCCTCTATCTCGGAGGAAATATGTGATACGAGCCAATCAGCGAGTCCAGCAAAATCCTCGTAGTGAGCCACTGCCACGGAGTATAGTTCGGGAGGCAGGTGCTATTCTAGATGAGAGAGATGGTATGCTCGAGGGAGTCAAGATAGGCCGTCGTACCATCCGGTGGCGCTTCTTCCAAGGTGTGGCAGGAGATTTGACGCCTAGAATCATGGAAAAGTTGGTTGAAAAGGTATCCACCAGCTTCTACCTTCGCTACAGCTACACCTATCGCATTCGCAATGTTAACGACGGGCGTGTGATGCTGTTCTCCAAAACTGTCCCAGGTTCTCCATGGGTGAATATTCTAGGTGACGCAGAGGAGTGGATTTCTGACAGGGAGCTAGTTCGGTTGAATCCCGACAACATCGTTCGCCCCAATACCCAATGGGCATTCGTGCGTCAAAGTCGTGCTTGATCGACGGCCACTGTTGGGGACAGGCCCACTGCCACACTGGCTTCGCCAGAAGAAGGGGATGTGCGCCCTTGACCAATACGGTGACAACTTATGTCTGTGGCGCTGCCTTGCTGTGTATAAAGGAGCACGTGTAGACAGGTGTTGCATCGCAGCTCGAAAACTCGCCCAGGACTTCTACAACTTGGTAGTACCTATACCAGACGTCCCCAAGACTTCGCTAGACGAACTGGAGAAGATTGAGTTACACTTTGGGATTGGCATTCGGGTGTATGAACCTACGGAGGATGGTGCTTGGCATCTGACTAGGCATGCGCCCCACTACTCGCATGTGATGATAATAAGGGTGTACGACGGGCATGCCTTCTATATCAAGAACACTAGCAAGCTCGGACACATCTACATCTGTAACGATTGTAAGCAAAGGTTCACGCAGGCTTGCAGCCTCCAACGCCATGCAGATCGTTGTAGTCGCGGCGAAACAAAGATCGTCTGCCCTGGAGAAGCAATCAAAGCTCCTCAGTCAGCCTATGAAAAAGCCTTCTGGCCAGAGAACATCACTAGCAAAGCATCTCTACGATGGTTGAAACGCGAATCGGAAGCACGCCAGCAGCATATACATCATGCAGCTTGTGGGCATGGTGGAGAGCGTTGGATAGAAGGAGCCCCTGTGGATGGCTACGAATCCCTTTCTAAAACCGTCTTCCAATTCCACGGATGTTTCTACCACGGCTGCCCAAAATGCTTCCCAGGGACTAAAGGCAAAGATCTGTATCGCAAAACCTGCGCACGAACAGCAGTACTACGCAAGGCAGGCTATATTGTAGTGGAGGGTTGGGGCTGCTCTACAAAGAAGACCAACGAACCCGTACCAACACCAACACAAACCCTCTACCCACACGCCATAGTATACGACTTTGAGGCCTATTTCGATGGGACAAAGGGAAGACAACCAACGGACCGATTGACCATTGACAATATACACGTTCCCATATCCGTCTCCATAGCCGACACACACAACCGTACACCAACCCATATCTGCCAACGCAACCCTAAGGACCTCGTCTCTGCCTTTGTCGAAGAACTCCAGCAAAGGGCAAAGGCAATCCGAGAAGTCGTTGTCGAACAGTTCTGCCCTAGGACCGCTGCTTTCGCTTTAGATACCCTATCGAAGGAACAACAGATGGGAATCAACGAATGCGCCTCCCAGGTTCCTGTGCTAGGGTTCAACTCCGGAAAGTACGACCTCAATGTGATCCGAAACCATTTCGTCGAAACTATTGCCGACACGTGCAAGAAGGTCCGGGTGGCAAAGAAGGCCAACTCCACTATGTTTCTCTTGACCCCTGAATTCCGATTCCTCGATGTGAGGAATTATCTTGGGCCTGACACTTCCTACGCGTGTTGGGTTGCCGCCTATGGATGCGAGTTGCAGAAAAGTGTCTTCCCCTACGATTGGTTTGATTCTCCCGACAAGCTAGACCACATCGGACTTCCTGACTACCTAGCTTGGTGGTCAAAGTTAAAAGGTGGATATTTCTTATCCATGGCAGAGTGGAAGGACTGTAAGCGCATCTTCCGTGCAAAGGGAATGAAGACCTTCGCTGACTGGCTACAGTACTACAACGACTTGGACGTGGTCCCATTTCTAGAGGCTCTCGAGGTGATGCGTAACTTCTACCACGAGAAGGGAGTAGACATGTTGAAAGATGCAGTGTCTATCCCTGGAGTCTCACTACGGTTCCTTCTTCGAGGTAGCGTAGAGCCGAGCTGTATGCCCCAAAAGAGGAGGCTGATCACATGCTCAAAAGTGCCGTCGTGGGAGGTCCAAGCATAGTGTTCACCAGATACCACGAAGCAGGAGTGTCCAAGATCCGCAGACATCAGGGTGGACCCAAACTCTGCCGTGAGATTCTGGGCTATGTCATGCCGTTGCCCTATACCTCTCAACTATGGCACACGAAATGCCTTGTGGAAAAGAAGAGGTTGTGCACTATGAAGAGCCTGGTCCAGCTGCCGAAGGACTTGCTGACTGCTTGCAGAATGGGTCGTGGTTCGGGTATGCCGAGGTCGACATTGAGATCCCTAGAGCATTGTGGAAGAAATTCGAGGAGATGCCTCCCTTCTTCTACAATCGGGAAATCCCCAAAGAAGCAATCCCTCCAGAAATGTTGGCCTACCTCGAGAAGACAGGTCGAAAGAGATCCAACGAAAAGAAGCTAGTTGGGAGTCTCTCTGGAAAGAGGTTGCTGCTCTACGCTCCTCTCCTACGTTGGTATCTAGATCACGGGGCAGTGATGACTGCTGTCTACCGCACAATCGACTACGCACCGAAAAAGGTCTTCGAATGGTTTGTGGAGCAAGTCACTGAAGCGCGATGGACAGGAGATGAGGACAAAAGCAAAGCCTTGCTGGCAGATGTGTTCAAGCTACTAGGCAATAGAGCCTATGGAAAGTTGATTGAGGCTCTGGAGCGGCAGACCAACGTCACCTACACCAAAGACGAGAAGATTGTGGACAAAGCCCTTCGCAGTGTCTGGTTTGCAGACCTGGAGGGGATCGGTGAAGCATACGAGCTCGAGAGTCACAAGCCGCAGATCCGAATCAAACGTCCGTTCCAAGTAGGTATAGCTGTGTACCGGCTTGCCAAGCTTCGTATGCTCGAGTTCTACTACGACTTCCTTGACAAGTACATCGATCGTCAGGATTTCGAATACATCCAGATGGATACGGACAGCGCGTACATTGCCATCTCAGGCAACAGCATCGACGAAGTGGTACGACCCGAATTGCACAAGGAGTTCGCATCTTGCCGAAAGGATTGGTTAGCATGGGACAAGTGGAGCAGGCGCACACCAGGCCTCTTCAAACTAGAGTTTCAAGGACAACGCGCCATTGCCCTTTGCTTCAAGGCCTACTATGTCGAGGTAGGTGCCAGCCGGAAATATTCCATCAAGGGGATGTCAAAGCGGGACAACGATGTCTCATGGGATCGATTTAAAGCAGCTCTTCACGGCAGCATCGACATAGCAGAAAAACCGGGGCTTCCGCTCGTTGCCAGAAGGTATAGCAACCTACGAACAGCAGAAGCTTGGGCTTTCAGCTTACTACGATAAGCGACGGGTCCTTCCAGATGGCATCCACACTGAGCCTATTGAGTACAGTCTTTAAACTCTATATTAGATATATCTACTAATCAAAGAAAGGCACGGATGATCCTTATGGCCTGCTTGGTGATCTTAAGATGACTAGTCTACCTACGTTTGACCTTCCCTTACGTCCACACCTAGAACGCAATCCTTGGGAAATGTGCCCCGATTGTCTCTGTCCAATGGAAGTGCGAGGAATGGAGTTCATATGTCCAACCTGTAGTCGCATTTCCGAGGGCCCTCTGGAGTTTGAGTTGAGAGAAGATATACATGCAGGAACTGCTGGCAGTGAAATGATCCGTGCCACCCCACGGTTGTTTATCGTAGGTCCAAAAAGCTCTTGGTATCAATGTGATCTAGATCGTTCAAGCCCAGTAGCCAACAACCAGGAATCGCAACGACGCATGGTCATGCAGGAACTGCTGGCATACAACACAGCCTATAGACAAAATTACAACCTATCATTTCCCACGAATGTATTGAGGGTCGTGGCTGAAGGATACAATCAAGTGCAGAAAGTTTGCTTTAAGCGTAGTCGCACGAAGCAGAGTATTTTGGCTGCGCTACTCTACCACGCATGCATACGACTCAAGTTCATTCGCTCCAAGAGCGAGGTGACTCGTTTCATGCAAATCAACATCCCGGATATTTCTCGTAGTGATTACTTCCTGTGCTCGCTATGTGCTGATGACAAAATCGATATCAACTTAAGTGCCGATCGAATAGCTCCTCGTACTGCAACGATTTTTGCTAAACTTGACCTACCCAAAAATCGCACGCTTCAAGAAATAGTCCATGAGGTTGTTAGTACAGCAATCAACGCCCATATTGGTTCCCACTCCGTGTTACGCAGCCAAGTTGTTGGAGCAAGTTACGAGGTGCTACGTCGTGCAGGAGTACGAATTGCTCTCAATGACTTAGTCAAACGATGTGGTATTTCCAAAAGCGCGATCGTACGCTTTACCGAAGAGTTGCTTGCTTACCATTCTCATTTCACGCCTATCTATAAGAGGATAGCCCCTTCGGTGGCAGTTCTGTATCCCTAGGCACCACTCGTAGCTCTTCGCGCACAAACCCTCGCTTTGGTGCTGCAGTTCCTTCCTCCAAATTTATTTGAAATTGCAAAGCTGGGGTGGAGTCCAGATAGTACAGAACTGGCTGTCCGGAAGATACTACACTTAGCGAAATACTATATGCCTCTAAACTCCACGCAGGATCAGTTGCCCGCCGGGCTCCACCTTCCAATTCTCCTGGTGCATATAGATATCGAACGACAGCATCGAATGGCAGGCGCTTTTCGGCGAATCCAACGGGCCTCGAATACGTAGGGGCTCTTACATCCACTTGCTGTGCAGCAGTTCCTGCGAGGGCCTTCGAAGGCTCCTTTCCTGTCAGTCGAGTCACCTCACTATTCATGGCCTTGATGACAGCAGACAATCGCTGGACCCACTCTCTGGATCGAGCCTCTGATCCTTCCGAAGCAAGCACCAACTATTGGGCATATTGATATCCAAACAATCTCTCAGCCAGCGTCCTGTTAGCTCGCTCAACGAAGCCTTGTGCCCTGTGGTTGCCTACCTCGCCTCGTTTAATCTTCGTACCATGTCGCTCCAAGGTTCCAGACGTACGTCCCATGAACTCCCTCCCTGGATCGACCTGTAACAGTTTTGGCCATGTCAATGGACTACGCGCGTATATTCGTTCGAATGCCGCAGCCACTTCGCCACTATCTTTCGAGGCCAAGGGTTCTGCTTCTTTGTAGCGGCTTGCCACATCGATCACAACGAGTGCATATTTGTATAGCTTCCATGTTCGTCCCGAACGAACCCGATCATGTGGTAGGAAAAGTAGATCGGCCTGGTGCACCTCGTTTGGCTTTGAGACTGTCCAGTGGGGTTTTGGAATTTCCTGTGGACTAGGTAGGAACATTTGCCATAGGGCTTGCTTTTCCAGCCAAACCTTTGCTACAGCCTCTGACACACCCACAGCAGTTGCGATCTTACCCACAGCAGCGTGACCTTTCCAGTATCCTTGAGGACCATAGTAGGTATTCGCAAGTTTAGCCTCCATTGCTATATGCACACAATGACAAGCCTCTAATATGCAATTCTGAAAAAAATTGTTAGATCTAGCATACGTACCTAGACCTAACAATTTTTTAAACTTTTTTTTATAGCCAGCGACTAGCAGCATAGCCAATGACGAGCATTCCACCACCAACATAGACCAACTCACCTGTCTTCTGTGCACTTGATGGCCGGTAGTAGTCAAGCAATTGGGTTCGTGCATGTCCTGAGGACGTATGCGGTGTAGCCCCACGTGTACCGTATTGTATAGCATAAGAGCATGGTCAGTATCGTTGAGATCCTCAGAAGCATTGTACTGCAGACGTTCCTGTTCTTGGACCCAGTCATACAACTTTTTGCGGTTCTCTTGGAAAGCATCCCGGTCTGCCTGGTACTTCTCGAGAGCCTCGTTGTGCCTTTTTGTCTCTATGTCTGACGCAGCAGGATCTTGGCCGGAGATTTTCTTGGCGATGTAGTTTGCACCTGTGAAGGTCGTTGAGTAGACTAGGGCTCCACCAATCATCATACCAGTATGCTAGCAAGCATAGCTTTTCTACAGACTCTGTGGGATAACCTTTTGGTCCTCGAGATATTGCTTTGCGGCAACGCTACCAGCCAATACGGCCGTCCACTTCACGTAATTCAAGACGGAAGACGAAGGATCGCTAAGCATAGACTCCTTGACCAACTTCTTTGCGATGAACCCAATGCCAGTGGCAAGTCCAGTCAATATAGTTGCGTCAGTTACTGTTTTCATCAATTTATTCTCTACCATTGTATATACGTATATATATATATATATTTAAGAAATAGAAAACATTTCTCGTGTTTCTATAGAGTTATAGAAACACGAGTGGGAGTTTGGGAGAACGAGAAATGGCAGTGGGAACACGAGCCCGAAGGGCGAGTGTTTCCACAGCTATTTCGAGTTCTTCCAAACTTCCACAAGTGTTTCTATAACTCTATAGAAACAAGGGGGAAATGTTTTCTATTTCCTTTATAAAATAAACGAATATAAGCACGGAAACGCTCGCTTAATTTGATAACCAAAACGTAAATTCTCACAACTAGCTCAAGCGCGCGGTCAACTGTCTATGTTTCTATAGAGTTATAGAAACACGGCTTACAGCCAATCAGAGCGCGCGTACTATCGAAACTATTTTATAAATATATATATTACTACGTTATGACCGATAATTATAAGGCTTCAAATGGTGTACCATTTCTTACTTCATGACAGGCAACACGCGCTCTGGGGTCTCTTCGCATTTATCGTTAGCATGGGGTGTCGTATCGTGGCTAGTAGCTTTGCTACTATGCACTACTGTGCCCTTATACTGATAGTACAGCCCTACCAATGCAACTCAAGCATGTTATTTAAGGCCTGGTTCATTTAACGGAAAATAGAAGTACGTTAAAAAACGTTTTCTGACAGAAATAACATTTTAAACAAAATGTAATTACACAATAATACTAATATCAACTTTCTTAAATTTGTTAAGTAGATGGTTGTCTTATCACGTGATCGATGACGTCATAATTATATAAAATCGTACAAGTGAAATGCGGCTGCGATGACAACATATGAATAGAAAGTACCCATGCTAAAACATTACTTCTCCCGCAGTGTTTCAGAGTACGCTTAGAAAACATGACTATCATGTAAAGATAAAGAGATATTTAGGGTGCAAAAAGTCACCTGACCTATTTTTCATATTTTCGCCTTAATTACTCGTTAACGAAACATTGTAGTCATCTTTTCTAAGCTGATTTAGGTAAAAGGCTTCAACCTTAACTAAACATATCCACTCATCATCCTAGCTGTTTTAAACTCGGAGCCGCGTTTTTGATTTACTGATTTCATATTCTAAGTCACGTGACAGACCACGTGACACGTTTTACTTCACACAAACCACTTAAGGTTGTCAAGAATGGCGACACCTATTATCGTTAGAAACTTGGCGTACAAACCATACTCGGCTGTGCTGAAATAAGGAAAACAGTTTTTACCCGAAATTTGACCCCTGAACCAGGCCTTAACATGCTTGAGAACGCCTACGCCAATAGCTGTGAGTGTAGTGTTGGCAGACAAGTTCTCGTACCAGCTTCCAGCTTTGCTGTTTGCCTCCGTAGGGGAGTGCTCTTCGCGAGCATCCTCTTTCTCGCGCTCCTTCTCACGATCCAATGCCTCTCTAGCACGGCGGTTGCTTGCTGCCAATGCTTTTCCAGTAGCAACTTTCTTTGGATCCTTTACCTTTTGGTTTTTCTCAGGCACAGTCTTCGGTGGGTCTGCAGTTATCCGATCTTGTTGTTCCTCCATATTGTTGCGATATATCGGTAGTCGACAGGTCTTTAATAGGTTGATCGCTTGATGTGCTGTCTGCCGCTTCGCGACTAACTACGTGGTTAGCTACATGGAATAAGGCACTAGCTAGAGCCACAAAGCGACCTGCTTTAAGAGACAACAAGCCAGCCACAGCACTGATCTCGTTGCGGACTAAGTGGTCTTCTTGTAGGTATTTGAGAAGTGCTTGTTGATCATCTAGTGGAACTACGTACGCGACTGTACGAGTTGCTAGCCGTAGTGCTCCGTCTACTAAGCAGCCTGTTATTTGCTTTGCTACTACGGCCTGGTATCTACTATGTAAACGTTTTACGTCCTTCTCAGACAGTTTAGATATATCTCCTATAGAGAAATTCTGCCCTAGATATTCTTTTGTCGTACCCATTGCAGCTAAAATTAAAAGTGCTTCTCGGCAATCTTCAGTCTTCTCCGATTTGGTTGGATGTTCCAGTACGATCGGAGGACAAACAACAGCGCACTCATCCAGCAGTTCTTTGGTGTAATCATCCATGGTATAACTTACAGTATACTTCGGGTGCAGGCAGCTCTAATACAACTGCAAAGGGATGACGTAAACAGAAGCAAATGTGAGCAAACTTGTGGGCTTTGAGCTCTGATTGCAACATCTTTTTCTCATCCACCTCTATATCTCCACCATAGTCCTCAAAGAGTTTCTTACCATCTGGAGCCGACACCAAATGAAAGGCCACAACCATGGCTACATTTTCGCGGACGGGTTTGGAGATACTCGTCAATTGTTGGGTGATCACCCAAACGGAAATCCCAAAATGGTGAGCATGAAACGCCAGTGCTACGAGCGTCTCAGTTCTTCCTTTAACGTCCTTTGAGGCGGCACAATCATCGAGGATCAGTTAAGTATTGGTTCCTACCCATGCCAAAATGTGACACACAAGTGCAGTGCAGCGGTGATGGCATCCTGCTTGGGTGATATGACGTAGAAATGGGGATCTCGATGGGCAAATCCACGATAGCTTTTGTTGTGGGCATACGTGGGGCATATCAATACTACGTATTCGAACTTGCCCCGGAATGCTCCACGAAGCTGCTCTATGAGAAAAGCCGTTTTTCCACAGTTCGTGGGTCCTACAATCAGAGCATTAAATGGGATTTGTTCTACCAAGGCGTCCATGTTAGTATGATATGTTCTGTAGGGCTGCATTCAATACCGTGAGCTGAGCATCAGCCAGTACAAAGATGTGCATGTTTACGGTTCCACTGTCTCCACTCCTATGAATACGGATCTGGATGTCTTTTCCACTACCTGTTTGGCCCAACACAGGGCAAAATAACAGATTTAATTACGCTTAAAGGTCACTTAAAGAGCAAGTAATGAAACAATAAAGTTGACTTTCCTGTTATTCTTAAATCTCTGAAACTCAACTTTTGTTAGTATTTAATACGCGACTTAAACCTGTTTAATGAAGTATTTAAGCAGTGTTATTTAAAGCCATATAAAAATTGCCTTTATGTGACTTTAATAATCTGACTTAAAGATAAAGAAATGAACCTTTAACGGCTTTAATGACGAATTAAAGACAAACTGTTGTAACATTTAGTAATCTTTAAATGCCAAATTTAATCCTGCCAAAACGTAAATTTTCGTTATCTTTATTGCCAACACTTAAAGATTACTAATAAATGGGCTTTAATGATCTGACTTAAAGACTATAAAAGGAACCCTCAGTGAGCTTTAATGAGGAATTATAGGCACACTATAGCTATTGATATTTTTCAAACATTATATGCCAAATTAAATCAGGCCTAAACGTTATATTATTTTACATTGTCCCAAATAATGCACTTTTATATATATTTTATGAATGAAAACATTTTTGAACTTTCCGCTTAAATTTTATAAGGCAAGGAAGCGGTTTTATTACAGACTACCTTATTATATACAATCAGAAGTACTTCTGATATACAATGTATGTGTATGATATTGGACATGTTTAGTTATGTTCACATCTAGTGAAATTGTAATTATTCTTATGTTGTTTTCATTCGCGAAACTATCAGCACTTATATACATATACTAGCTGTACTGTGTTCTGGCATTATTATTGCAGAGTGTTATAATTAGTGTAAAAGTGTTTGTAGATCGAACGTACTATAATTTGCATAACTGTTTCATATCCATTGTTGCCCGATCAGCTGAGAGAATTACGAGATCTAACCATGTGTATATAGGAACTTGTATTTTAATGATAACCTGATATCCACTTGGATTTCATGTTACAAATGTATATATCTATTCACACATGATTGTTCCTTATTTATTAAGTACATTTATTAACACAATTTACATGTACGTAAAAGTAATACATCTTACAACAAATGCTGCATACTGCACAACATACTTGTACTTTCAGTGTTCATTCTAGAAATCAAACGAAGTGGGGCATGTGTCCCATTGCGTTTAAAATTTGAGGACATTTGTCGTTTCACAGGATAATTTTTCGAAAACTTGATTAAAACAGAGCACAAAATCTGATATCTGTCTATAATATATAAACGCAACAATGGTGTGCGCATTCTAGAAAATAGTCATGTGCTTTAAAACTGGAAATTATAAATGTACAAGATTCCTTCTACAACAATCGAAAAATTATGGCAGATAATGGCGTTTATAAATATTATGAACTTATATTAGAGTACAGATGCGAACAGGTGTCCCACGTAAACAATTTTTTTTTCAAAGTGTTGTGAGTGAGAGCGTGAAAATATCGCAAAATCGTGCCCTAGAATGAACACTGCTTTCACAGTTAACCAATTACTACTTTTGTTTCATCAAATAAAGTGACCGGTATATACCTGTACAATTTCTTAATCATGTACTAGCTAGGTGCCCCCAGTGTGGACATTGAATTGGCTGTTGTCACACTAGAGGGTAACACTGGTGTTTACACCGATATTTTTTTGGTGCTACCGTTTTTTGTGTATAACCGAGTTTTCAGTGATTTTAGTGTTGGTGTTTGTTTCTCAACTTGTTTTGATTGGATCTTTTCAGAGTTTTTTTTAGTTTGCTATTATCATATAAAACAACTAGATTCCATTCTGCCGTGCATCTGTCCTCTTATATTGTATAGATGCACAGATGACGCCAAAACGTGAAGAGATACATCCGTTACGCCATATGGCGCACTTCTTTTTGTCTTGACGTTGTGACGTCATTTGTGCATCAAAAGGTAGTACAGCTGGCACATCTATTTGTTAATTATCACGGTATTAGCCACTTCAAAAAGGACAGTACGGCGGTGCAATATTGTTTACAGCAGCGATAACACCAGGTTAAAACAAATCATTGTTACTCTAGTGCGAGTCCGCAGCCAATGTACTGTGTGTGAAGGATCTCACTCAACAGAGCACAAGGAGCTCACTCAAATGAGACCACTGATGTGGTCGTAAAGTCATTTTATAAAAGTCATTCAAAACGAAAACCTTGCGGTAATTTGCACAAATTAGTTACATAGACTTTAAGTAGTTTAAAAATTGCAAGAATTAACTTCTAAAGGAGAAATGTGATAAATAGATAGAGAGGAAATTTCAGTGGCTATAACGGCATATGTGATACCTTGAGAACTCTTCTGCTAAAACTAGAGAGTGCGAGAAGTTAGAATCTCTGGTACCCTGGTCAAGGTGCAGAATTCAAATATGTTCTCTGCAAGACTCCCAGAATCGCAGGAAGCCCAAGCTCAATATTTATGTCATTGGGATGAAGTTTCAGCATCATTCAGTGGAGCTATTTAAAAAAATAGGTACCCATAGGGTATGTGTGGGCTATAGGCCTGACTACAGAATACCCCACGAATACCTCTCCCTTCAAAATATTGCTCAAAAACTGTGCTAAATTCTCATTTTTTCTTTCAAGTGTATTTAGACTCATTCTAAGATTGATTTTGGACCGAAAATGGTTTTAATTTGGGATTAGGTTTTTAGAGGGTTTGTATGGAAAAGTATAGAACATGAATTATTAGTGAGCTGATTTGTGGGGTATTCTGCAAACTCTTAGCTCAAGTTGACATCCATGTGCTTGGCAAATGCTCTGTTGGGTCTACCACAGGTAGCCCACACAAAAAGTGTACTACCCATGGCCAAGAAAGAGAACAAGTAACTATATACTCTCTCTGATCTTGGGTAGTGAATTCGAAATATTTAAAAATAGCCCCAGTGATGCTGAAATTTGGTTCCGACTATTTTCCTCAAGCTGTGAATACTATCGTGTTAAAATAAGGGTCTACACAAATATTGAGCATCATGGGCTCCCTGTGTCAGCACGTGAGTCATTATAGTTGTCATGACCGCTGCTCAATTTTATACATCGGCCATAATGGCACTGTTCAAGTTTATCACCTGTTTCATTTCTCCGCGTTCTCCATTAGGGGTGAAATATCTTTCACATAAAATAGTTCATGCTAGAACTGTTCATCATGACCATGCATGGACTACGGTACCTTAGACTTTGAGACGACTGCCAACGCTCTAGTCTAGCAAGCCAAGGTATGGAAGTGTATGTCATGACTCATGTGTAAATACCCATTGAAGTTTTCTCCCTTATAATTTATTAAACTTAAGTTTAATAACTTAAGTTACCTGTCACACTTCTACTTAAAGTTTAGTTTATCGTTTTCTTTAATTCTTGCAATTTAACCACTTATGTAGAACTGAACAATTATCTGCAGGTCAAATCTGCAGGTTTTTTTTCAGTCATAACGTCTTAACGATGCTGGAGAAAACTTTAGGCGTTTAGCTACACTTTATACCATTGTCACAGCATAGGCAAACCATAATAATGAAGTGAACACTATAGTAAAACGTGTTTACATATTGTTTGTGAAGTGAAAACAAGAATAAAACGTGTTTAATACGTACTTTTTGTGAATTTGACATTTTTACTCTCCCTCCCCTCCCCCCTACTTTTAAGACTGCTCAATTCAAATTCAAACTATAACGGATAACAAAGTCGGCAACTTCAATTTGTATCATAGCCTTTAGCTGCACTGATAATATGACCTCTCGCCAATTAAATTTTAAAGAATTTAGTTAAAGAACATCAAATCAATCAAACGCGCGCAATAAGCAATTGACGTAATAATGAAGAAATGACGTCACAATTCTACTTTTAATGAATAACCTAATTAACCAGTCCAATTAATCCCGATCTCCAGGAATGTTTTGTAAATCGTAACAATTCACTGATGACATCACAAAGTAGCCTTCAGTTTTTCATCGTGAAACGTGCTGTATCATTAGTGTTGATAATGGAGGGTAAACAAGGCGAGTGATAATCCTTCATTCGCCATCTTTATATCCGCTAACAAAATGAGAGTGATGTTAATAAAAGAGCAAGCCACATGCACTAACAACTGTTTTCTCTGCACTGTAAAGGAAGGAAGCAAAATACAACTGAATGCACAGGCCTGGAATCGAACCTCCGGGGCACCCGCGTGGGAGGCGAGAATTCTACCACTGAACCACCAGTGCCAATGTTGACAAAACGTGTTTCATATAAAACCATATCATGTTTGTTCAAGTAAGCTTTGTCAATGCGTCATGGTAATACAAACAACAGCAATTAACTTTATTACATGCAGATGGAAAGTAGTACAAAAACAAATGTATACAATTATTATAAAATATGAGAGTAGGTAGGACTAGAAAAAACTTGAAGGTTATCTAATCAGGACCACCGTGAATTACATATAGAGACGCTGGCAAAGTCATTCCTGAAGCATATGTTGATGAAATGGTATTCTAAAGACAAGTAATATTCTTTCATTCCACCATCTTTACATCATGCAACAGAATGGTAGTGATACTTGCAAAGGATGAAGCCACATACAATGACTGCTCTTGTTTCTTCACTGTCAAGAAAAGTTGCAAAAATACAACTCGATGCACTGGCCGGGAATCGAACCCTGCCTCCCGCGTGGCAGGCGAGAATTCTACCACTGAACCACCAGTGCCATTGATAATGTAATGTGGAAATAAAAGAATCGTTACAATTTTCAATAATAATAATAATAATAATGTCTTTATTCACCTAATAAAATATATATGAAATGTTACAATATTTGGAACGATTGCAGAATACCCTACCTTCATAAGCTGCATTACTATATAGCGGAACGTCAACTCATCAACACGTCAATTCAGAGAGAGAGAGAGGAGGGGGGGTGGGAGAGTCAACTCATCAACGCGTCATCGCGACATCGCATCAACGCGACATCGCCTCAACGCATCATCGCGACATCGCGTCAACGCATCATCGCGTCATCGCATCAACGCGACATCGCCTCAAGGCATAATAATAATAATAATAATAATAATAATATTTTGACAGGAAAGCTCCACTCACAATTTGTGATTTTCAGGGAGGTCCTGTATTAAAAATATATATTTCAATAATATATGGAAAACAGAAAAGATAAATGGTTGAAATAAAATAGAACAAGGATTATTACGAAATTAAGTTATGTGCCAGTAAGATTTAAAAATTGATAATGTAGTTGATGGTATAACTTCAGAGTCTAAAGAGTTCCAGTCTAATAGTGCATGGTAGGTAAACTTCTGTTGTCCCCAATTCCTACGTGCGAGTGGTAAATGTAGATTGTGCTGACGGCGTGTATTATATGTATGAAAGTCGTGATTCTTCTTTAATTTAAAGTTGAAGTCCACCATGCTATTTAAGCATTTGAAGATAGTAATACAGCGATGATAGCCGGCCGTCGAAGGTACAGTGGTTTCCAGTTTAATAGTTCGAGTACTTGAGACTCCAGAAGAGCTTGAGGGAAAGTCGAGCATAAGTCGAGCTGCATTATTCTGAAGAACTTGAAGGTGATCCATGAGGACGGTATTATTCTTATCTCCCCAGACGATATCGGCATAGTCAAGTAAGGGAAGGACAAGAGATTTATAGAGTTAGCCGCGCATGCAAGGGCAGCAAATGCTTTACTCGGCGGATGATGCCAAGACGTTGATTGACTTTATTACTGACTCTATCCACGTGTTCTGACCAACTCATGTTCATGCATCATCGCGACATCGCGTCAACGCATCACTCCGGTTTGAATGTAGAACGAAGGTCGAGTCAACTCTGGTTTGAATGGAGAAGGAAAAACATTAACTTATCAATATTTAATATCATTTAAGTTCAGTATGTGTAGCCATAAATAAATATAAATATACAATCTATACTGGTAGTATTTGTGTTTCTATCTCCGCGTATTTTATGACAACCTTGGACCGACTTGATTTACTAACAGTTCAGGTAGGCATTATGAAAACACATATCTTTTTTACATCATTCAAAAAACATTGAAACAAATCCTCTTCTCTGTTAACGTAGCGCCAGTAAAATTCCGACAAGTGAGTAGAATAGTTGCCACTCCTTACTCCAAATTTTGGCAAACTTGCCTTGGCTAAGCGCCAATGTCCTTCTATCTTATTAAAGTGATCTCCGTCCGCGTTGACAAACTCTTGTGAATGATTGACAGTAGGGAGGTAGCCATGACGCTCTAAATTCACATACGCTTTCCAACAGTCCGAAATTATCGTTGTTCCTGGCTCTATCGACTTCTGAATAATCGACAACAAAACTTCCTCAGATCTCTTTTCTACCGGAACTATGAAACATTTTCTACTATCTTCCTCAATTCCCCCGAAAACCCATTGACCTTTCACATGGTGACCACGATGGTATTTCCGTTTGCCAAATAAACTCTCGTCTATTTGCACTCTCTTTCCCTCCCCTCCAAGTTTATTACAGCCCGCATAATTGTCACTTCACAGACCTCTCTACAAAACGAATCCCAATCCACTGATGTATTAGAAGCCAGGGATAACTGTTGCATTATTTGCTTTTGTGACTTTCCAGTTGTCGTCCAGTACGTAAATTTTAAAATCTCTTCTATTGTCATATTCGCCTTTTCAAACCAACTCCCGTGTCTTATACTTCTTTCTGCATATATAGTGCTTCTTTCCATCAATTGTTTTTCGACAAACCCACTTAAACCCATCACTGCGGTCAGAACACTCAACCAACTTCATGAATTCGCTGCATTTTGGACAACGCTTCGAGCCGGCAATGAGACCGTTTTCCTTTATCCACTATAGCATGCGGTCCTTGTTGCACAGGTAGCCCTCTCTGTTCTTGCATAACTGCCTGCTTGTAATCCACTCGTTTGTGTCCAGGCGTCTTTCCGATTTGATAAAAAAGAAGAGCCTACTTGTGTTTCCACCGTTCTCTTACGCTTTATTCTGTACATGTTCTACTCGTTCGCGAAAAAAACTGAATTATTCTTAACACTTTTCGTCCTATTTAAATATATAACTCTATTGTGCTCTATGTCATAATAACGTGTTGACCGGGCATCGCGTAAGGTAGCTTGAAGGGGAGGCCGGTATTCTGCAGAAATCTAAAAAATTTAACGGACGTAGCTCACAATTAAGGACATACTAATTTATACTTAAAAATTAGCCTATTAATAAAGCTATTTTTTAAACGCTCGGTGTTTACTTTCGGAATAAAACAACTTTTTGACCTAAGACGAATAGACGAATCCTTAAACCTAGGTAGAAGTGTAAAACGTGGGTGTGTCGAGTTATTGCTGATCTTATGAAATAGTTTTCTATCGGCTTTCTCTAAAAGTTGGTGAATAAGATATATGTCAGACGTATACCGCCTCTCGTAGCATCTCTTGAGAAAACATTGCACAGTTAATAAGTCCGCTTCACTCGCTCCATATACTGGTAGACAGTACATTAGTTTCGGTAGCACGATGGATTTTTAAATTTATTTATTTTTAACAGCAGCTTGTCACAATTTGTATCATAGCCTTTAGCTGCACTGATAATATAATTCCACGTCAATTAAATTTTAAAGAATTTAGTTAAAGAACATCAAATCAATCAAACGCGCGCAATAAGCAAGTGACGTAATAATGAAGAAATGACGTCACAATTCTACTTTTAATGAATAATCTAATTAGCCAGTCAAATTAATCCCGATCAATAAATTGATGACATCACAAAGTAGCCTTCAGTTTTTCATCGTGAAACGTGCTGTTATGTGTGTAGTGTTGATAATATAGCAATAACATGACTTTTGCATATTGTTTATTTGTGGCCAGCGTAGTGTCATTTGCGCCCGAGCGTAGCGAGAGTGAAAATGACACTACATGGGACACAAATAAACAATATGTCCCGACAAAAAAGTCATGTTGTTATCATTATCATCAATATACATGCAAGGCCAAATAACTGATAAAATATACTTTACTGAATTATCATTCGGCATAATCAGCTTACTAAAAGCTGGGGGTGTACAAAAGTATTATAATAGTTAACATTGTTCTTAAAAACATAAAGATTAAAGATCTCTGAACTGGTGAAAAAAAAAATCAAACTGTAGCTCTTTTTTAAAACGTTCTGCTTGTACCCCAGTCATTTAATCACTGTCAGTGTCACTCCCTATAATTCTTCAGCGGCGCTTTTTTGTCGTCGCTCAGTGGGCTGAAATGCTCCCCGGCTGGTACACGTTCGTTGTACCTAATATTTGCATGTGTTGTGTACAGTTTGGGTACGGTTGAGCCAAGGAGATAAACTCATTTTGATAGGACTGTGAAACAAGGCCAGAGCCAGAGATAGTCGTTTGGTGTGTCGAGCTTCAAGGAACTTTTGGCTGACTGAAGGGCTGAAGTGCTTCATTCAGTAGCTTTGAACATTCTCTCTTTTGTGCACTTGTAGTTTGGTTGATATAAATGTGAAAGACTTCTTTCATCTTTGTGCTTTGTGATGGCACATATTTGCTTGGCATCAACGCCTCTCAAGTAACTTAAGGCCTGGATTTTCGTCCTTAACAGACCCCCAGCAGAGATTTTAAAGATCTTCAATTCTCTGTCGATATATTTCTATGTAAGTTGTCCAAAAAATGAAAATACCTAATATTTGACTTTCTTAATCAGACGGAAGTCTCCTTTAGTGTCACGTGACATTCCCCAGTTGGTGACGTCATAAAACGAGTTCTTTGAGATGGGGGAAGTTTACACAGGAAAATTTGGCTTTGTTTTGCTATCACACTGCTTAAAATGACAATTGCATTGCATTTGCGCCTTTTAAGGTGGTATCGGTCACTAATATTATAAAATAATTTACTTTTTACTATGTCACGTGACCTGTTTCCTTTAATCAATTACTTCCGTTATGATCTGGACATGATTAAAAGGCGCATCATTCAAGCCCTTATTATGAGTCATAGAAGAATGAAGAAAACAGATTCATTTAAGTTCACTTTACGTACCCCGTTTTTGTCCCAAGGTTTCAACCGTTAACAGTCGTTTTCAAGTCACGTGACATCAGTTTGAAAGATACAAGTAGTTCATATTGTTACAAATACCGATAACAAACAGCCTACCGAGTTTCACAAAGATTGGATGGAAGCCTCCATTTAAATAAGAATATGTCAAATTAACAGGCGAGTCAGGTCTTAATATGCTTGAGCTCGTTGATACAAACTTGCGATAATTGAAGCCCGGACACAGTGATTAGTATACCTCTCAGATAACTCAGCTTTAACTGAAATTCTTTCCATGATTTTAGTGATGGTATTTTTCCCAAGTGGTTCATTTCTGAACCAGTTGCCGATACTGGTTTTATCAACGCGTGCTTGTTATCGTTAGGAGTCTGAAAAAGTGCCTCACATTCGGGATGACTCTTGCTCAGGTAGAATTCAAATGCAGCCACAGGATCAAGGGCATCTGAAGTTCCGTACATACGGTCATCCGAATACAGCTGGTCAGATTGCTTAGAACGTCCTTGGTGGTTTTTGGTCTGTTCTGTTAGTTTTTCTGTGATATAACGAGCTCCTGTGTCATCGCATTTCATCTCAAAAGACAGTTTGGTAAGCTCACGCCAACCTTTTCTTCCACGCCGGCCAAAATGGTAGCACAAGGAAAACCAGACAAACCGTCTAACAGCTTCTCCGGGTCTTTCCAAACACCGTCTTTCAAACCTTCCACGAAGTATTTATTCAATTTCTCATGCATATCCCCAGCCTCAATGGATAGTTTATGCTCAGTTAGGTTTAACGTTCATCTCTTTCGTAGATAACTTGCCACTTGGGCTTGGCTTTCGCTTCAACTGACATTTTGTTTGCAGAAATGAAATCACTATCTTGCAAAATGTTGACATTATGGCTGAATGGAGGCGAAGTTATGTGGCGATGTATAGCTGCTCTTATTCCTGTCAAAGCACTTGGAGTACTGAAGTGGCTGGCCTTTTTCGGCTTTCACCTCGGCGTAGAACTTTCGTATATAGAATCTCATTGAGTTCGCTTGGAATAACGGTTTTCAGATCCAGCTTGATTTTTCGCTCATCACACTCCACTTCTCTAATTTTTTCAAGCCCCATTCAGTCGCTCTTTTCGTATTTTTTGCCTGGGCTTTTTTCTCTATTTCGTCGAGTTGTTCTTGGCCTAGATAACTTTGGCGTTAACGTTTATCTAACACTATCTCCCCCGGTATTTAAAGGAGTACTGTAATGTCAGTAAAATATAATATGTTCATGATAACTTAAGTAAACAACTTAATTAAAGTCCTTCATCCAAACTGGGGGTTTCAATGTTCGGCGGGGACGGGAACACCCAGCTTGGCTTGACTGGTTCTCTCCCCTAAAGGTAGCTCTTTGTTCTGCTTCTTCTGTATCTCGTATATGATCTTCTCTTGTCACTTCGGATGTAGACTCTTGTGCTGCTGTTTCTTCTGTATCTCCCTGATCTCGCACATGTTCTTCTCTAGGTTGGGTCAAAACCTAAACTTCCTCGTCTTCAGTTGCTTGTGTGTGCATCTCTGAGCTAACGGAAGGGCTCTTTTCACGGGTATTTTCTTCCCTGGCTTTATTGCCTACCGGCTGTGGTTCTCCTAGATAAGGCTTAAGGTTGTTGAAATGCACAACCACACGTTTCCGCGTCTTAATGTCACGTATTCGATACACGACATCCGAGATCCTTTTCACGACTTCGTAAGGCCCCTTCCATTTGTTAGCCAACCCACGACTGACCCCATTGCTTGTAGGTAGATGCCTCTTTACAAGATTCCCTACCTTGTACTGATCTCCGGATGAGCGTGCGTCGTAGTAGTCCTTGTATCGTTTCGTAGCGGCTTTGGTTCTTTCCCGAGCTAATGTATGCGCTTTACGCAACCGCTCTTCCATTTCCTTCACGAATTCCGGAAGAGATGTAGCATCTTCGTCTTGGCTGCTCTTCTCAACCAACAAGTCTACAGGCAACCGGGCTTCTCTTCCAAACATCAAGAAGTGAGGTGTTAAACTTGTAGACGAATGAACTGCGGTTCTGTATGCTAAAAGCACGTGAGGAATCCATTTATCCCAGTCGTTGTGTTCCTCGTTAACAACTTTAGCAAGCATATCCTTCAGGGTTCGGTTGACCCTTTCGACTAACCCGTCACTTTGTGGATGGTAAGGTGTTGTTCTAGTTTTATGCACACCGAGTATCTCAGTCATAGCTTGGAAGACACGACTTTCAAAATCTCGACCTTGATCAGAATGAAGATGCTGCATCACGCCATAGCGAGAAACCCATTCATTTACACGTTTTTCCGCTACCGTCTTCGCCTTATGATCTGGGATTGCATATGCTTCCGGCCATCTGGTGAAGTAGTCTGTCACTACTAAAATGAACCTGTTACCATTCTCCGTACAAGGTAGTGGTCCCACCACGTCCAAAGCAACTCTCTCCATGGGATATCCCGTTGAGCTTGTGACCAGTGGTGCACGACCCTTCCTCTGAGGTTAATTTCGTTTGGCGCAAGTTAAGCACCCTCTACAGTGATTTTCTACCTCCTCTCGCCAGCCTTTCCAATAGTAGCGTGCCTTTACTTTCTCTGCCATTTTATTAATGCCAAGATGCCCAGCACTAGGAACGTTGTGCAGCAAACGAAGAACTTCAGGGATCAGTGGCCGTGGTAAGCAAAGTTGTAATACTTCTGACATACCATTTTCGCTCTCGTACTTGCGGTACAATAGCCCATCCACTAGTTGCAATCTTCCGAATTGGCTCCAAAAACTTCCTACCTCTGGGCTAGCACCGGTCATATTCTCTCTTGCTGGTCTGTTACCGTTCTCTAACCACACGACTGCTTGGCCAATAGCAGGATCTTCTCGCTGAAGACGATAGACATTTTGTCTGCCCCAAGGATCGGACCTCTCATCTGCTACCTCAGATGTTGTCCCAACTGGAGCCTTTTTAACAGTTCCGGTATGAATGGTTACTTCGTCTGTAGAACTATCACCCGAATCAGTCTCTACGTCATCTTCTGGCCAAGGGAGTCTTGATATTCCATCTGCATTTCCATGTTGTCTGCCAGGACGATGCTCTACAACGAATTCGAATTCAGCTAGTCTCTCTAGCCACCTAGCAACTTGCCCCTTGGGGTTTTGAATTTGCGCAACCACACTAGTGCATAATGATCGGTGCGAACAGTAAACTTGCATCCCAAAAGATACGGTTCAAAGTGTTCCATCGCCCAGACCATCGCCAAGAGCTCTTTTCTGGTAGTGCTGTAATTACGCTCAGGTTTACTGAAGGCTTTGGCTGCATAAGCTATCACTTTCTCCTCTCCATCATGGACTTGGGACAGCACTGCTCCTATACTGGCATCACAAGCGTCTGTGTCTAAGATGAATGGTTCGTTAAAATGTGGATAAGCCAGGACCGGCGCTTCGACTAATTTACTCTTCAGCTTGTGAAATGCAGCCTGACATTCATCCGACCATTTGAAGATGGTATTCTTCTTTTCTAAGCTGTAGAGTGGTTCAGCTATCTCCGCATAATTCTCAATGAATTGTCTGTAGTATCCAGAACAGCCAAGGAACGAACGTAATTCAGTCAGAGATACTACAAGGGACTGGCCATTCTTTCAGCACTTTGACTTTTTCAGGATCCGTGGTGATACCTTCCTTTGATACTACGTGCCCCAGCAACGTGGTCTCTTCGTTCAGTAACTGACATTTCTTGGGGTTAAGTTTCAATCCAGCGTTGGTAAGGCGGTCTAACACAGCCTCTAATTTCCTGTTATGCTCTTCTAAACTTCTTGCAAAGATAACGATGTCATCGAGATAGACCAGGCAGTCTTTCCAAGTCAATCCATTTAAGATGGAATTCATGGCCCTTTGGAAAGTTGCGGGTGCATTGGTCAAGCCGAACGGCATCCGTCTGAATTGGTAGTGACCATCGGGAGTCGAAAAAGCTGTCTTTTCACGATCTTCCTCTGCTACGCTTATCTGCCAGTAACCCTTCACCAAGTCTAAGTGGGAGAAATATGCAGAGCCAGCCAGTGCTCCTAAGATTTCGTCACAACGCGGTAAGGGATAAACGTCCCTTTTCGTAATCTCGTTGAGTTTGCGATAATCTATGCAGAATCTTTTGGTGCCATCTTTCTTGGCTACTAATACTATTGGAGAATTCCAAGGCGAACTTGACTCTTCTATCACATCGTTAGACAGCATCTTCTGCACTTCATTCTGTATTTCTCCTCTTCGGTGGAAGGGAATTCTGCGTGGTGGAACCTTGATAGGGGCAGAACTTCCAGTGTGAATGCGATGTTTCTCCTCTGTGACTTCCCCCAGATCGGTTGGTCCTCTCGACACAACTTCATGATGTCTCGCGAATATTTCATAAATGCTGCTTTTGACTTCATCTGACACAGATTTTCCTATGGGTAAAAGCCTGGCCATTTCCTCTCTCAGAAGCCCCCAATCTTTTTCTTGACCCACTCTACAATGAAAAGCCCCTTGCTTCGATTTCCCGTTCTCCTCGGATTCCACGAGGTAGTAACATGCTTGCTTTGACTCTGTAGCACCGTTTTCCTTCTCCTCCCGTAGAGGCCACAACGCGCCTATTGTACTTTCACAATAAATTCGAGCGGGTTCTGATGATGGATTGAAGACCCTTACTTTGGCTACAACCTTCAAAATGCCAGTGGAATATCGATTTTCGAATTTTGGTTCCGGTTCCAATACTCCCACCATTCCCTCCACAGTGCTCCCTTTAAACACCTTGCATGGTATGTTGATCATCGACTTAGGGGGTATTATAGTTGATTCTGCGACTGCTACCCTGCATGCCTCCCAACTATTCTTGTAAATTAGTCCCGTCCCCCTCTCTCCGACAGACAATGTTCCTTTCTCAAAATCTATGACATACCGGTTTGGTCTCAGGAAATCCACGCCAATTAACATATCCTGTGCTAGGTTTGTGCATACCTGTACGTCCTGTTGAACCTCCACGTCAACAAGCTGTATTGTCACTTCTGTAATTCCAACTACATCTAGTTCAGTGATGATGAACTGATCGACCAACTCTTCTTCGATTGTCTCGCCGTTTCTGTTTGGAAAAGCACGCAAGGCTAAATGCCGTAGGTCGGTTGCCAGGTCCACAAGATTCTCACCTCTCTTCCTGTAGCTGTACGTTTCCCTCTGTTGTTCTGGTTGCAGTCTTGATTTGAGTGCAGATACCAATTCTTTGTAGCTGGAGTTTGTTGCTGCTACCGGCAAAGTCGTGTACACTCGTTGAGCCCTACCGCGTAAAGCCACGGCCAACTGCTGTCTCCGCTGCACCTCACTCCATTTGTTTATCTCTGCACAAAGCTCAAAATGCCTCAACCAGTCTTCAAAGCCCCCCTCCGACCCGGAGAAAGTGTCTGGCTTTGCCACCGAGATGATTTTGGGTTCTGCAGAGGCCACGGAGGGTTCTACATCTCTCGACTCTAGTTCGGCCAAGCGGTGAGTTAGTCGTTGAACTTCTTCTCTCAATTCTTCTTCTGAAGCCATTTTATCCTGGTTTTCGCTGCCACCAATGTAGAATACGAGACGAGTAGAGTTAAGATGTCTTTATTCCGAAGCTCCAACAACCAACTGATTTTAACTGTCAAACTCTGGCGACGTATATGCTCGCGACTAACTATCGTAACCGCATTTAACTAGGTGCGCGAGCTCCTAACTGTAACGTTTATCTAACAACATCATATAATATGTTTTAAAGGAGCAGTGTCACGGTACTGCGCATGTCACAGTCTCCAGACATTGAATTGACAGCTGTATTGTGTAACATCCAATGAGAATCAATCAAAATAATTTGCAGGAAACTCCACACTGTTCGGGTGATAGCCGTATTCACAGATTGTAGTTATGCACAGTATATGGCGAGATTTACAAGAAATTTATTCTTCCTACATCCAAGGTAAACAGCATTGAGTAAAGAATGGTATCTATATTTCATTACTTGCTTGTATTTTTTTGCTGTTTCCAGTCGTAAACAGTCCGAATTTGACCAAAGTGAAACAAGCTGCTCGCGTCCGTAGATATATATTTCTTCGTTGTGCACTTTTGACATGAACTAATTCTCCAAATGGCACCATTGTTTTATTTCTACATGACTAATAACACAGTTCTCTGCTGTAAAAAATATAGAACATTCTATGGACGATTTCTTGTCTTAAAGTTTGGAAACGTAACACATACATTTGCGCTAAAAAGTTCAGTACTTTCGGAAGTACGAGTGGCTGTTTACTAGTTTGCACTATCGGCTGTTATGGACTGGAAACTTACTTTCACAGCTTAATATTTAAGTCGATTGGTCAGAAGGATATCTTGTTTAAGATTCTATGGTTCTTTCGGCATCAGGAAATTTTTAAACGGGAGTTTTCGTACAGTATTTCAAGCTATGCTGTAGCGCGAGTTTAGTACGTAGTCACAAATGTCCGTGAAACTAATAGCACGTTAGATCATTATTATCAGTTTGCTCTATGGGTTCTCATGTATTCAATACTCACTTCTGGAGCTTCATATGTATGTTGATTGGTCACAAGGATTTCCTCTTTCAGTTTCCCCCGTTAGTTTGGATATTAGGGATTTATTCTTGGAGATTTCGTACAGTTTAGCGACCGTGTGTCGAAAGTAGAAAAGTTCGCTTGTCACGAAAGTGCGAATACTGACAAGCGGTTTCATAGCAGATCGATGTTTGACTCTCATGTAGTCGATGATAACTTATATAGCTTCATATGTATGTCGATTGCTCACAAGGATTTCCTCTTTCAGTTTTTCTCGTTAGTTTGGACATTAGGAATTTATTCTTGGAGATTTCGTACAGTTTAGCGACCGTGTGTCGAAAGTAGAAAAGTTCGCTTGTCACGAAAGTGCGAATACTGACAAGCGGTTTCATAGCAGATCGATGTTTGCAGACTCTCACGTAGTCGATCATAACTTCTACAGCTTCATATGTATGTCAATTGCTCACAAGGCTATCATGTTTGAGTTCATGAGGTTATTTTGCCAGCAAAGAAAGGTTTTATCTAACTTTTCGTACAGTCTTTGCAGTCCGGTCGGTTCATATAATTTCAGCCTCATTTCTAAGCCGTAGATATATATTTCTTCGTATCGCTGTTGAAAACTGCCATATCATTTATAATACGACTTGAAAAGTTGCCATGTGTTTCGTGAACTCTACTGGACATCCAAACCCTCTTCGCTTCTGGTTGGAATGCCAAAAAGTTTCCAATTTCTTGCGTTTTTCGGCTGCTGTATTCAGAGTACTCAGTGGCCGTTTGTATCACTTTATGCTTTTTTGTTTTAGTTGTGTTGCAGTCCGCAACGACTAATTTTGAATAAACAAATAACTAAAACCACATCTTACATTTCCACAAATGACCAAAGGAGGCAAGGATGAGTTAAAAAAGAACACTGATGGAAGTCGATTTAAAAATCGATATTTCACCCCTCTGAGAACTTCGTTCCGGGCCGGAACGTAATTCTAAAATCATCAGATTTTCACACATGCGCAGTACCGTGACACTGCGACTTTAAACTTAAAAGTGTAACTTTTCTTCAGAATTTATGTGTGTAAAAGTATTTTTTGGGAACAAGAAACTTGAGCGTTTGGAACTAGTGTAGTTGATGTTTAATTTAACAGCAGCTAAATTCACTTCATGATTAAAGGACTATATAAAAATATATTTATATTTGCATAAATATATTCTTTAAGGTTTGTACTTTTAGGTTTGTAACTAGTTTAATGATACAGTTACATGTAAGTTTGAAACTTGTTTTATCACGTATTTGAGTGAGTTAGAAAATGAGTACATGAATCGCTAGCGATTCGTGTTCGCGGTTTGCGTTCCCAGCGATTTGTGTTCCTGCATGGATGAAGATCGGCTTGACATTTAATAACCTTCTTGTATATTACTATTTATAAGTTGTTTACATAAATTAGACTGTATTCTCAATGAAGGATGTTATACTCAATAACTCTTTGATGATCTAAGTCATAACTTATTCTATAATTTATTTAATCTAGTATATATAGACTGTATTCTCAAGGTAATTCCGTACACTTAACTCTTTGATGATCTAAGTACCTTACTCTATAATATTTAGTTATGTTCACTGCAGTGAGATTAATTGAATAAAGTTCATTTGGTGCATTTTTTAAATGAATATCTATACTCACGGTATATATATCGTTGAATACGTCAGTTATTTTAAAGTTCATGTATGCCAACGACGGATTTTGATCGGAACGGAGCGAGAGTTCTATTTAACTCATTTTCCATTTCACTGGGGCCTTCATTCACAAATCATTACTCACATTGGTGATCGATATATACGATCTACATCCAGTGTTAACTTCTTTGGCGTTGCTCTGTACATTGAGGTGTCTCTCAGTAAAATGACTCCTAATATCCATTTGTGTTATTCCTAATGTGAACTATTACTCACATTGGTGATCGATATATACGATCTACATCCACTGTGTTAACTTCTTTAGCGTTGCTCTGTACATTGAGGTGTCTCTCAGTAAAATGACTCCTAATATCCATTTGTGTTATTCCTAATGTGAACTGAACTGATCGAACCGCCTGAAAGATTGAGCAATAAATGAGTCCTACAGGGAATTAGAAGCATATTTATAGTTACTCCCAACGAGGATAAATCGACTGAGTTGACTTCTTATAACGAGAGACTCAAATTAAGTTTTCGGGAAGCTTGGAACACAAAACGCCTCCCACACGGGAACACAAATCGCTGGGAACTCAAAACGCTGTGACATCGCCATTCTTCGGTTGCAACCACGTGACAGAAGAATATCTTTAAATTATTTCCAAATGAAATAAAATGTTTTTGAACTTGAAGAGAGATCAAAACTTAATCCCTGGGCCAAATTTTGAAGTAGAAGAGCATTTCGTTTCAGAGTTATGGGCAAACAAATATGACAAGTTGTTATTGTAAAATGTATGGGGCGGCCATCTTGGTGGATAGCCTTGAACCACCAAGATGGCCGCCAAAACTTCGCAGTCTTTAATAAAGCAAACATTTCATTCGGTTTCACTAAGAGTCCCATTAAATCGAACTTCTAAACATTTATTAAGCCAAAAACCTTTAATTTGGCACAAATAGTTGATTTTCACGACTCATCTGAAATACGTGAAGCTTTCGGTTTGGATATACTTAAACCTCATAACTCGGAAGCAAAAAATAGTACAGACCTTAAATTTCGTGTAAGGACTTATACCATGAACATCTACAAAATGCTAAAGAAACAGCTTTATAGGATTTATAGTTTAAAATTTAGGTTTTTGAAGACACCGTGTATCGGCGTGATGACGTCACGTGCAACCCAAGAATAGCGCGCGATTAGGATTCGAAACTAATAAACTGCTTTAGAAGGCCCCAAATCGCCAAAAAATCAATCACACAACTTCATTAAGATTTGTTTCGTAGGAATCGGAAAAAAGAATTCACACCGAGCAATTATATAAACTCTTCTGAGATCGTTATGAAACTAATCGATAAACCACAGCTAACCCAATAGACTAATAAGCGGGAAATATACGTCGAGTCTGGGAAGCCTGTGGTTTGAGAGCTTTTGTAAATCGTAACAATTCACTGATGACATCACAAAGTAGCCTTCAGTTTTTCATCGTGAAACGTGCTGTGTGTAGTGTTGATAATTGGGGGTAAACAAGGTGAGCGACATTCCTTCCTTCGCCATCTTTATATCCGCTAACAAAATGAGAGTGATGTTAGTAAAAGAGCAAGCCACATGCACTAACAACTGTTTTCTCTGCACTGTAAAGGAAGGAAGCAAAATACAACTGAATGCACTGGCCGGGAATCGAACCCGGGGCTCCCGCGTGGGAGGCGAGAATTCTACTACTGAACCACCAGTGCCAATGTTGACAAAACGTGTTTCATATAAAACTATATGATGTTTGTTCAAGTAAGCTTTGTGCTCTTGTTTCTTCGCTGACAAGAAAAGGTGGAAAAATACAATTCGATGCACTGGCCGGGAATCGAACCCGGGCCTCCCGCGTGGCAGGCGAGAATTCTACCACTGAACCACCAGTGCCATTGATAATGTAATGCGGAAATAAAAGAATCGTTACAATTTTTGACAGCAGCTTGTCACAATTCGTATCATAGCCTTTAGCTGCACTAATATAATTCCACGTCAATTAAATTTTAAAGAATTTAGTTAAAGAACATCAAATCAATCAAACGCGCGCAATAAGCAAGTGACGTAATAACGAAGCAATGACGTCACAATTCTACCTTTAACGAATAATCTAATTAGCCAATCAAATTAATCCCGATCTACAGGAATGAACAGATGACATCACAAAGTAGCCTTGAGTATTGCACCGTGAAATTATTATGTTTTAGAAAGATCGACAGTCTAAGGTAAATCTGCCTCCAGTAGAACCACGTCATTGTATCCTGCATAAGGCACATTCCAATCATCGACCTGATGAAATGCACGAAACTTCTACTTCTCTTCAGCACCTACATGTTTTAAGAACATGTTCCATTTCCTCTCTACTACTCGTAGAGCTTCTGGCCGCTGCACCAGAGCCAGCATGCATAACCTCGCTGTACCTTCCCCTCGCAGTAATTCTGGCAAGCGCAGCTGTTATTCTGTTCAATTCCTTGGATCCTGACTTCAAGCAGCTTGCAACATCTACTACTACGCTCTCTTCTGATACTTTGCCTACCAGGCTGGCTTCGATTAAGCAAAAGCTTCGTAACGTTTTTCTTTCGCACATCTCTGTTAACCATCTAGAGGAGCTCCTCTGCTATAACCGTCGCTCCTTGCTTCACTGCTGCTGTATTTCTGGCGCCGCGTCCAGGGCATAGCCCTTTCCATTGCAGTCTTCTAGTAAGTATATTTGTTTTTGATTTAATTTCATATTAATTCTCTTTATATTGATTCCAATTATTCATTATATCTTGTAATGTTGTATCTAGTGTGTTAATTTCCCCATACTTCCTTTCCTTTCCATTACGTTTTATTTGTAACATAGAGGGCCGCATGTTAGATAAATATGTAAGGTTAATGTGTCTTCCCTCTGTAAATAAAGAATATTGTATTGTACATTAACCTTGTATCTACGAGTCTTTCTTTGGGAAACTATGTTAGTTTTACGGGTTGAATGCAACGATTTTATACATACTTAGATGGCATTTATTTGTACAAAACCTGGTTCTTTACACCAAAACAATATTTGAAAAGGAGACAAAAATAGAACTCAACAATGTTGATGTTCATATTGATTTTTATTTTGAGAAGTCTGACATGCTTCGATACAACCGACTCACACGTTAACGGGTGAGTGAAACTGGGTTGGACTCGGCTTGGTGCCAAAAACGTACAAATAAGTGACACTTGAACAATTTTCAACGGACCATTGGTGAAAGCCGTAGAACTGTGAGATGGCTGTGGAAATTAAGTGTCCTTACAGGACGGCCTTTTATTCTCTATCGTTACAATTCAACATTATTTTTTTGTCCTATTCTATTCATTTCTATTCATTTATTATTGCAACATTTCATTCCAATATTCGTCATTAATATTCTAATTCAAACACACTACAATTCTAAAATATTCTATTGTTACATCAGTATGTCCATGTGATAAAGGTAACAAAAATAGCGAAATTCCCCATTTCACCAAACCATCAGTGTATCTTGAACAATTATTTACCGAAGTGGAGGTGAATGGTGGTGGATATTTAACGAGCCACGAAGCGGCGAGGTAAATATCCACCACTTTTCACCGACACTGAGGTGAATAATTGTTTAAGTATATACCACACCAATGAATAGCCAGCACCAAATAGTTATTTCATTTTCTGTCAAATGGGCAAAAAACTCGCTCGGTGATTGCTGCTTCGCTCGGAGGTGAATGGCACAAAATAATCACCTCCGGAGTAGCCAATCAGAACGCGAGAAAAGCACTATTCTCTTGTGTGGTATATACCAACGGGGTTTACCCCATGCTATGGAAGATACAACCAATCAGATGGCTACGGTATTTCCCCGCCGAAATGTGCACGGACGCGGCTTCCAGTTGTTTCCCGCCGAAAATTGGTTATGCAGTGCGCAGTCACTGGTTCAATATTAATGTCTTTGCTTTTCCCGTGACTCAAGTCACTCATGTGATATTTAACGAAAACATTTCATGACTAGTCGTTCCGCGCGATGTAAAAGTGAAATTTCACATGTAAATATGAACACTTATCAAACTCATTAATAATTCATGAAGCAAAAACAAAAGAAATCAATGATTGAATGTTTACAGAAGCCCATTTAATGGGTTCCTGATGTTTATAAATGTGATATAGATATGGTCTCATTTACATAAACTTCAATTTTCTCGGCCAAAATAAGTCGTATCGTCAAAATAACTGAAAACACGTCGTGTCCACTCATTCTGTATCTATTACTTGAAAAATACATGAATAATTAATAAATTATTCATCTCTTTTCAAACAGAGAATGAGAGTTGTCGAGATATGGGAATGTAACTATATATACGACGAGGGCGAACTCTCGCGTAAACGGAAAACAAACCTGTACATTTTCAGTTCTGCTTTGGCTCGACTTGTGATGGGCTGAATCCAATGCTAATGAACTAAGCCTATTGTTATGATAATAAGCTAAATCTATTGTTATGATAATGAGCTAAGCCTATTGTCATGATAATGAGCTAAATCCTATCTTGTACCTGTTGTACACAGCACCCCTTGCAGATGTCATCAAACGCCACAGTATGTCATACCATTTCTATGCTGATGACAGTCAAATATACCTGTCCTTCCAGCCGTCACGTACTGACGAGCCTGAGTACTCAAAATCAAAGGTGGAAGCATGTATCCTAGATATCAACAACTGGATGACCGCAAACAAGCTGAAAATCAACAATGACAAGACAGAACTACTAGTGTTGAATGCCCGCCATAAACCAGTTCCACCACTAGACTCTATCTATGCGGGTACTGATCTGATCACAGTGTCCAAGTCAGTCAAGAACATTGGCCTTTGGTTTGACCACACACTTTCAATGAACAAACAAGTTAATTTCATGTGTAAAACTGCCTTTTATCATTTACGAAATCTATCTACTATCAGAAGATTTCTGTCATACAGAGATTGTGAAATCTTAATACATGCCTTTGTAACTTCGAGAATCGACTATTGCAACTCTTTATTATCTGGCCTACCACAATGCTTAGTACAAAAACTCCAGTACGTGCAGAATGCTGCGGCACGCCTTTTAACATATTCTAAGAAATCAGAACATATAACACCAATACTTAAAGAACTACACTGGTTACCCATTACTGCTAGAATAGAATTTAAAATTCTAATTTTAACTTTCAAAGCTTATCATGAAACTGGACCTTATTATCTACAAGAACTCTTCATTAAATATATACCTGGTAGATCGCTACGCTCGGTTAATAAGAAACTTTTAGTCGTCCCTAAATATAATCTTGAAACTTATGGAAAGCGAGCATTTTCAGTAATTGTGCCAACATTATGGAATAATCTGCCTGACATTATAAGGACTACTGAGTCTCTAAACACTTTCAACTTATTTAGACGCTATTATCACTCTGATACCTGAAATACTTGATTGAGTCGGCTACGTAAACGTAATTTATTTGAGTAAATATTAATTAATTATTTATAGACCAATATTGTAATTTTAAGGATAACATTTGTATATAATTTAAACATATTTGTTATAGTTACTTACATTATTACTTATATTATTATTAGTAGTAGTAGTAGCATTGTAAAGCGCTATTGGTTTTATAGTAGAAATAACGCTATATAAATAAAGATTATTATTATTATTATTAGATCTATTGTTATGATAATGAGCTAAGCCTATTGTTTTGATAATGAGCTAAAGCTAGTGTTATGATAATGAGCTAAATCTTGTGTTATGGCTCATTCATAACTAAACCTAGTGTTACGCTAATGATCTAAATCTATTATGGATCATTAGCTAAATATATTGTTATGCTAATGATCTAAATCTATTTTGGCTCATTAGCTAAATCTATTGTTATGCTGATGAGCTAAATATATTGTTATGGTTCATTAGCATTGAATTCAGTCGGCGCATGAACAGTTCGCCGCCTGAATCGGGCCTTAGCCGACGAACGTTTTCTTAGTATTTTAAATAGCCTATAGTGATTGGAACATTCACAATGGAAGCGCACATGTTTGGTTTTTTTCCTGCCACATAACTTTACTCAACTTGTGATATCGGTTAAAGGGGAACTGAACCATAAAATAAACCCAACGTCTTTACAAAGATATAAATTCTGCTATTATATTTTTCTGTGTTACGCGTCAATGAGGAGAAAATTAGTCCCCAACCCTAGGTACTTCATATATCGTTAAATGAAATGTCCCAAGCACTAATATCTTATATTCTTGGTTTGTATACGTTTTATTAGTGCTTATTTAACGATATATGAAGTACCTACCCTCCAAGTTCGATTTTCCGCTGAAAAATATATATTGTGTGGCGGCTCAATTCAGTGCAAATTTCTCAATACCGTACGTCACACATACTGAGAAAAAGCGATCACACGTCCAGCACAAAGAAAACACAATGATCCGCAATTAGAAGCCGTTAGCCCCGCTATTCAATGTTGGGGACAGCATGGCCAAACTAATTTATTCCCCGTATCTGACATCACAAATTACAAAACTTGGGCCGTCTGTACATAGCGGAGGTTGAGGGAGGTTTTCGGATTTTCTCTCCCTAGACGCGCAACACAGAAAAATAAAATAGCAGAACCTAGTCATTTCGAATACATGTTTGTATAGACATTGGGTTGATTTTAGGGTTCAGTTTCCCTTTAAAGTGCCTATGAACAATATATTTTTATTTTAGATGTCAATTCTAAATCAAGTGAATAGTAGAATGGTAAAATATATTTTGCTTTGAATGCTGTGCCGCTGAGTTAAAGAGGTTTTAATATCCAAAATGCTAATTACATGACGTCAGGGGAGGTATCTGCAATCACTTCTTAGTGGTTGTGAATGGGCGTTTCTACTGATATTGGAAAACAAATTTCTAACATCATTTTATTTGAACCATGGATATTACACTGATAATTTGAAAAATTAGTTTAATTGTAACAAATAATTTTGTATAATAATTGTGCCTCCCCTGACGTCATGTAATTCCTTAACTCAGCGGCACAGCATTCAAAGCAAGATATATTGTACCATTCTACTATTCACTTGATGTAGAATTGATATCTAAAATAAGGTTCATAGGCACTTTAAGCAATTGTCTGAGTCATTCTTAAGTCGAAAATGAGCAAAGTAATAATAGTTTTCAGAATGAATGGTTAAAGAAATTAACAGACAATCTTGCGCTTACATCCTTCAGACTGAAGCAAATTTGTTTGTTAAGCTCATCTGATGGGAATACAATGGTCCAAAGAATTTGTTTTTATCTTGAAAAACTAAGGCTTTCCTGCTCCGAGGTCGACCATCTTTCGAAGGGCTTTGGTGGTTTAGGAAGAAGAAAGAGATAGTAGCCAAGGATTGGATTTTGGGAAAACATAAGCGAAACACATACGAACCCAATACAGCACACGAAAAATAACTACAAAAATATTCAAGAAATTCACCTTCCAACCTTGTTTATCCATCATAGATCACGATTCAGCTCTGTAACTTTTTAAATATATATTGCACTAAAGCGAGGAATACTTTCGGTTACCAAACATGCACCAGCACATAAATCTCAAGAATGACGTCACATTATCGGACCTACCGTGACGTTTCTATTACCCACGATCCTTTGCATGCGAAAAACTTTAAACCCGTTATCAAATAGCGGAAGAAAGGTTTTGAAAACTTAAAACAAGCAAGGGAAAATGCTTTCGCTAAGTTACTGTCATGTATGATAATAGATGATTCATATATGTTGTATTTGGCGCGCAATTAATTGTGGTCAGATATACAGCTGCTATTTGCATCCGCATGGGGATATGGTGAAGTGATAAGTACTGGATAAATTTGCCTTATCGGCGTTGCATTTCACGTGTGGGGTCGCGTGACCCAAAGTGTAAACATGTCGCGAGTTCGAACATTAAGGTTAGGAAATGTATGGGCGAGCTGCCAGTCGCGTTAATTCCTTTTCTATTCAGTGTATCGCAATGAAACTTTCTGTGCCGATAGGAAAATGGTACGCTGCCGCTCAGGTAAAGGCAACCTTCATTGAAAAACAATGTTTACTCTCAAATGTTTGTTATACCTAAATCTAATGCTGTGTTTGTTATGGATATCTAAATCTAATGCTGTGTTTGTTATGGATATCTAAATCTAATGCTGTGTTTGTTATGGATATCTAAATCTAATGCTGTGTTTGTTATGGATATCTAAATCTAATGCTGTGTTTGTTATGGATATCTAAATCTAATGCTGTGTTTGTTATGGATATCTAAATCTAATGCTGTGTTTGTTATGGATATCTAAATCTAATGCTGTGTTTGTTATGGATATCTAAATCTAATGCTGTGTTTGTTATGGATATCTAAATCTAATGCTGTGTTTGTTATGGATATCTAAATCTAATGCTGTGTTTGTTATGGAAACCTAAATCTAATGCTGTGTTTGTCTTCTGTAAATGGTACCCTAGGTATTACTTTCGAACTTATTTTCTAGTCCCAAAAAATTATTTGAATTTCCCGGGCACCGCCATATTGGATGTTATGACGTTGTCAGAAAACAATAGCTCTTTGTGTTGTGTGGGTCACGTGACCCCACACGTGAAATGTAACGATTTGATAAGCCAACTCTTCCAACCCCTTGTAACCTTACTGAAGCAACAAGGCGCACTGGATTTTACAGGCAGTCACTGTTTAGCTGAGCAGGATTTCGTTTGAAGATTTCCAAGTACTCGAGCAGTAGAAACTCGACGATCTGGTTCTGGTGGACCATGTTCATCGCGATGTTCCCTGCTTCATATCGAGGCTTCATCACATTTGGTCCCCAGACTATAGCCAGGTTCTGCGCGTGCATCCTGTTGGCTTCAGAGTATTCCGTCACCCTGGTAACACACAGCAAAATTGGTTATTAGTGACTTCACGAGACATTTGCAACATATTTACTGGACTTGGGTGGAAATTCGGTGCAGGTGAAATATTAGTAGGGACTGTCTACGCAGACTGTCATCACTCGTGTACATTCCTCACAATCTAAATGACATTTCCTCGTTATTGGAAAACTTCATGAAATACATAGGATGTCTAGGGCGTTGAGGTCAAGACCAAAGTCCTGGCAGAGGAGCTGGTAGTACAGTAGTATAGTAGGTACCAAAAGCGACTGTTTCTTGGCAGTATATCACTCTTCAACATAATAGTCGCCATTATTGATACAAGTACATGCTAAGGTTTATACTTTGAGTTCTATATTTACCATGAACAGGGCAGTAAAAATAAAAATTTGAAACGAGGCTAATGTAAGGAAGGGGGAGGAGGGAGGCGTCACACGCTCTCCTAATAGTCTGTATCACCCACCCCTCCCCTCTAGTTCGCCTTCTCTCTCATGTGACTATGAGGTCTGGTGCAGTTGAGGTGGAGGGTTAGGGTTATAGTCACAGTACAATGTAAACTTACTTATGAAGATGTGCTAGTAGTACTCTTAATGTGTCATAGTTCATTCACAGTCACAGTACAATGTAAACTTACTTACGAAGATGTGCTAGTAGTACTCTTAACGTGTCATAGTTCATTCACAGTCACAGTACAATGTAAACTTACTTATGAAGAAGTGCTAGTAGTACTCTTAACGTGTCATAGTTCATTCATAGTCACAGTACAATGTAAACTTACTTATGAAGATGTGCTAGTAGTACTCTTAATGTGTCATAGTTGATTCATAGTCACAGTACAATGTAAACTTACTTAATATGAAGATGTGCTAGTAGTAGTCTTAACGTGTGTCATAGTTGATTCATAGTCACAGTACAATGTAAACTTACTTATGAAGATGTGCTAGTAGTACTCCTAATGTGTCGTAGTTGATTCGAGGAAGTTGACCTACGAGGCTTTTAAGGGCGCCTAACTTCGTCTTTCTAGTACTCTGCCCTATAACGCAACAGGTGATAAGTTTGAGATGCACACAGTATACGATAAAAGAAAGGACCTCAGTACCGACATGTGAAGCTCTTACTTATTGCTTCTACGAATCCACTGAAGAAGTCGAATGGCACAAGTGGTTCGGGCAACTCTCTAAAGTAGAGTTTAAGGGATCCAGTCAACGCATGAACATCATCGAAGGGCGCGACACCAAGCTTGATTGGTTCTTCTGTGAATCAATACCAAGTCACTGTTAGGTCAACTTGTCTGAGTGTATGTATTTACGTGCGTAACGTGTGTGGTACTTCTCGATTAGCGTGTGGGTGGTACAAGGCAGCGCGTTAACGTGAATCATCGTGTGTGCATTGCTGTTCAAGCTTGTTGTGCACATATTCACAGGCAAAAACAATTAATGGGGATGTCATTCATTAATCGTTGCCAGAGCACAGTTCAGATGCCTATTCAGGTTCAGGCACGACGTTACATGTTTAAATGGGACATCACATGTTTAGACATAATGTCAAAATTAATGTTCAGACACGAAGTCATATGTTTAGACATCACGTTACATGTTCAGACACGTTACATGTTTGACATGACGTTCAGTTCGGAGATGGCGTCACATTACACCACAGGTTCGGGCATGACGTCACATATCCAAACACGGCATCGCATGTCGAGATATGACGTCACGTTCACCCAAACGCTCCACAAGTGACATTCTCAGCAAGAGGCCTGATTGGTTGTAACTAGTGCGACTACTGAAACTGGGTCAAACACATTGCACAACTCACACACATTGCACAACTCACACACATTGCACAACTCACACACATTGCACAACTCACACACATTGCACAACTCACACACATTGCACAACTCACACACATTGCACAACTCACACACATTGCACAACTCACACACATTGCACAACTCACACACATTGCACAACTCACACACATTGCACAACTCACACACATTGCACAACTCAAACACATTGGAAAACGAAAATAAAGCATTCCAAAGTATAAATGCTAGGATATCCACCTTTTTTCCACCTGAAATGATATTACACTGTGCTCCAACCAGAAGATCTCATAATTTCAAATATAACCAATTATTACCAAATGTGAACGCTTATAAGTTCTCTTTTCTTGTCCGCACAATTCCGGCTTGGAATGATCTTGGAATGATGTTCCAGGCTCTGCTGCTGGGCTAGCTCTTGGCATGTATAATTTCATCCAATTATTTTTGTTTTAATATTTATTCACGCTTTTGTTATTTACATATTTATTGCTCATGTAAGTGTGGATGTAAATTATAGTTTGTGTAGTTCATTGCTGACCGCCATTGCCGGGATTAGCTTGTTAAAAGGATTATGTATGATCAAAGATTAAAGATAATTTCAGAAGACTGCTATTCTTTCACAGAAGCTGTAGTGTGCAAACATAGCAGAAATCGTACGAGTTGGAATGGTAGATGACGAAACAGTAAGCATGCAGTGATCGTGATGGATCTGAAGGACAGAAGCAATGGGGAAGCCATTTAAATATCACATGTTAACGTTACGATCTTTCACTCCATGTGAACTGGTTCAGTGTAATGTATGCGAGGCTGAACATACCTTGATCAACCGTGATCCTTATTCTCTGCACTAGCGACACATTACCACAGACACGGTACATACCGTCAAACGACAGACCTGAAACGAGTCATGCATGGTTAGGGTTAGGTAAAGAAAGTGTACGACAACACAACCAGGCAGCCAACTCACCTCGCTCTTCTATTGCTTTAATACATGAAATAACGAAATTAGGGACCACCGTCTTCTCCCGCTCACAAAGATGAGACAAAGGACAGCCAAATACTTGTTCTACAAGGGAAAACACGACAGACTGGTGTTAGTGGCAAAATATATATTAAATGACATCAGGATCACACTACACGACATTGACGTGTACGGCGCCTTTCACACATAAGCGGCTCAGCTTTCAAACGTGCCTTTATACTCTACCCTTTTCTCATTAAACAAGAGGCTGCATGTCTTTTTGAAAAAGCTCTAGTGCCCAGGACCTCTGCACATCACATTATTATTCTTCACGTGGTTTCGTAAAAAACCTCATAATTTCTGTTCAATATGATTTGTTACTCAGAATGTGTTTACACAGAAAGCAAAACCACAAAATATAGCATAAATATATGGTGGTCCGTTGTGAATTTTTTTTTGTTGGAGTACATGCACACCTCATATCTGTTTGCAAAAGTCCGCGCGCACAGTCACTCGCTATTAGTACGCACACAGCCAGATCACTGTTAGTACGCACGCACAATGCATTGTTACAGAAATGTACAAGCTTCGATTTTTAAGTCCTTTCATGAACCAGTCCCAAATTTAATTGACTAATTGACAAAACTAATAAAACTCTTAACCCCCGGTTTTTTCGCAATGTGTCGAGTTCTTTTAAATAGAAACCATTCAGGAGCATTTAGAGCTGCTACCCCAATTTCTACCGCAAACTGGAAATGAGCAGCATTTGACAGACCTGTCGTCTGCATGCCAGTCCCTGCATGCGCACCCATGAGTTAACAAAGAACGCCGCATTACGTCACGGCCGTAATCAATCGGTTGAAGGGCTGCAACACGATGTCGAGTTTAAAGTAATTATTATCATTCCTCTTAAAACCAGTCAAGGATAAAGATAAACATTTGTCACATTCCGAACGGGAGTAGACCCGCGTAGAACCGCTTAGCGTAGTGGTCATGACGTCTGTATTACAAGCAAACGGACGACCGCTTAATTTGTTTTTCTCCTCTCGTTTACCTTCTCTTCTTGTTAAAGCAATTTGACAAGTAATGATAATCATTACTTTAAACCTCGAGAACGCATCCTATGCAGAAGTTCTTTTGGCTCGTCACACATTCCTCCCAACAGAAGTCTACTGAACATGAATGAAATGAGCGGAACATTCCCGAAGACCGAGAATCACGGTGAGGCTGCCAAAATCTGGAAACCGGACCTTCACGCTCGACAGCTTTCACTTAGACCTGGCTTTCTCCACAGGGAGTCCCTTACCGATGCTAAAATATTGGAAGAATAATCGATCATAATTTTTGACGCGTGTGGGTTACCTGTGCTTCCTTTGCTGCGCGAGCATGGTTGTGAATTTATCGTTTTAAGTTTGCAAGGCGAACAGGAAACGCTTAAATCTCGCTGAAAACGTTTTCTGATGTCTTCAAACTAGTATAGACTACAGAATAACGAATAAGCTACATATTCAGCAGGTTCAATTTCCAGCTAGATAGCTTCATTGTTCATTTTGCGATTAAAGATAAACTCACTTCGTTAAACTAACCACCATGCTCGCGCGGCAAATTAACCATAAGCAGTCTATCGAAAATATTGATTCGATCGATAGGGGAGTCCGGGGGCATGCTACCCGGGAAAAATGAATTCTAGAAATCTCAGAAATTTTATTAGCGTAACAGTTCCACCATGTGCGATTTTTTTTCCGGACTATCTGTGTGCATTAATTATTTTCAGCAATTTTGCCTTGCGCTAATTTTTTTTTCTTTTGGCCCACCCAACATCACTTTCCTAATGGTCCGCCCCTAATAATATCTCGTTTCGTCTAATAGACGTAGTCAGCCTGCCTGTTTGTTGCCCCATTTCAGATCACGTGATAGTACTCCTGAGGATTCAGTGTTTTGTTTTCCAATTATAGAAATTGGTACATTTCCTCTTGGAATACAGAAAAACGAAAAAGCATTACTCAAGGGACAACAAACAGGCAAGCTGACTAGGCCTATTGCTTCGACCTCGTCATCTGCATATGACTGGGAACATCTGTCCGGAGAGTTGCATTTCGATTGTACATCAAATCTGTTCGGGCACATCCGCTTTCGATTGGCGTCACTGTTTGAGTGTATTACGTTGTGCTTTAAAGATTCATGCACTTTTTGGGTTAACAAAACTGCCTTTACAAGAATCTTAAAGTTAAGACTGAGTAGTTAAAAAGTACTGATAGAATCTCGAAGTCTCGCACGTTACTAATTTCGTATGCCTTCTTTTCGTAATTCTTACGTCATGATGGTATGCGATGTAAACAATGTAAAATAAATATATAACGTTAATGCGCATGCCTACTAGTACTGGTTTACCGCTCGGTCAAAGCGTCTCCGACCCAAATGGTTAACGGTGAAGACTGCATTTCACGACTCGGCGGCTACCGGTTACTCAGCAGCGCCGGAGTAATGAAATAAGAAACGTAACGAGATAAATTGTAGCTTTCCTTAGCAGTTGAATGATTTAGGGTGTAGAAACTAACCTTTGATGATTCCTTTCTTTTCTAGCTCTTCTATTGTCGGTCGTCTCATGATGAATTTGCGTAACTTGTCTTTCATTTTGGTTTTGTTTTCGTCAATGCCCGCTGTACGATAACCTGTAAGGACACATGTTATTAAAGAATTTTCATACTTTCACCAAATCCACTCAGAAGCGAGAACGACATTTAAAACGAACAGCCACTTGAAATCTACCATCCGACTGACAAAAGGGGTTTAAAATTGCTTTGAGTTCTCTAAAGAAGAACCACTGGAGAAATGGGAAACACGCAGCGTGCGTCCATGAGTCTCTCGAGAGCTCAATAAATTGCCCACGTGACTCGATGGATGCACAGCTGTAGTGTTTATTATATTTTTAAGAACACTGCTTCGACAATAGGTGTTTGCATTAATGAGGTCACTACAATTACCAGAATACCAAGACAATGGTCTAACTTAGAAGAAAATAATCCGCGCAAAGCATTCTGGTAGTCACCTGACGTCATAGTGCAAAACGGCCAATGGATTAATAGTAGCCAATCAGAGCGCGTGCGTTATCGTAGTTATGTTATAATAAGAACGCGGTGAATTTTTACGAATTCGTTAATCTTTTTCATATTGTCTCGCATCATTTCAGATGCAATGAAGGATGAATTTCTAACTATTCATTTGAAGGACACGTGCTATTTTATTTATCTGCGTTGAGCGTCGGAGAAAAGCTTCCTCACAACCTCCGCTGACCATGTACAGACGGCTGAAGGTACGGCGAATAAATGAGTTTTGTCATGCTGTCCCCGGCACTTAAAAGCTGGACTAACGGCTCTTAATTGACCATTGTGTTTGCGTTTTCCTTGTGCTGGAGGTGTGTCTGTTTTTCCTTGGTGTGTGTGACGTACGATATGTGGAAATTAGCACTGAATTGAGCCGCCACACAAACTAGATCAGCGGACAATCGGTTAATGAACTTGAAAACGTCTCGAATATATCTTTGTATAGTCCTTGGGTTGACACAGCCAATGACACAACAATTTTCTTTCAATGTTTGAAAATATGAAAAATTTAAAGAAACCAGACGGTAAGTTAGAACTGAAAAACAAATGACAGAAATCACATGGTACGTTCAGTCACTTGCATTAGAACAGAGTAAAGAGCTAGAAAGTCGGCGAGTTACAACAATGCAGTTATGTGTTTTTACCTTACATTATTATGCTTATGGAACGTTTGGCTTTACAAAAGCTGTGCATGTTAATGTAAATGTTCCAGGGTGTTATTACGTGGCTATAACGTCATGAAGGTGATAACTGACCACATCCAAGGATGCTTCAACAACGCAATGTGGGTTACTACCCTCGTGTATGGGTAGGGAGGGAACACGCAAATGAGTCAGTACCTCTTCTCCTGCTGAAGGAACGTATGATTCCCCCGGGAGAGAGAGTGGAGGTGGGTGTCGAGGGAGCGCTCCCTGGGTCATCCAGAGCGTCACCACTCTCGTATCCTGACGTCACAACGCTCCCTGATACACCAACAGACCACAGGAATCACACGCAGTTATGACGTGGGAAATTCATTAACACTTATCAATGTTACTCGTAACAAATCTAGACTATAGCTCTCACATCCTTACACCAACAATCACACGCAGTTATGACGTGGGTTGGGCTGGGCTATGAAGAGAGGCTAGGCTATGAAGAGAGGCTAGGCTATGAAGAGAGGCTAGGCTATTAAGAGAGGCTATGCTACGAAGAGAGGCTGGGCTACGAAGAGAGGCTGGGCTACGAAGAGAGGCTGGGCTACGAAGAGAGGCTGGGCTACGAAGAGAGGCTGGGATACGAAGAGAGGCTGGGCTATGAAGAGAGGCTGGGCTATGAAGAGAGGCTGGGCTACGAATAGAGGCTGGGCTATGAAGAGTGGTTGGGCTATGAAGATAAGAGAGGCTAGGCTATGAAGAGAGGTCGTACATCCATAGTCCACAAGCATACAGGGCCGGAATTGAATTCCATCCCCCCTCATTCATCCCCTTTAAATCCACTGTATTAACAGCTTATCTGGTTAGTGAACGGTTGTTTTATGATTTTACGTTAAATGGTTTCATTTAAATGATCTTTACATTATAATGAAATGAACAAGGTGTCTTTGAACCAGCAGACTTTAAAGCTCGTTATATGTAAAAACAATATTTCAGGTTTCAACTTCACACGTTTGAACCTACCAAAAAGCGGACATTAAAAATCTGGCCGACGGTAAGGGGGTAGGGAGGGGAGACTCAAGGTTGTAGCAACACTGAGCTTTGAAACAAACTGCAGAAGACTAAAATAGCAATGGGAAATGTACGGGTTTAATACCTCCTTTTTCCTGGACAGAACCAACCACAGATGAGTCTTCGTCATTCTGTGTTCGACAAAACAACAGACTGTTAGTTAACTTAATGAAGTAGGTTAGTTATACAGCAATAATCACTACCAGTTACGTTGCTGACTCCTGTACATGTCTATATCAATGTGGCGTCTATGGATTAATATCCGCTTGTAGCCATTCTTCAATGTACCTATCCTTATTTGCTATTCCTTTCCCTGCCAGCAGAGATCTCTCTACCCCGGTAAGAAAGAAAAAAGATAATATTAAATTACCTGTAGAGATACCTCTGCTAGAAAACAACCAGAAAACAGAGATGCCAAGGGGTGAGGAATATCACGTGACCCGTATGCAGGTCCCACGTGCTTTCCTTTCAAAACCATTAACAAAAGTTATGTGACGAAGGCCATACGTGTGTGACGTCAGCAGGTGTCGATTGGAAGCATATATAGAAAGTGGGCTATTGCGATCTAATGTATTATTGTATTCCCAGAAGGTATGCTACAATAGCTACATAAAATGGACAAACTAAAGCATGTTGAACATGTTTAAATATGTATTAATAGTCGTGGTGGTGGCATTTGAGTCGTCTAAACAAAACTGGTGATAGTAGCTTGTCAAACGCCTATAAGCCCAATAAAAAAAAAATTTAATCGATTCTACATCAGGTAAATAAGTGAATATTAAAATATTTCTTAATTTGAGAGGTTTCTATTTACAATATGCTAATTATGTGATGTCACAGGGGGCCTTATTTATTACACAAAAACGTGCTGGCAGATATGATTTTAAATCTACACATCCACGTTATATGTGGACCTTATATCAGTGATTTTACCAAATGTTTAATATAAATCAGAAATAGTTTTATTCACAAGGAGAAGGAAATGACCTTTTGTTTGGGTGAGATCACATCATTAGCCTATTGGAAATAGAAACATTTATATCTCATAGACGCAGCACTCAAATCTAGAAACATTCTACCATTCAACTATTCACTTGAAGTAGAATCAATATTAATGACTAAACAAATTGGGCTTATACACTTTAAACTCAAGACTATAATGTTTCTCGTCAAACCGAAAGGTGAACGGAAGTGACGACAGGCAGCTATCAATTCCCGGAAGTTGTGGCGTGGCGTTTAGTTCCACACAGTTCAAACCTACCGCACGGAATTCTAAACTGTTTGGTTCTTATCTGGGTTAGAAGATACACTTCTACTCTTAGAAACACGAAAATATTAGTAGCACTAAAAATCGAAATTAACAACGTGCCAAGAACTCGACATCGGGATAAAAATGCGATCCAGCAGATCCGAAAAAATCACGAAGGATCCACGGAAATACATACATAAGGAGCTACATCTAGACTTCGAAAACTGCGCAGCTCCGGTAACACGGGGGGACAGGATCCACGACGCTTGAATAAAAACCTTATACTCCGGCGGTAGACATTGCCTCGCTCTAACTGCATCGCCGCCGAACGAGTATGATGGGAAGAAAAGCGGGCAGCCGAGCGAGAAGGGGGAATGGGTCCGAGTCAGGTGAGAACAGTGGTGGTGTGTTAACATATTACCGGGCACACCTTATTTAGCACAGCACTGTTGTTTGGACAGCAATATTAAATTTGAATGAGATGCACTAGACGGCTGCTGTCGTGGGACTAATGCGTGAAGTTAACGAAGACAAAAACTGGAGATTCATGATTAAATCGGCCTCCACTCACTCCTCCCTCCTCCTCGCTCTCTCGCGCCCTGGTTAATCTGTTTACGATGCACACATTGAAGCAAAGCTGGTGTTGAATACTTTATAGCCCCCCCCCCCGGCCGCTACGCAGGCTATAAAACAAACGTTTCCTCCCTTTTTTATGGCCGCGCGCGAATGTGGGGAATTAATTTTGTCCGTATCGTAAGGTATGCGAGCAAGCGAGTTTAAAATTAACGCTTACTTATTCCACCTACCAGTCTTTTAATGATGACTGCGATGCCGCTGAACCACTCGTTAGCCAAACTCTGATTATCAGATTGAAGAAGAAATTGCAGTCCGGAGACCGAGCTGATCTGAAGAGAATGCAGAGTAAACAATGCCATCAATAGACTATTGAAGACACCGACATACAAATAATTGACCTGGACCATTTGTTTGCGCTCTTGTTTATCAGCAGTCAACTCCGTGAGATTGATCTGTACTCTAAGTCCATCCTAATCTTGCAGTGGACTCCCTGTGGCCTGTGTGGGCTACCTGTGCTTTCCCAAGCGAAAGAAATCGAGATTCTTGTCCTCATGTATGTCCTCATGTATGTTTGTACTTTTTAGAATAAATTATCTCGGCCTGGGTAACTACACGATGCTCGGCCGCCATGTGCACAAACGTCAAGTATTATTTTCCCAATCCAATGCAATGATGTTTAAAAAGTTAGCAAGTACGGACAGTACGATATATCAAAGCCTTAGGAAAGTCACTGCCATCTCTGTAGCATTCGACAAAGTCTGATGTCCAAACTATATCAAGTCAAACCTGGTCTGTTTTCTCGGCGCGGTGACGACACTAGTGAAGTTGAACAGAGAACTTCAAGTCAAATCAACTCGCCATAATGTGTAACCAACCGAGTGAATTCTGTTGGCTTGCTCGCTGTATTGGATTCTGCTTTTCGCTGTACATACAGATACCGAAACTACAAACAGTAAGATGACCTGGCTGAAGAGAAATCTAGGTCTGAGTTTTCTAGATACCCGTAAACGCCGTATCTTGTGAGTTGCGACACTGTGTACATCTTGGTTATACAAATTAACGGATTCAAATTAACACTACAATTCAGGCAGAGAGTTATTCCATAACGACACTTTGATATGCCAAGGAACTCGAATATCAACACAGTACAAGGTGAGAGAAACTTAAAGTACTGAGTTCATTGCTGTGTTCCCTAATCGATTAATCTACACTGAATTTCTAACGGACCTGAAACAAGGCTGATCAAAGCGATCAAAGCCAGGACCTGGCTACCAACATTGACCACAAATTATTCTGGAACTAACAATGGCGCTCAATATTCTGCAGCCAACTTTGTTCTCACTTGAAAAATACCCGGGGAAAATAATGTCATTGTGAACGATCTGAATCGAAGGAACCTACATGGGGTGTATACTTTATACACATGCATATATACATGTATATAGTTTATGTTCTAGGAACTGGAATGCAGTTTATACACATCTGAACAGCCGTAGCTATAGCTAGCTTGTAATATTTATTTATACGTACTTTATATATCCTGTAATATAAGTGTATTTTATATATCCTGTAATATAGTGTCCCCAATTAGCTCTACAGCTAAATACTATTGACACTCAAATAAAGTTCATGTATGTATGTAGCTATAGCCTGGGTTGATTTGTGTTCTACACTAACTTCAATTATTGCTTTACACTGTATACCACACAGCAAAATGTGCTACGAATTCTCAAATCAATGCCATAACCATATAAAGCACATATGTATACAGTCATATAGCCACAGTACATAAGCATCACATCCAATGATTTAATGTTACACAAAGATAATTACAGTTTTATACCCAGATGCATCCCCCTTGTATATTAACATATAAGTCAAGACATCAAAATTTTCACATTAGTTAAAAAACAAGCATTTTTGATCAGGATTACGTCACCATCCACATCATTGCAGCAATTTTTCAGCTTTTCAGACTGTTATCACAGACCTTTCTTTTTCAAAAAAATATGTCGAACGCACTTTGATAATCTATGATTACTTCTAGTATATTTGTAAACTGCATTATCTGCCATAACTTTTCGATTCTTGTAGAAAGAATTTTGTTCCCGTGACAGAGACAATTGAACCACTTTCAATTATGAAGCATGTGACTATTTTCTAAATGACACACACTATTGTGTTCAGTCTTTAGATTAGATATTTCAATCAATCAATGACCTTTATTTATCCACGATAAAGTTTAAAGCTTGGAACTTGTGGGGGTGCCATATTTCACGTTCTGTTTCAATTCATTTTTAGATAGTAAAGACGTTTTGGGCAAATTCTATTTACACGCACAAAAGATGGGAAACCGCAATATATTTGGACGAGGGAAGAATGGCGCGAGGACAAAAAGGAAGTAGGGTGAGGGGAGGAGAAGGGAAGGGAACCTGAAATTCATTCGCGAGCGGAAAACATCCACGAAAGTGGGGAAAACCACTAGAAACGCCTGCATTGCAGGCTACACAAAAGACGGCGCGGCATCCCAAATCTCGGCAGGTAGTCTCGGCACAGGTAAAATCGGCACCGTACGAGAGGTGTGCCTTATTAAACTAGGGACTGCTTTGTCTACACGTTCAATGTTAGACGTGCCGTGTCGCAATTTTATAGGCACCAAGCATTCTTTTTTTAAAGCGTGTATATGGGGTTCTTGTGAAAAGGGAGTCTCCATCCGCCTGTTTGGAGTGCCTGCCTAAAATGCTTGTCATGAAATTGGCTAAGTTTCAGAAAAATTGACCCCTTTGACACAAACAATTTCCCAAAATTTCCCGTGTGATTTCTAGAATGAACACTGCTATTAATGTGCTGTACATTAGGCATTTTTTTCTTGGCAAACTGTCTTACAGCGGTTCTCAGTTCATTTGATGTTGAGGATATTACCTATGACACGGTAAAGGTCATAAGGATTTCAAACCCAAAATCAAACATAACTGAAATTCCCCACCAGCCACAAGCATTTTGGGTGCGACACTCCTAAATATTGGTACGCGTGCCCCGAACATGTAGGGGTGCCAAGACCCTGTGTAAGGTTAGTCTAGGCCACCTGTTTGGAGTGCCGTACCCAAGTTAGGAGTGCCATGCCTGCCTGTTTGGAGTGCCATGCCCGCCTTTTTGGAGTGCCGTACCCAAGTGCTTGTCGTATAAACTGGGTATGATTTTCCATTTAGTGCTTTTTTTGCGGTAGGTTTTTATAGCTCAAGACCAACCATGATTGAACCAATTTTACAAACATACCCAAAATATATTTTTAAGCAAATCTTACTTGGATTGCATTCTTTTTTCTAGTTGATGAACTTGGCGCCCATTCCAGTGTGCCTCCTCTTAGTTCACAGCTACTCTCTGGCTTGCCGTGAGGGAGACCTGGTTTCTGTGGTAAAATGAACAACTCAGTGCAGGGCTTGGTGCTAACTTTAAAGTGCAATGAACGGAGAATTACGTTAATCTCATATGAAAATACTTTCGAAATTAGGAGATATGGCGTTCTGTTTCCTTATGTCAAAGGGGCTGTGTCACAGCCTGGAAACAGCTATATCCAGCGATGCTTAAAATCAGAGCAAATAAAATTATGCAAAAATGACTAACCAACAGTGTATATAAACAGTCTCAATGGAAATTCAAGCATTGAGGGAGGGACGTTTAACTGTTTGTATCCAATTAACAGCCACCAACGGGCAATTACTCGATACATGTGCAGTACCATGACATAACCCCTTCAATATATCAAGTAATAATGTAGAAAATATACAATAATACACATCATTATATTGCCATGGAAACACTCTTGGCCCCATGCTCTTTCCATGAGGAAAATAAATTCCCTAACATAATAACAGAGCAAGAAATTTGTTCACGCTGAAAGGAGTCTGGGGTCAAGAGTGTTTCTATGGCAACATCATGATGTCCAAAGTGATGTGTGTTTTAATTATTACCATAAATGTGCAAAGTAACAATTTGCAGATATATTCTTCATTTTGTGATTTGTCTCGAGGTTGTAAAATCCTTATGTGATACAGACGCATATTGTTAAAACAGAAATATCTCTGGAACGAGATGAGATATTGACAAATATTCACATGAGATTTAATGTTCAGTTCATTTGCACTTTAAGACTTGTTGCTATTGTAAAAAGTAAATATAAAAATACACTTTTCTGACTGAAACCAAACGATCCTTTTTTAAGCGAAACTTAAATATCTGCATGACTACAACGTTGTTTTCTATTCGTTAAGTGCGATCTAAACCAATTCAATTCAGTTTCTTCTATACCATAGCACTGTAGCTTTTTTAAAGGATTTCATGATCCACCGGATCAAAGTCTTTTCTTAAGTCCTAAAAAGGTACAAGGTAAGGTATTCATTTATATAGCACAAACTCTATATGAATATATTCAAATGCGCTTCACAAGGTTATTATTTTGTAACACAGACTGCTATTGTGGCGCAATGCAGTTTACAAACACGAGTGATTGTTAGTACCTCAGAATACCAGGCTGTTGTGTCGGGAGACAATCCCCTACTCTTTCTCGAAATAACACAACAGGTTCTTTTATGTCCCTCTGGTATAGATTAGAAGACGAAGGAGACAAGGCCAATGACTTATACGTCCCTACCCATGGACGCGGCCGGAATTTGAACACCCAACCTCCCACACTCTAGACCGTACTCTACCAACTGAACTAACCAGTGAGGCGGTGAAAACACGGCTACAGTATATTAATTTTTCCTTTATCAATATTATTTAGCAAGAGCATTGTATCTTTGAGTAAGGCAGTCAGAGTTGAGCGAGAAGATCTAAAACTCAGTGGTTAAGCACCGATATGTTGTGCAGGAGGCTGCGGGTTCATACCCCGGCCAGACCAATACTCAGGGTCTTAAAATAACTGAGTAGAAGGTGATGCCTTTGTGAAACAATTTCGTTCTCGAGCTGCAAATGGTTAGACCTTCACATCTTCTCGGATAAGGACGTTAAATCATTATACCTCGTGGATATGCCACTGATTAATCCCATTATTATTTTTATTATGGTCGTCGTCGTTGTTGTTGTTGTTGTTATTGTTACTATTATTATTATTATTATTATTATTATTATAAAACTAGATTGACACATTGTCAGAATATTATTATTTGTAAGATAATCATAAAGCTGAGGACATTTGATTTTCTCTATTACTTTTGAGATAATAGGTAAGACAGAAATAGGTCTATACAATCATGTAGTAATCGGCTCTACTTTCTGATTTGTGGATACTTGAAACCTTAGCAATTTTCCAATCATCTTGAAATATACCCTTTTCGATTGATGCATTTAAAATATATGATAGTGGAGTGGAGGTGACATCAGCAGCAATTTTAAGAATTTCTGTTGGAAGCTTGTCTAGTCCAGAGGCCTTATTTGCTGGTAGTTTACCAATGGTTGTTACACTACTCTATGTGGTGGAATTTGAAACAATTTGATGTTTTCTTTATAAAGTCCTTAGAGTTCTGATGGGCAGAGTTAGGTGCCTTTCAGTTCTGCAAGATTTGGTCCAACATTTCTTAAATGCTCAGCATACTGAAATCAAGGGCCACTAACTTGTCCCCAGTATTTGTTGGTCAGTAAGATCCAAGATGGCGGTGAGCGTGGCGATCACGTTTTACCATTTGGTAAGCTACATGTATATGCAAATCATTATTTAACATTTAATATAACATTCTAAACATTGTTTTCCTTGTTTGGAATTAATTCGGACATCGTCTCAGAATGTTTTCCCAATCGGGCAACTACTTTCCGTTTTTCTTTGGGCTATTTTTACTTTCTACGCGAATATTTATGTTTACCTGTGATGCTGACTTCTGGTCTTTGTAAAACACCAGGTTAGAAGAATACAATACAACAAATGTGGATGTCCAGGATGGTTTTCTGTGGAACACAACAGCAAAAAATAATAATTTTGGAACCTACTCCTCCTACATGTAGTTACACCACATACTTGTCCAAATATGACTGAATAGCATTTTGCAGTAAACAGTGACGTGCTGATATAAAACTTCAATAACGAATGAATAGAGGTTGTGATCTCATGGGAAAGGCTTTTCTGAAGGGCAAATAACCTTTAAAAACGCAGTTTTAGAAAGATCGACAATCGATTGGAGGTGGAAAATAGCATTTACAAACAGGTTTTGCTAATAACACTACCGATCTCGTACAAGTGCGTTTAATCAATGACATCAGATATTTTTGCCATCCAGTACAACCACGCACATGTACAGCTGTAATGACGTCATCTTCAGCATTTATGACTTAATGGTTTAGCGATTTGACCAATAATATTAACGATAATGGAATGGAGCAATTTTTCTAATTCTTTAAAGTTTAAAAGCACAAACTACAACGCAGTTCCTGGCATATATTCCTGATTCGACAACATGGGTTCAACTACTTCTATTTATAATATTTGTACTTCATATTCTATGACTTTAGCACAGAGAAATTATAAGTGTGATAGTTTTACATGGTTTTAAACATACTTGATCTTCTTGTTCCCACTATCTGCTATCTTCTTGCGGCTAAAGAGAGCTTGCTTCTCTATGGTTTGTGCCTTGAAAAGTAGATTTTTATTCACGTTATGAATAATAGAATGTCACATGGGACATGTCATGCAAACAGGTGGCTTGTGACAAGTTAGGTTATTTAGAGAAAACGTACTGTACCAAACAAAACAGTGAGACTTCATTTATATTTTGAACATTAAATAAACATATTCTGCTAGTCTCTTCTATCAGACAGTACTCTATGCCGGTACAATATGCTTCTTTGGTACAAAGCCACTCACATGAAAAAACCAACAGCCCCTATTTCTTGGAGTACAATTCGATTAATTGTTATTGGCAAAAAACGGCACATCATAGTTAGTTTGATCAAAACTAAACTGAAACTATAAAAGTTATTTAATGAAAAAAATTGTGCTTTGTTGGTTTTCTATTGAATTTGAGTATCTATCTATACTACAAATGTATTAAATGTCATGTGTCTGTCGCCTGAATGTGTATGTGTGAACGATTTGATTGGTTGAATAATGTCCGTCATTCAGGGATTTGATTGGCCGAATAATGTCCACCATTCAGCGATCTCATTGGTCAAACAACATCACAAACTTTCGATCCACTCTGAATTCAAGCTTTAGCTGTGTTTCTTATCTCTCTTCTGAGACTTAAATATCCACTTTAGACTGTAATTAAGTACCCGCTTTTTCTCTACCATTTGGCTAGACACTAATAAGATCTGGATATGTGTTAAGTACTTTCTCCATAAAACATCTCTAACAGCACAAAAATTAAAAACAGCAGAAAAGCTGTTCTCACTTATGAGAAATTACGGCTGTAAAGATTTCAATCTGGCTGTGCTGTTGCATCTCACTGGAGCGCATTGAAATCGCTTGTCAATCACTTCAGTGCGATTCAGTACAGTTGTTTGATCCAACTGGATCTGGCGATGAAGTTTGATCGATTGGCTATTCAAGAAGTTTTCTGTGATCAGTCATAGTCCACCATCCAACAACTATCTGAATCCTTGAATCATCATTGTGGTTTACAAACAAACTGGTACACCAATTACCAACTGAAGTGTTGACTAACATACATGTACATGTTTTGGCTAGAGATTGCTAAGAACAGTTCCAAGAGTTATGAACACTTTTTGTGGGAGCAATAACTTTTCTACTGTAGTGTTACCCACCATAGTGGTAAATTCTGTGGGTGGTGGTGGCGGCGGCCATAATTCTTCTGTATGTGATGACAGACTATCTGCAGATGCATTTGATGCAGTTCTGTGGTTGCCAACATGCTGTTGATGTATGAATGGCAATTAGAAGTATATAACATGCTGCAGAATATTAATTACTTTATGAGTATGACAACATACATGTAATTAGTTTATTATAATTTGATGAGACTTCAATCTTTTTTAATTACTGTAAAAAATCAGCTTCTCTTGTTTATTATGAATAATCAATTACATTCAGCTAAAATATAATTTTAAAAAGTATATGTTTCACAGTCAAAAGACATTTAGTTTAACTACTTTTTTGGCCAAAGCAGCATACAGAAAGCATTGATTGTTTAAGCATTAATTACATCTGAGTTAAGGTCATTTAAGGACAGCTTAATTCAGCTCGAGTTTGTAAATCGGGTAAAGATCGGCCTCTCATTCTTTATGTAATAGATAAAGAATGAGTGGCCGATCTTTATCTGATTTACAAACTCGAGCTGAAAGCGAGGGTTTGTAAATTGGATAAAGATCGGACACGAATTCTTTATCTTACTGTATATCAAAAGTCTAGATGTGATACGACTTATTTTGGCCGAGAAAATCGAAGCCAAAGTTTATGTAAATCAGGACAAAATCTGTATCAGATTTAAAGATCACTTATCGGTCGGTGATTTTCTTTGTTTTTGCTTCATGAATTATTAATGAGTTTGATAACTATTACTTAAAACATTCTGGATCTCAAGATTCACTTTTCTAATTCTCAAGACTTGGTAGTACAGTGATGGCACAAAAGTATTCCTTGTCAGAACAGCAAATAAAAGAAATAATAAGAAAAACATCTACATGTACATCAAAATGCAGATTTTTTTAGAAACTTGGACTAACTTCTGTGTAGTCATTTTGCCACCCTTTGCAAATTCAATGCAAGTCTATGCAAGTCAGCTTGTGTTGACTTGTGACTCCATTTAACCACGGCTTGTTACACTGATCAGTTCTAATTAATATGGGAACACATTTTATACTATGGTGATCACTTAATACCTATGAAAACTATAATTAATTTTGTCTGGTACATTTTAATGATAATTTATTATGATCTAGTCCTAATTATGGGCATATGTTATACATTATGTACAATGTACATGTTATGCACATTTTCCTGTACGTATCCTAAGTTACCCTAGCATCTATCAAATCTCCAATAAAATCACCATTGTTTTACCGTTTTGATAATACCAGAAGACCATAAAATGATTCACAATTTTGGAAAATATTTCCGTTCACACTAAATTTAAATATATTTTTGGTATTAAAGGAATGAAACTCACCGAGGACTCAACTACGACAGGTGGTGGTGGTGGAAGGAAAAAATCTATATCAGACGACCTAGAATTTGGAGGCAACAAGGAACGAGTCTTTGACATTCTCTGGTTTACATTAGGAGACCTTGATCGTCGGTAGATGACATCCAGAGCATCAAAAGACTGCTGATAAACTTGTTGAACCTAGTGACAGGAAATTATTCAAGCAGCAGAAAAGTGTATTGTTGAGAAAGTGATTAGAATACAGTGACGGCAAAGATAGAGACTGAATGAGTATGAATATTTATATGTGAAAGAGATAAGATGAAACGAATGAACGGTGTAATTTGCTTGCACAACCAGTCTAGGGCCTCTAGTGATATTAGTTTTTTTACATCTGTAAATACTGAAAGAGTGACCCTGTTTAAATAAAGGTATATATCTACATGTATAAGCCCCATGCAAGCTTTAATCTATTACATATTTTGTAACCATCAAATTGACATTGCAATGTATTAATGCCATTAATTGTAATATTATTCCACATGGAAAATCTTAACCACATAAAATTTGAAGAAGAACTGGAAATCAGCTGTACCATTATGATAGCAATATATATATATATATATATTATATATTGTAAAAAGTCTGACTATTTCAAGCCATCTGGCTTACAAGTTTGACAGGCTAACAATGTCACACAATAGAGAACTACATGTATAAGGAATTAAAAGAAGCTGGGTGGTGCAGCACATAAAACCGCTCACCTCTCACCACTGTAGCCCGAGTTCGATTCCTGGACGTGGCGTCATATGTGAGTTGGGTCTGTTGATTCTTTCCCATGCTCTGAAGGTTTTTCTCTGGGTTTCCTCCCTCCATAAAAATCAACATTTGAGTTGAGCATCGAGTGCTTAGAATATATGAATGTAGTGAGGTGTGTGTGTATGGTGTGAGTCTTGGATACATTAGCATATCTTACTAGAGAATATATTAATGTAGTAAGGTGTGTGTCTGTGTGGAATGAGTCTTGGATATGTTGTAGGTTGTTTCTCGATTCAGGTTGTTTTTAAAACGACCTAGGTTGTTTCTCAAGGTTGGAATATCAATGATTCTGAAAAGGGATTTTTTTTGGGGGGGGGGGGGGGGGGGGGTTCATAAAAAAAGAAGGGATTTTTTTTGGGGGGGGGGGGGGGGGGGAGTTTAAAAAGAATAAACATTCCCCACCCCTCCCCTACAAAATACTTTTTGACAACCCACCCCTCCCCTCTACTTCCTTCCCCTCCCTTCCCACTGCCTCTCAATTTTCTCCTTGTCCCCACTGACACACCTTACTGTACTGTACTGTACCACTTACCTTGCCGGTCACCCATCCACTTACTAAACTTGGCCGAATCACGAGGAACGCCTGGTAGATATTAATCCAGTGGATTATCGCACTGCGCCACAAAAGTGCTTGTTGATTTGAACACATCATTTATTATCCAAGTGACTAATCATCGAACCCAGTACCTCTCGTTATGTGCGCATGCGTACTACTAACAAAATTGGACTTTGAAACATCTTTCGAAAACATTGTATGGACGACATTAAACTGGGACGAAACTGTAACACAGATGAAGTTTGTGTTGACTCTGCATTCTTTTATGAAAGCTGCAGCAACTCAAGGGAAGTAAGGAAGCTAAATCCAGAAAAATACTTTGTTTCTTGACTTTATTACGGCCCCACTCGTACTTCGAAACAAACTGTGTCAACCGAACCGACTTAGAGTAATCACTGACCTAAAATAAAGACAAAAGAAAGCGCATCACCTCTAACATTGTATCTAGAAGAAGATTTTTACGATTCAAGAGCTAAACAGTATCTCAGTATTAAAGTAACGAGTGCAGAGGATCTTGGAGTTAAGCTGGCTCGTACTCGTTAGACTCGGCTTTTCCAATGGAATAAAACACTGACCACTGTGACAAATGATTGAGAACTTACACAGAAATAACTCAAAACGTTATTAACAGTTCTGTTTTCACTTTCCAGTTTCCATGCAGAACAAGTGCCAATAACAAGCAGATTTATTAAAGCCAGTTAACACCCCACTCCAAGCAAACTCATTCCTAACACTATTATATTAAAATCGAATTAATGTTCTTGCAAACTAATTAATCCAAAACCTAACCCTGCATTTAAAAAAAAACCTAACCGTCAACAAGGGCTGCTCACTTACTTTGAAGTCAAAATTTTTGGGTGTTTTGAGCTAAGTCACTAAACAACAGACAAGTATAATCCTTCTTCAATGCTCCTGTGAATTAATTAATCCAAACTCTACATTTAAAAAAAAACCTAACCGTCAACAAGGGCTGCTCACTTACTTTGAAGTCAATAACTTTGGGTGTTTTGAGCTAAGTCACTAAACAACAGACAAGTATGATCCTTCTTCAATAGTCCTGTGAACTAATTAATCCAAAACCTAACCCTACATTAAAAAAAACACCTAACCGTCAACAAGGGCTGCTGACTTTGGGTATTTTAAGAGCTACAATCAATAACTTTGGGTGTTTAGGTTTAAGTCACTAAATAACAGACAAATATAATGTTTAATCCAACATTTAAAAGACGAAAAATGTCGAAATGACCTAGCTAATTTAAAAAAATAAAAATAACCTAGGTTGTTTCAAAAAATTAATGACCAAAAACGAGAAACAACCTAGGTTGTTTCAAAAATGACCAGAAATGAGAAACAACCTAGGTTGTTTGAGAAACAACCTGAAATGAGAAACAACCTACAACAGATACATTAGCATGTCTTGCTATAGAGGCCTAATCAGCCTCATTCATCCGAGGATAAACAAAAATATTAATTATTTTAAAGAAAGAATAATTAACAGTGGTTTAAAAAAGGATGGAAAGTTCTTGAAACCAAAAGAAAAACAAGTGCTTTAATAAAAATAAAAACAGAACAACATGCTGAAAAAGAGAGTAATCTTACTTTAATAAGTCAGTGAACTGCCAGAGTAAGGCAAACAAAATGAGCATGATGATATAGGATGGTGTAATGTGAAGAGGTTTGTTTATGAAACTTCAGTAGATTTGTCACAGACTGACAATAGAGGAGTTATACATAAATTTGACAGTGATTGGGTGTGAATGTACTGAATGCAAACATCAAGCAACCTTATTGAACATTGGTAATGCATCTGGTGAAACTGATTAACTTGAGACTGACGTAAAGTATGCAAAAAATGCCGTCAAATGATTTCAGTTCTTAATATTTCTCATTACATGTGTGGCAGCGACTATACAGGGCAACATACAGCAAAAATAATTTATTATTACTAATATTTTTTGTAATCTTTTGTAATAAACCTTTAGGGAAGGCATCCAAATATCAGAATGCATTACCATTCTGATCCGACTTCAAGTCAATGTACTGATTCCGATTTTGATGATTCAGTATTTTGTCCAATTTGATTGGGGTTTTGTCCGATTTGATCGGTATTTTCCCCGATATGATTGGGGTTTTGTCCGATTTGATCAGGTTTTTTTTCAATTTCATCGGTATTTTCTTGTGATCTAATATCATTGGAAATGCTTCAGTCAATGTCAAAGTATATTTATACATATGTAAATCTCAAATCTCAGAGTTGCAAACGTGGATGTGCTTCTTCATTTGTGGTAAGAAAGTAGATCTAGTGTTTATGTAATGTAGTTCAGAAAATGAGTAGGAATTTTTTGAAGTATTAGTTAGAATGGATTACCTAGAATGGATTACCTAGATGAGCAGAAAGTCTCAGAGAGAAACAGAAACTTGAAAGAACACCACAACAAGACAAAAGGTAACAATTTGGACTAATCCCGCAAAGTGTCTGTTCTGACACTTGTACAAACAAATGGCCAGATTGAGTTTAGTTGAAAACCTGTATACGAAATAAAATCCTTGAAGCCAAAAAAACTCATCTACATTATTTTGATACATATATCTTAATTAATTCCTTTGAAAAGAATTTCTACGTCGACAAAAACACTGGTGCACGTGCACAGCTAAATTGCCAATATTAAATATGCAAATTATCAGTTCACCTAAAACTTGTTTTTTACATAAATTATTCAGATGTACATGTACGGTACTACAGTTGTCAGCATCGAAATGTCCACCGAAATGAAATAAATATATTTTTTCAAAGTCAGTTTGTCAGAAGTCATCATGACGTGAATATATTTATTCAGTTAATGTCGTTGTACTTAGGAACTTCAGAAATAGCCAGTTTGAGGCACTCAAATTGTTTGATATATTGAACATTATATAATTAATTGCGTTAGCTGGTATAATTAAGCTGGTATACTTGACCTCATAGCTTGGATTTTCAAGGATTTATAAATTGGAATCACAGGATGCAAAATCTCAAATTATTATTGTTGTGGGTGGAATCTTTGAATCTCTCTGCACAGAAAAAATCACTGCTAATTCGAAAGGAAAGGTGCCAATGAATACATCCTAGCAGCGACGTTGGACTCTTATAAATCAGTTTCTTGGAACCTACACAATTTCACTTTAAACTCTGTAATACTCCTAGCTTGTTGGCAATTAGCCATTCATGGACGTTTGCTAGGTCATGGTTCATTGTTCAGTCCTAGTACTGTGTTACTGTACATAACATAATCAGTTGATCACTGCAGTATGATGAATGTGTACTTTGTTTAAGGTAACCATATACAGTATTAATTTGGTGTCAGTATAGATATTTATTAACAATTAGACTATTTTGATTAGTTATTATAAATTATTAAATGTTATGTTAAATAAAGTAATAAGTCTAATTTAATTAGGTTAGTAACATTATTTCATTAACAGACAGTTAATACATTTATTATCAATAGAGATGAACAGTTTATATCAGACCACAACAGTAATTAGCACTATACAGGAGTGTCATGGAGACCTTCAGGGTACATTAAAGGGATACCCAAGTGAAAAACACATTTGGGCTCAAAAGCATCTTTCAGATGTACTTTGTTCAGAAAATGTATTAAAATTTGATAAAACTTTTTCAGAGTTGAGAACGAGCCCCTCAAACTTGGCCCTGCGAAGACCTGGGCGCCGCCATTTTGTTAACATTAATTCCTGTGATGTTTTTTACGTCACTTCGTCCGACCGGAGTCTTGCGGCTAACTTGTAGCGACTTGTTTTCTTTGTAGAATTTTCACACGCTCGGAATTAGAGTATATTTTCATAGATATGGCAGAGCAATTTCGTACTAGAACAAAAATATCATGAAGACGATATTGTGAGAGAAGTTCAGAAGACTGGGAGGATGAGGAAGAGCATGTGGAAGGCGAGAATATCAGACGGACAACAAAAGGCGACTACCGAGCTAGTGCAAAACTGGTGTTGTGCTATCATGATGTAAAGATTTGCCGTGTGTTTTGGTATGGAACTTGTCAGCCTTAAACGCAAGACTAAGGTAGATTATGACAATATTAATATTATGTATTATTGCCCATGTCAAAATAGAGGCGGGACAGAGGTGGGATCCCGCCAATCCCAGGTGGGATCCCAGGTGGGATTGGCGGGATCCCATGTCATCTGGTGGGATCCCAGCTATCCCGCCTGGGATGGTAAGAAATCCCACCTGGGATCCCACCTCTAAAGCCGGGATCCCAGGTGGGACATATGGGATCCCAGGTGGGATGGTGGGATCCCAGGTGGGATGGTGGGATCCCACCTATCCCGCCTGGTATGAAAACAAAATCCCACCTGGGATCCTTACTCTAAAGCCGGGATCCCAGGTGGGATGGAGGGATCCCAACTATCCCACCTGGCATGAAATAAAATCCCACCTGGGATCCCACCTCTAAAGCCGAGATAGCTGATAGGATCCTGGCATTCCCATGCAGCTATCTGTCTGGGATATATATCACAACAAAATCCCACCTGGAAAGTAAATTACAGCAATCAGTACATATATTTTAATATATAATTTCCAATGAAATACCAGTGTATATACACTACTATAGTGCAATATCATATGAAGACCACATGAAAAGGCTATGAAACTATAGGCCAACCTATGAAATATCCCATGAAATATTTTCATAGCACTTACATGTATTATGAAGGTTTCTTTTCATAGACCTATGAAAGACTCAAAGGCTATAAAATTTTATAAAGGGAAATATTATCCTATGAATATAGTACCCTATGAATTGTTTGGCTTTGAATTTTACATCCTATGAAACTTAGAAATTAGTATAACAAGACGGGAGGCTATGAAATTAAGGTACTATGAAAATACTAAATCTTTTCATAGGATGTGGAAAGTTATATGCAGCACTTGCTTCCAAATTTGCATGAAGCTAGAACATTCATGAACACCCTAATATTAATGGTAAAAAAATATTGTTGTGTATTTCACAAGGCAAAGTTTGTTTGGCACCTTATACCACCTGACAGATCCATGTCCAGAGGAAACATATACGCCCAAACAATTCTTGACAGAACAAATTGGAACTCCAACCAATAATAAATTGGCTTTCAAACGATCTAAAGTTACTTACAGAAGCGCAGATTTCATAACTTTCTCCGAGAAATAGGAACGTTGATGACTGGCTGAAACATTACAAGATTTATACAGAAATGAAGTACAAGTTGCATGAGTTGGCAGTTTATTTAAACTTGATGTCTACGAGGTACATGCTCAGCAATCGATCGAGTGGACTCGACTAATACATGTATAATAATTTCGTTAGAAACAGCAAAGTCCTGATACAACTCATTGCTGGTCGCACTATAGGTCAAGGCTTCATGCAACCAGAAAAGGAGAAGAAAATATATAAGTTGGTGTTTGCGTAAAACTAATATGAAAACTGTGAGAACCAGTTCAGTCCCAGCTAACGACTTACATGCTTTCCAGGCAGACACAGCAAAACAGATGAGGAGTTAGCGTTTAGATTCCTTGAATATATAGCCAGACCATTTCGCAAATTAATCCTCAGATGAAGCACTCCCGCCATCTCAGCTTTGGTAAAGTTCTCAACAACAAACAAAGATGGCGGCTGTGAACTGATCCCAGGATGCATTGCTTATCTAAAGACCACTGACCTGAATTGTGCGGGCACATCACGCCATTTTCAAAACTTGGCGGCAAGACATGCGATTTCTTGTATAATATGGCTTCCAGACTGAGCAAAGGGTTTTCAAAACACATGGGAGATAAGAAAACTATAAAGGTAAGATGTGATCATTCAATTGTTGTGGATTGTAACAAGAAAAGGGAATATAGCGCTTGGTTATCATACTTTTAGTTCAGCTGTAATGTTTGAACGGTTTCTATCATGTCTCGTGCACGTGGTCTGCTTGTAGTTGTTTCTTAATATCCATTTTCACTGACGAAATCCATACAAAAAGTTTACCAAGTTTATGTAGAGTGAATCTTTTAGTTAAATTAAGGATTGATCGAAATCTTGTAGTCATGGAGTACTACTGTTCGAAGAGAGTGAAATGTCTCACTTTTAATTTATACTGAGTTTATACAACAAAGGTATAATATTGCTTTTTATAAGTGAAATTGCACGTGTTTATACATTGCAATTCAAACAAATTCAATTCAGTCAATACTTTAAGTTCTTCTGTGAATTAGTGGACATTGTGCATGTGAAAGTTCACTTTATAGCTACATGTAGGCCTAGGGGAAATACATTTTTTTTAACAGTATGTGCATAAATAGAACACTGTACTACAATTTTGGAAAATAACTCTTGCTACGTACATCTCGTATTCAATAACTTATAACACTCTACTTTCTTCCATCATAGGCAGATCGGATTCGGAACAGCACTTTGTCACTTGATCTCGTGCAAGTACTTGAACAAGGAGAGGTCTATTGATTTTCAGATCAGATCAAGTACATTAGCTAGAAATTGTAAGGATTAAGTTTTAGTGAGCCAGTGCAGTAAGAGACCATGAAATATAATGGACATTAAATACAATGTAATTTATAACAGCAAGTTTGGTAGTTTGCAATTAAAATTCTGCCATGTTTTTTGGTAGAGGACTTTTATTAGATTTTATGTTACCAGTCTATAGCCAGGGCTTTAATCATACCAGAATAGAGTATAAACAGGATTTTATGGTATAGGCATAACAACCATTTCAGCTTTTCTGAGCCCTCATCTCTTTATTAAATTGATTGAAACACTGGCTACTGTAAAAGCTTTCCTATTAAGCTTTTTTTATAGGACCCAGCAACCCTAGTATACATGTACATAGCTATAGAAGGTCCTATGTCATTCACTATATAATTTATTACCTGCCAATCATGTTAAGTATCTGCTATCTCAATAGGATATACCCGGTATGTATATTTTTTCTATAAATTAAAGTTTACATACCAGTACAACATATATTATAATGCAAGTGAGAAAATGTGTTTATTTCAATAGAATATTTTCATAGGTTGACTTTCCTGAAATGAAAAAAATTCATAGTATGTAAACAAAACATTTCATGGAATATGCTGGCTTTATAGAGGTAGGATCCCGGGTGGGATTTGTTACATCCCAGGCGGGATAGCTGGGATCCCGCCAATCCCAGGTGGGATAGCTGGGATCCCGCCAATCCCAGGTGGGATCCAGCATTTGCATGGGATGGCAGAATCCCAGGTGGGATATGTCTAATAATCCCGGGCGGGATGGTGGGATCCCGGGCGGGATGGTGGGATCCCGGGCGGGATGGTGGGATCCCGCCTGGTGGGATCCCAGGTGGGATCCCGGGTGGGAAGGCGGGATCCCGGGTGGGAAGGCGGGATCCCGGGTGGGAAGGCGGGATCCCAGGTGGGATTGTCTGAGGCGGGAATTGTCTAATAATCCCGGCCGGGATCTCACAAGATCCCACCTGGGATCCCAGCTGTAAAAAAGGCGGGATCCCAGGTGGGATAGGTGGGATCCCGCCTTTCATTTTTACATGGGTGGAGCTATATAATTTGCGAGTTATCCAGTTCGATCTGTACTGACTGCATGGCTTTGTGCAACTGAAACGAAACACCTGAAAAGTTAAAACCTCCCTGTAAAAACCGATCATAACTAGCCCAACATAGCAGAATATATGCAGTGACAATAATTCCATTCCCTTATTAAATTGTGTGAAAGCATTGGTGCGATCAAGCACGGTATGTTTGTGCAATTGTGGTGGAACTTGGCGCGCGTCCGCTGTTTCACAACACATCAGTTAGGTAAACAAAATTAAAATCATGTGGCTTGCTACACCCTATTATCTCTCTGGGTCAAATTAAACAAGTTTCGATTGCTATGCCAATATCAATATTGCAATAATCTACCTTTAGTCTTGTGTTTAAGGCTGACAAGTTCCATACAAAAACACACTCAGCGAATCTTTATAGCACTAGCTCGGTAGTCGCCTTTTGTTGTTCATTGATATTCTCGCCTTCCACATGCTGGCAATCCCTTTATGTAGGCGACACAAATTTTTACCAAAAATACAATAGAATACAACACAATACAACACAATACAATTCAATACAACAATAGAACGCAACACAATACAATACAATAGAATTTGGTAGCAATTCGTGTCGTCCTACATGAAGGGATGGCCCACATGCTTTTCTGGATGGCCCACATGCTTTTCTACGTCCTCCCAGTCTTCTGAACTTCTCTCTCAATATCGTCTTCATGATATTTTTGTTCTAGTACGAAATTGCTCTGCCATATCGATGAAAATCGACTCTAATTCCGACCATGTGAAAATTCTACAAAGAAAATAAGTCTCTACAAGTTAGTCGCAAGACTCCGGTGGGACGAAGTGACATAAAAAAAACGTCACAGGAATTAATGTCAACAAAATGGCGGTGCCCAGGTCTTCGCGGGGCCAACTTTGAGGGGCTCGTTCTCAACTCTGTAAAAGTTGTATTAAATTTTAATACATTTTCTGAACAAAGTACATCTGAAAGATGCTTTTGAGCCCAAATGTGTTTTTCACTTGGGTATCCCTTTAATATATATGTATTAATATAAAATATATTGAGTATCAATAGAGATGAACAGTTTATATCAGACCACAACAGTAATTAGCACTATACAGGAGTGTCATGGAGACCTTCGGGGTACATCAATATAAAAATATATGCATTAATATAAAATATATTGAGTATCAATAGAGATGAACAGTTTATATCAGACCACAACAGTAATTAGCACTATACAGGAGTGCCATGGAGACCTTCATAGTACATTAATATAAATATAAATATATGTATTAATATAAAATATATTGAGTATCAATAGAGATGAACAGTTTATATCAGACCACAACAGTAATTAGCACTATACAGGAGTGTCATGGAGACCTTCATAGTACATTAATATAAAAATATATATGTATTAATATAAAATATATTGAGTATCAATAGAGATGAACAGTTTATATCAGACCACAAGCACTATACAGGAGTGCCATGGAGACCTTCATGGTACATTAATATAAATATATATATATATGTATTAATATAAAATATATTGAGTTCCCTGCTAGCAGAGCTCTCTTCCTTCCCAAGGGGGAGGAGGGAGGAGGGGGGGGGGGGGGGGGGGGGGGGGGGGGGGGGTAGGGAGGGGGAGAAGGAAGAGACGGCTGGTACAGGACGATTTCTTTGATAGGCTGCCATCCACAACTATATGCATGGACAAACCAAAGAAGTTTTGAAACTGTTTTGTATCAGAAATTTGTTGTGTGCATGGGCAAACATGATATGTTGCTAACACTCTTTGAGCCTAGATATTAGTTGATTGATGTTGGGTATCAGTGTCAAGAACAATCACATTGCTAGGTAACTCTGGCAGTGTTCTTTCTCTCTCTCTCTCCGTTCATCTTGGGAAGGAAAATAACTCTACCAGCAAGGGAAAATGTATCTTACACCCACAACTTTTTCTATCTTAAAAAACAATTGTGCTAATAATTACAACATGTATAGCATTACAAACAAACATCTGTCTCTAACCCCTTTTAAACCACAATAATATGATGATAATTTAATATTTTTACCTCTGGTAAATCCCATGCTGTTTCTGTACCATCTAATTTGTAATAGTAAGTTTTCCCCTGGTCATCAATCGATGCACCCCATTCTTCATTACTGTACTCATTGATATACCTCAACTCGTCTGTAGAACTGCTGTGCTCAATACGCCAACCCAATGGAGGTGTTTCTCTCTATGGCAAAATAGAAACCTTATTTGTCAATGTTGAGGTACAGGTATATGAATATCATCTTAACTACAGACCATGAAAGTTATCAACATGGTGATGATTAGTCCTGACTTGGCCTCTCTTTCAGCTGCTCCGTAAACTGGAAGGTCGTGGGAATTAAGACAGTCCAGTAGATATTGCATGCGCATGTAAATGTAACCAGGCCACATCGTAAATATACAGAGGTTGCCTGGCTACATAGTTCATAATCATGGCAGTGAACCTGGAATGCGAGTGGAGTGTGATATTTACGGAATTGTTTGTTATGCATCCAATTTTGCCAAAACCTTTTTAACTGCTGTCAAACATGCCTTGAAAGTATGCAATTATAAATTTGCACCAAAGGTTTAACAACTAGAAACATTAATAATTTAATCTATGTCAAGGGAAAGATGTCTTTGTCAACTTCAGCACTGGGTTTGGCAAGTCTCTGGCTTATATTATTTTTATTTCCTTTCCTTAATGTGAATCTTTAAGATCTTCACCACAACAGACTTCTAACTACGTAGTTTAACATTTTCAAACTGGTTTAATTTTGTTTATTTCTTTACAGAATAGTTAGGGTTGGTTGATTACCAAACTAGTCTTTTAACTAAAAATCCTAAATTAGTGACTTAATTAGCCCTAAAATCCCTAAATTAGTGACTTTAGCCCAGTTAAAAACCCTAAATTAGTGAGCACTTGGGTTTACTGATGGTCAGGGTTTTTTAAATGTTGGGGTGATTAGGTTAGGATAAATACTGTAAATATTGTATAGCATTCAATACTTCATCAGCTGTTTTGTTGTGAAGGGGGTGAACCTTTATAAAGTTTGTGTGATGATCAACATTTAGATGGACAATGTTGAAAGACCATTAAATCGATTTCTAATAGTGTTAGGAATGAGTTTGCTTGGAGTCTGAGTGTTACATTTGTACATGTAGCTATTACTGGTTTTAATACATCTGCTTGTAATTGGCCCTTGTTCCACATGGAAACAGCAAAGTGAAACAAAACTGTTCATATTTTTTTAGTTACATTTACATGTAGTTTTCATTAAGTTATCCATTTTGCATCTTTTCACATCTTTGGTGGGCAAATCTCTGATGAGAGAACAAGAGAACATTATACAGCATTCCTTTGCAAGCCACTTCGTTGACTTCGAAGTTTGTTACTTTCATATTTTTCTACAAGTCAAAGTGTTTTATTCCCATTTGGAAAGCTGTCTAGATAATGAGTAGGAGGGAGTCACTCCAAGATCCCCTGCACTCGTTACTGATCCGCTGGACAGGGTATGGTTTTCGAGTTTCTGGTCGGAAACAGGGTATCCATTTTCACATCGACAGAGCTTGAACAGGGTAGAGTATTTACATGTATCTGTTGTCATATCTTTTTGATGTTATGATAGCACTTTCCAAAACCTATTTCCTACCACCACCCTTGAGTTAGAGCAGATTTTGCATGAGCCACCAGGGACAAACTACGGCATGATGAGAAGTCTAGTGCTTGATGAAGACCTATTTAGTTATATTTAGTTATATTTATCTATTTACAAACACTGACATCCAAGTATACATGTAGATAATTTATTATTTGTCTTATAGAGGGATATAAAATTGTAACAACTTCTTCTCCGTAGTCTATTAGATCCAGGTTTAATCTTTCTAATGGATGTCATGGTATGTATATTGTTGATCTTATTTACGATTAATTGTTTATCACTTAATTTAAGTAGCTCATTAATATTAATATGTCTTGAAAAATACTTCCTATCTAAAAAACATTGTATAGTAGTAAGTTCAGGAGTTGATGCCCCATAAACAGACAGTCCATATCTAACTTTAGATAGCACAATAGCTTCAAATAAATGGTCCACCTCATCTTGTCTGTATCCTTCTTTCCGTAAAGTTCTTATTATGTATAGTGATTGGTTGGCACTCTGTAGAATCGCCTTTACATGCTCACTGAAGTGACTATTTGACTGAAAAATGACTCCCAATATCCTAAGCTTCTCACATTGAGAAATACTAAAAACAGGTTCATAAAATTCTTCTATACAATTCCCTTTAAGAAATAGTATCTCTTTACACTTTGCAGGATTGCTTAGCATCTTTATATTCTCACTACTATTATCGATAGTCATGCCACTGCTACTCCAGACTGGTGAAATTAAAGTTGCATCATCTGTGTACATTTGTACTTACATGTAATTATAGATAAATCCTTAAAATCCTTGTTTACGTCTAAGCCATTCATAAAAATACTAAAAAGGTAAGGGCTACTTACACTACCTTGTGTGGTACCCTGGTTGACTAATTTCCAATCACATACATGGCCATATGCACACCGCGGCAAAACGGGTATGCTCCGCTGGCCAAAAGAACGAAGGCTCTGCTATCAAATACAAATTACCGAGGGTTTCAACTTTTTTAGTAAATAATTTTATAACTTAGTAAACTCACAGTGAATTACAAATTAAGAAAACTTCAACCTGTTCAAGTCTTAGGCTTAGCTTTTAAGTAGTTTTCTTATTTTTTGACAAACAGTTCACAAATGGATACTTTTACGCAGAAATTATAAAATCACGGGTATGTGCCTGTTGTTTCATTTCAGTTTCGCGGGAAACTGGGGGCGGCCGCGCGCCGACAAGAAATAGCAAATACGCATGCGCGTAACGTTTTGCCGCGGTGTGGGCCATATGAGACTATCCGCTGCTTCCGATTAAATAAAAATATATGATACCACTTAATTATAGTAGGACTAAAAGGCATGGCCTTAAGCTTATCAGATAAAATATAATGCCTTACTGAATCAAATGCCTTGGAAAATTCCATACAAAAAACTCTCACTGCCTTACAGTTCTTGTCATCTAATAATTCATAAGGGTACTAGCCAATCCAGACCCAGCATTTGGGTCATGTGGATACACTCTAAACCCCACACAAAATTCTAGTTAGCCTATTAGTATTCTGTATCAAATGATACAGAGTACTAACTACAATGTATAAGCCAACTAGAATCCTGTATGGAATAATACAGGATACTAACATGTGAGCGTTAGTATGAGGAGGTCTCACAACCTATCACTGACTTCCACTATCCCAGACCAGGCGAAATGACAAAGTACATCTGCTCTCTTATTGCGTTCACACCATCTCTTCCATGTGGGACCTATTTTTCTGCACACTACGCTCTACTCTCTTATTGCATACACACTGTCTCTTCGATGTGGGACATGTTTTTGTGAGAAACTAATTCACCCCACATCGATATACGAATTTTTCGCGAGCAGATCGCGAACAGTGTTTGCAATCTGTTCGCGAATTGCTCGCACCATGTTCGCACCATGTTCGCACCATGTTCGCACTGTGTTCGCAAATTGCTCGCAAAAATTTTGCGCAATGATCGCGATCAACTTCTGTGTTCGCAGTTGATCGCGAACAACTCTTGACATTCATCTCGCTATTCATGACGTCGTGGATCATCCCTTCTTCAAGCTACGAAATCGAGCCATTATGCTTGTGTTGTAGATATTTCCCATAATTCGGACTAGGTTATCGAAATATCGTGATCCGAAATTTCGACGAAATTCTCAAAATTTCGAAGCGTACGTGTTCATTGCACAATTTCGTATTTTAACCTTTCTTTCACCGGGATTAACGCGTGACAAATTCGAATTCATGACAAACAGTTTACAAACGTAGAGTAAAATGGTTTTAGTAAATACCCTGCATACCAGAGGCGTCAAAAAGTCAAGATTCTTATATAATAAAAGTCCCCGTCAATCGTAACTGTCATCCAGACGCGTGTCTCATTTCTGACACAAATACCGCGGGAAGGCGAATTAATTTCCATTTACGCGAACTGACTGATCTGATCCGATGCATTAAAGCTCCTTTAATTCAAAAGCAATTGCACTTTCCCAGTAGAAGTTTTCTGGTAAGAGTATAGAAGTTTTTGCACGTCTTTCAATACGACAAATGTTGCTTCGAAACTCTGTCGATGTTCTGTAAAAACTCAGACTGACACTTTCACGCCTGACTGATTTGCACGTGGTAATTCAGACTCCAAGAAGAATTGAGATTTTAATACGCAAACATTTACAATGAATTCTGCCGAAACTTAGTAACAAGACAAGGATCTGCCGTAAATATGAAACCACACTGAAGCAAAAGTTTATTTGGTGTTATGCTTTGCGCTCAGCGAGTGAGTCAAGCTTTAAAGCGGGCCATGCACTGCTGGTGAGGGAACTTAAAGCGAGCAGCCGTCGTTTTGTTTATTTTATGGCTCACGATACATTTGTATTTCGATAACTGTATGGTCCAAATTTACTTGAAAACTTTATGCAATGACTTTTACGAAGATCTGGAAGTCTGGCGGATCTGAATATTATTGTGGATATACGGATAACGTTTACAAAATTGAACACTTCCGAAGTTGGGACGTGTGATTTATAGTAACGTCGGTTATTACCCTATCGGTCTTCGATTCGGGTTCAAAGTTATACTGACTGAACTGAAGTAAACTATACAGTTGTCCTCCTGTACCATTCGAAAGTGAGCCATAAAGTTCAGTTAATCAAAGTCCGAATAAAGTTTACAACTCAGGTTGGTCGAATTGACCGAGTGAGCCGGAAAAAGTAACTTGATCTTGGACAGGCAAGAATTGAAATTTCGAAGGATCAACATTTCGAAGAAACGACATTTCGAAGAAGCGAAGTTTCGCGTGAATATTTGCAGAGTACCAAACGAAATTTGTCGAGTGCAGCAAAACACTATCATAAACGAAAGCTAAATACTAAAATACCCAGTACATCTCGTTGTCTTTGAAAATGAGTTCATCAAAAAATATTACCGAAAGGCTCTCGATATAATTTGCTGTGCAAAAATGTAAACAAAACACGAAATTAGCAATTAGCGTGCGCTGTACTCGCATCTCGAAGATACATTGAGTGGACTTCTTGCATGTTCTTGCAGTGTAGCCGCAAAAAGGCAGTTATCAACTCGTTAAACTTCTTGCGTGTTCTTGCAGGACTTCTGGGCTATATGCTCGCGATGTTTGTTCGCGAACACCTTGCGTTCGCAAAGAAATCGCGAACAATTTGCGAACAGTTTGCGAAAAAAATGCGAACAGATTGCGAACACTGCACGCGATCTGCTGGCGAAAATTTCGCGGCCAAATGTACATATGTTTCTGGGCGGTACTGTAGCAAGGTGGGAGAAATCAAAGTTTAAAATTTTATGTGGTGCATATCGCAGAAGCAGCTCACCATTGTATATCCGATACAACATTGCCACTCATATTGTAAATAGTACTTAAACATTTTTTTTTTGAGCTGGTTTAAAAAAAATCAAACCAAATGCCTAAGACTCTGAATTTTAGAGGCCCCATTAACTGCAGTTTACTTAAAGGACAGTAAATTGAACAACATGTTAGAGAAAAACCTTGGCTTGTACAATGTAGGGTACACCAAACCCCTCACAAAATTACTACATGTAGGTACTTAGAGTGCATTTCGTATGAGTGGGCAAGGTACGGCAATGACTTTTGGCACGGTTACTGAACAGCATGCCATACATTGTATATTAACAGACATTTGAAATGGTTTCCCATTGTTTTTGTCTTTCTGATCCAATCAGATTACAGAGTTATGGTACAGTAAGTCACAGTACGGTTACGGTAAGGCTACGGACGTGATTGCCTATTTTTGTCCCACACATACGAAATCTGCTCTAACTGAGAAAACTGCTATTAGGTGTGATGAAGCATTTTGATAATCTCACCTCAGGGCTGACAGGGGAGCTACGAGATCTTCCAGTCCTTGGAGGTTTCCAGCTTGTCTCATTAGTCTTTGCATTATAATAATATGGCCTACCACTCTCCTTGTCTGTGGCAAGTACCCACCCAACAGGGAGAGACTGCGACTTGGGTCTTTCTACATGTACTTTATGAGCTGAAATACTCCCTCTTAGAGGAATACGACTCTAAGAGAAACAAGCATGAAACACAAGTTACTGGTATTCCTATGGTCAAAACAACAAAGTGATAAGGCTCATATACAATGTAAGTTGCTATGCACATGTACATTGTAAATATACCAGTTAGCCACCTGTCTTTAAGTGCCTATCACCCTTTTGCAATTTTGATAGCTTATGAACCTCCGAAAAGTTGAGTACTTCTGTGAAGAAAGTTTTGGTTTAAAGTGAATACTTTATGTTCTACGGTTGTTTGAAATCATGTAAATGTGACCTTTCCTGACCCATGACCACGTAAGTAAAAGCCTGGGTCAAAACCTGGGTAGACGTCATCTCATTAATGCATTATTCTCCATGGCGCCTTTTTATCACAACATCAATGCATAAAAAATATACACAGCTTTTGAGCTGTTAGTAAAGAAAAAAGTCATTTTAGTCAACATGTTAAGTATTTCTTCAAATGATTGCAAAGCCGAATTAATTATATGACATAATTATATGTACTATTAAAGGGGACATGTAACAGTTGTTACAGCCTTACACAGCATTTTAAGACACTCTGAAATTTTAACGAGACTGATGAACGTCAGGACACAGCTAATTGGAATTTAGCATGTTGGCACTTGTTGTAATGGTGTTGTGCATACACAGCAGTACTGAAACTCCAATGATTACTGACACTATACATTTTGTATATAGCACTTACTTGTATCGATCAAGATCACTAATAGTTATTTTCTTAGATTTTTACTCCCTTGGATAGTATACACTAATACCGGAAGGTGCATAAAATAATAAGAAAGCTTAAAGCTAGTTACAATACAATGGTGAAGTACAAGATATAATCATATTATATTGCAACCTTGTCTACATATTGCATTTTAGATAGGTAATGCATGTAGCTCTTCAGTTTAATCCCCAACCAGTTGATTAAAGACAACCTACTTTTGATCACATTAAAGTTCCCCTTTCCATTTGAAGTGGAATAATTTATATTTACTGGTAAATCCGATCGCGAAAACGCCACATGCAAATACGGTATTTTATATTACAGATTTATTAATTCACCTCTATGGAATCTAATACAACCTCCACGACTGTGGATGAAAGATTCCAAAATATCACATTGATTGAACACATGTCTGTACACATGTTTGATAATTCTGAAAAAAATTCAACATGCATGACGTAACCTAAGTATCAGGCCCTTCCCATCACCCCCCACCCCCCCATCACCCCCCACCCCCCCCATCACCCCCCCACCCCCCCCCCCCCCCCACCCCCCCCCCCCCCCCCCAAAAAAAAAGAGAAAAGGGAGGAGAAGACTGGTCGAGACGCATGTAAAACAACCGAATTTCGGTCATTACTCCTAATTGGTCGAAAGACAACGATAGTCTAAATGCACTGTCCTGATTGGTGTCTAATTCTGAATCAGCTTCCGGTCGTTTTCCAAAGACAGCAAATGTAAATTCGAAACAGCGATACACCATTCAATTGAACACTGTAAAGTCCCTGAACCCAGAGCAGAGGGATTGATAGGAGATTGATCTGTCTGAACAAAGACGTCCTTGCAATTCTTCCCACGGGCTATGGAAAAAGCCTAATTTATCAACTTTTGCCGAAAGTCTGCGAGAATATTTTCGAAGGTCACCACGACGAGACGAGTGTACCGTTTCCTATTGTAGTTGTTAGTCCCTCATAAGGAAGCAACAGGTTAAAAATTTGAACAAGGCCAAAACTAGTCTAAAAGCTGCAGCAATCGGCAAGTCCGGAGAGAAAGACAGGGAAATTTTAAAATCATCTATATATGGAAGTGCTGAACAATGGCTAAGCAAGAGATGGTCAAAATGTTTAAAATGTGGTGCATTGCACAAAGCCAAAGTTCTTGTGGTTGACAAAGTCCATACTGTGGACACATGGTAAGTAGTCTAGTATTATTTTGGAATAGAAATATTGTTTTAAGTGGACATGATACTACGAGGTTTGAATATGTGATTTTTTTTTTCATGTTTACTAGCGGCTATCAGCTAATCTCGAAAGCACTTTACTATGTGACATGATTGTTGACATGATTGTGACAGGCGACGTGACAAGGGGCGGAAGGTGTCTCGAATAGTATTTGTATCAGGCGTTCTTTTCCACCTCTCATGCGGTTTTTTTCTTTATTTTTCTCAGGGGAAAAGGTAAGCCTGATACTCAGGTTATGCATGACGTGACTTTTGTTACTCAATACTATACCTCGAAATATTTTGACTTACAGAAACCTATTCAAAAAGTCAGTGGTCCTTGACTAGTAAAATTGAATCGGAACATTAAATTCCCTTTCCAGCTTCCAGTTCCAGTAATTTCTAAGTTTGTTAATTGTGTAATACTTGTTAATTGTTTGAATTCTCGTGAGAAATTTACAAACTATGGGTTTATTTGTAATGATCAGCGTACGTTAATTCCTTCCGGCATACGAAGATGATCACATCTGCAAATATTTGTGAAAAACATTACGACACCTGAATCGAGTTAACTGTAAACTGCCATTCAAATATTAGGCTATAATAACGACCTAACATGTAAGATTGTTTTTCTTTAGCTTAAAACCACCTAAAACTTGAATAATACACGGGGAATCACATGTTAACATAACACAAATCTACAGTGCACATCGATACTAGTTGCATAACACGCAGGTGTGAAACTGAATTCGATATGCAAACACTGGCGTAAAAACATGGATGGTTTGATCCTATCTCACATCCCAGTCCACAATCACATAAACAACGGGTTAAATTCCAATTACCTCACCAAATATTAAAAACAAAATATTGTTATGATAGTATGTTAGTCCTCAAGTAAAGAGCAATACACCATTACAACATTTATACTTACACCTTCGAGAGAACGCGCCAGGGAACGAACTCCAGAGGGCAGAATTTTGGGTCTTGAGTTATTCTCCATGCCATAGTTATTCAGTTCACTCGTTTCTGCTTTTTTACTAGCCGATAAACTGCTTTCAGCATTAATATAATCGTCTGTTCCTTCAGTGTTATTAAAAGTTTCACAAAAATCTCTAGAAGTTCGCTGAACTAGATTGTCATTCCGTAGTTCATTTTCATCGTCGAATACTCCTCTCGTATCACTATCAGAATACTCCTCTTCTTCGTCAGCCAAAAGTTCGCGGACGTAGTTTGCAGGGACATACATAGGTTTTTCTCCATTCCTTCTCACTTGCCACCAATCTTCATTCGCTTTACTTAAAAGTGCGAACCTCTCTCCAGCATCAAATGTAACATTCCTGCCATCGGCACTGTAAGTGTATGCGTAAAGAGCTTCGACTACTTGTCCTTCTTCGAGCGCCATAAAGAACCTGGAAAATTATCCTAATTGACCCAAATTACAACAACAGATCCTTGATCCTTAGACAGGATCCTTGAATCTCAACAGCACATTACAGGAGTACTATTACAACAAGTTTTCTACCTTTCTAGACCCAAGGAGGTATTACTATAGTATTGGGGTTGACAAGATTGCATAATTTGCAGGCATGTTGCACAGCGCACCAATTCATGACAATTTTTACGCACAAAACCGTGCGCTGACCGCAGAAGATCCAGCAGAAAGATTACCAGCAATCCCCACGTCTTACGACGGCTGTTGATATTTCTCTACGATCTTTCTTGATTCCCGCAAAACCACAAAATCCTCACAATTTCAGCATCGCAGTTCGCCGAGGAAACACAACTTCCCGGACCTCGTCCTCATACCGAGGGGGAAGGAATCTGGGACGAGTCTCTCCCATGGTGCATTGCAGCTTCCCGCGTTTTGATTTTCCAAGAAATGCGGGATGCTGTAACCGGAAGTGGCATTTGGACAAAATAATCCCTTTCTAAATTTACCCTTTGACAACAGATCCAGGGATGCGGTAAAGGCAAACTACGTTGCCCTGTTTCAATAAGTGTTTTGCAGGCGACGATCGAGTTCATTTTGCGTGGTATCCGAAGTGTGGGAGTTGTACGCTGTATAATCTGTAACATTTTGTAACAATAGAAGCAACACAGTTCGGACTCCAAGCATGGATGAAATTCATCGACAAGTGTTGAGGCGTCTTACTCCAAGAATTATGAATCAAATTGGTAATCCTGGCGTACTTTGTTCCTACCTAACTGTGTTTACAACTGCCGATGCAGAGAGCGTTAAATGTGAAGAAAGAGAAAGAGGAGCAGTGAAGGGGACACAGGAGCTTCTTCTGAGGCTAGAAAAACGAGGAAAGCGAGCTTTTGGACAATTTCTGCAAGCCTTGACGGAGGAAGGACAGGCCTCGCAAGAATTGGCAGAAGTTATCGAAGCTCAAGTGCGATTGGAGAGGGAAAGAAGACTGAGAAGAAGTGTGAGCGGTTCATTATCGAGTGCCAGCTGTAGCATGTCATCATTTGAAGACGACGAAGTGAACCAGCCAGGAACTGCACCACCTGATGCGGCTGGTAAAAACAGTTCATTTAATATGTCAAGGGGGGTCATGAAGATATTGACATTTCCGTAGCCCTCCCCCCCCCCTCCCCTCCCCCCTCCCCTGTAGAGTGATTGAAAAAATAAAAAAATAAAAAGGAAACCCCTCTGTAACTCCAGCATTGGGCCCAGTATTGTTCAAGAGCCAAAATAAATTACCCCCTCCCGTCAATATCTTTATGCCCACTCGTTAACTTTTGCATATCTTTAATATGGCTAGAATATTGTATACCATGTGATAGAATTTAAGGAAGTTCAGGATATTCACTGATGATTTTACCTTTTACAATTTTAATACATGTGTATCTCAACTTTTTAATTCCATCTTTAGTTTTGCATTTTGAATTTAAGACTTCCAGTTTCATTATCAGATGTTAATTTTTCCGGATTAAAGCTGTTGAAACTTTTAAATAAAGTTTCACTTTCTGATCACTGGGCACTTTTTTATGATTATTATGAATACCTGAAACCTGAAAAACAAATTTTAAATATTTCAAAATACAATATTAAAGTGAAAAGAAAAAATAATCTTGAATTAAAAAAAAATAAGAAACTTAAAATTGGAAAATGAAAAATCATTTAAAATGCAAAAAGTATGACTGATAGTCTGAAAAACTCACTCATGCAAATAATATTTACCATTATTCCAAATTGCAACAACAACTGATCTATTTTACACCAGAATAAGTAATAAAACAATATAAGTTAAGGTTACTAACACAATATTATTGGACAGAACAAATTCCCAGGCACGCATGTAAACAAATAAATATCTCCCTAGAGGAGACACAGAAAAATGTTGTCATGCCTGTCCGAGACTTTTCACTTTATATCGATACTAACCCTATCATCTTGTTTCTTGACTCTCAAAATTCAGTGAAATAAAAGAATTTACATGTTGCAGAAATGGCGCTTCTTCCTCATGCTGTGCTTCATTGCAGCAACCACACGATTCCCCAAAAAAATGAATAAAATCAAACCTAAAAGCAGCACAACTCCACCAGAACACTTTAACGGCCAACCTTTATCTCGTGAATATACTTTATCGCATCCTGTGGTGATTTTCCACTGCCGAAAATTCTCAACATAACTCCGCAAACCTTGCTATCGGACATCCTGTTGATGAAACATGACAAACTGGTACACGGCTGCATGTGGTGGGAATTACATTTGGTGGGAAATCCTTTTTGTAAATGAACAAATTAATAGTGAAAAAGGCAAAGGTTATCAGAAAGTAACGGTTTATTATAAGAATGTGAAAACTCGAGGCACACTAATTTATAGCACAGTGAAGAAGCTATAAAACAACTAAATGCAATGACACAACAACAATGGTTATTAATTCCCACCACATTTGCCCGAAATGAAGTACATTTTATAGGCCTAAGTAGTCGCTGAATAACTCTAGCATCAATCCAAACATTTTTAAAGGTTTTCCCATGATTACAAAGTGCACACACATCGAGTGTCCGATAATGGGTATTGACTGTCCGATAATGGGTATTGGCTGTCCGATAATAGGTTAATCTGTCCGATAATGGCTTTGTCAATAACGGATATGAACCAATCGATTTTCAGGGAGAATAGTGAAATTCGAAAGGAATCCGATTCAATGCAAACATAGTCACAACTATTCAAGATCATGAAGGGAAAAAAACATTGGCAATAACCCTCTTCGTTACACGACTGGAAGCGATCAAAATAAACTGTCCGATAATAGGTTGTATATAAATACAAAAAATACAAAATGTGGCTTAATTATTTGAACTAAAAATAAGGGCACATACTATCTGAAATAACTTACAATTACCTAATATACAAAAGTACTATTACTACTGTGTGCCAGAGAAGAGATCTATATAGAAGTTGTAATAAATAAATTAAATACATTTTTATTATAATTAATGCCATACCTATTTTGATCCTTGACATGTAATTCATTCAGAGGCATTGAAACAAAAATGTGAAGGACTTAGTTATATTCCTTTTGTAATCTGCTAGTATTGAATTGTTTTGGATTGAATTGCTTTAGTCTATAATTCATTCTTATTAATGATATAGTTACAAAGGAATTGGAGGAAGATGACAGGCCTATATCCAGAGGGTCTTGGCAAGCTCCTCCTTCGAACAGATTAAAAAGCAACGAGCCCCCTAGGCCTGCTTCACCTCCCATAACGAGTCAGCCAATTGCAGCAGATGTTTATAACCATCAAGCTGCCTCGCTGCATGGTGCTTTTAATAGTAATCAACCAGACCGTCATGCATTGTCACCATCAAGGCCTCTGCCAAAAAAACGACAACCAGAGCAAGAGGATCAAACACTGCCAAATCCAAATCAGAATCCTTCAACTGAAGTTCCTTCATCTGAGAGTCCCCCTCAACAATCTATGTCAGAAGAACGACCCAGAAATATTGAGCCAGGTACATAGTATGATAGAGTGTAGTACCTTAAATGATCGAACCATATTCCAGACTAAATGTGGTAATTAGATATCTCCCTTCCGGTTCCAAAAAATTGATACCCGAAATGGAGAGATTTATGTTTTACCCCTGTTCCAGACTAAAATGCTTGAAAACCTGGGCAGTAGCATATACCTGTACAGATGTATACCCCCCTGATTTCTGTCCTGGATATATAACCTTAATATATATACACCTCTTTCAAATAATAAGGTGGTCACGGACGAGCGACAAAGGATTGTCATTATAACTGGCGGCAGCTATGCGGAATGGAATACTGTGCAATTCGAAAATCCATTCAAAGGAAACCATCAATATTCTTCTTAAAGCCTTTGACTCCAAAAACAAACGAATTCACCAGACTTTTAGCGACAACTATAACCCATTTCGGTATGGGTATGTCGCTTGTCGCTAAATGTCCGGAATAACCTTTTTTGAAACAGGTGTATACCGTAGGCAAGCCTATAGGCAGAGCTCCCAATTATTTTTGACCAAAGTGAGTGGCTGATTTCTAGGAATTGTGGTTTAAAGACTAGCTGAGATATTTCTGACAGAGGGGTTGAAGCAAGTTTTTCGATTGATCCCTTTGAACGGCTATGATTTATTTAGTTATTATTATTAAAATGATAATTTGGTAAGAAAGAAAATACCAGAACGAGGAAATTAAAGGAGAGCTAAAAATGTTGTCCAGTAAAAACGAAAAGGGTAAAAAGTGTCTTAATTCTTCTACCTCGTGAGTGCCATAAGCACACACTTTGCCGGCATCTGAGCTATAAAGGCATAATCAACTGTGTGGATGGATTTTTTTTTGCTACAATTAAATACAATTATAATTGACTGACAATGACTGAACAATGTTGACAGCACTTTGTGGTCAATTGCCTTTATTTTCTATTCTAGAAACTTTGCTGAGAGAAATCCCCTCATCACTGCGAGATGAAATTGTACGACTCATGGACATTGGGGATACTTTAGGCAAGGACTGGAGGGGGCTGGCAGGGGAAATGAACCTCTCAGTAGAGGAAGTTGACACACTAAGGACCACCGATGGTCACAACCGATGCATGACCGGTCTCTTTAATAATATGAAGCAAAAACAAATGAAAGTCAAGGACCTTGTAAAGATGTTGGAGAAGTTGGAAAGAATGGATGTCATCTCCTGTATTGAAAACGCTGGCTATAATTCTCCTTGTCGTAGTACTGAGGAAACTCAAACAGGTTTGTTATTAATTAAACCCTCTCAGAATCATCAAGTTATGATTATGTGGGGTTTTTCAACAAGAATTTGACAAGTACACTGGTAATAATACTTAACATACTTATAGATACTTTATGTGCTGGACAGGAGATTATTTCGCTCAAAGTCATGTCGATGTACGGATCTCGCTCTGCTCAGTCCGTATCGAAATCCAACTATTTTCCTATCCGGCCCAACTTAACTCAGTTAATAAGTTTGTTTATCATATGACCATTTTCAAATAGTACCGGACATTTTTTCCGGCCCGTCCTCGTCAAACACGTACGGTCCCCACCACATGACTTTTGTAAATGGTTGTGAAATCAAAGCGCACTCAGGACCGTACGCGTCATATGATTTACACTATGAGTTGATATTTTAGGGTATGCACCTTATTCATGTGACGGATGTGTTTCCAGTGGAATATATAGAAATATTTGTTCTTGCAGTGTATACAAATTCGTCCTGATCATCCCTTCAGCGTGAGGCTGTGTATACGCAAATAATATTGTTCTAATTAAGTCAAGATGATGGCACGTGAATATAATTAAGACGTATATGACTTTGTTATTTGTTAAAGGCAAAGCCAAACAGAAACGATTTTTCATGATTTATGGGCAGGCTTTTTGTAGAAAGTAGGATGCAATGGTATTTTAACTGAATTAAACTGTATTTAGCACTCAGTGAAACTACCATCGTAGTGCAAGAAAGTTCTGAAGTTGACTGTGAAACGTCAAAGTTACCAACCCCAGAACAAGAAACAGAAAAAAGTCAAGACAATGCAACAGGAGAAAGCGAGGAAGTAGTTGGTTATCCATCAGAGGAGGCAGAAAAGGGAGAAGACGACGAAATGGTTCCGAGTGACAGACTAGAAGACATGATTGCCCCAGACGTGTTCTACGAAGGTATCCAAGTTATAATGTCTTCTGTGAAAATAAAGGGTGTGCCATTCTGATTCCAATTCTTTTTTTGTGCTCCACGAAGTTTTTCCACAAATGAACCGTTTGTAATTTTATATAGTTTCAAATGAGAAGAAAATCGTTGGAAGTTTAGTGTTAAACCACTGCAGTGATGATTTTAAAAAAAGTTTTCCCCTAGAACCTCCTTTGAAAGAAGTCGTCCTTTTAGAAAGTTACGGTATTAAAGTTAGAGCGGATTTCGTGACCGTGCTGTAACTTATTGTACCGTAACTCTGTAATTTGGTTGGCTCAGAAAGACAAAAACAATGGGAAACTATTTGAATATCACAGCATGTCGTCGTACAGTAACCGTGTCGTAAGTCATTACCGTAACTTGCCCACTAATACGAAATCCGCCCTACTACAGTCTTGCTTTATTTTTTAAGGGATCTTCTCTAAGGCATTGCGGGACTGTAGCTGTACTATAAGCATTCCGTAACCTTGACGTAACTAACTCCTCTATAATATGATTGGATCAGAAGAACAAAACACCGGGGAAGCGTTTAAATATCCGTAACCGTGCCATAAATCGTTGCCGTAACTTGTCCACTCATACGAAATCTACTCTAAGTATTTTGTTCCCATTCATACGAAATATGGTTACATGTTTAATGCCATATTTTCATTATTCATACACTTTCCTGATTGATTTTTAGATGACATTGGGAGAAGTGCATTGGTGATCGAGTGTATCTCCTACCGATATTTGTCCAAACTGGATCGAATGGACAAAATGACTAAGAAACTTTTCCAGACTCTCTCCTGGGAAGATGGTAATGTAATAATAATAATAATAATAATAATAATAGCATTTATTTAAACACGGTATTGGCGATACTGCAGCATTCAGAGCTGATGTGGCCGAGTTTTTTCTTGATACTTCTGTCTCTATCAATTCCAAACCTGCCCATCCCCTCCCGGGGGCATTTTTGTAGGACATTTGACATTTTTGTAGGACATTTGACATTTTTGAATCAGCGCGTTGCAAATACCCCACCATGAGTGCAAATCTCTTATAAACATTCGCTATTTTGACTCTCTTTGACTAATTCCCTACCCCCAACTTTTCTTTGCTGAAACATGCCCCACCCCCGGGACAGAAACTCAGTCAAATGGCCCACGTATTCCCGGGAGGGGGAGGGGTGGGAAGGTTTGGAATTGATAGAGACATAAAAGCGCTGTACATTCTCTGTGACCTTATCACTATCAGCTTTCCACTGGGAGTAAAACGGTCAATTGATCGAAAGGGATTCGATTGATGATTCAGCGCTGAAATACACAAAAAAAAACTACCATTTGAATCGGTCTCGTCCAGCCAATGAATCGAATTGATTGCTGGTGAAATTAGAGTCATTTGATTTGGAAAGCGAAACACACAGCTTAAGGTGGAAAATCAAGCGAAAGTCGTTGCGTGACTTAGCTAGAGCTAGAGAGCGCTGTAACTAAAAATATAAATATTATAAATTCTTTGTTTTGCGCTTGGGGAGTGTACCGGTTTTCATAGAAAAAATTGCTCTAAAACCCAGATTTTCAAGCCTATTGTGAAATCAAACCTGGATCTTCTCCCCGTTTAATTATTCTGAATCATCTATAACCGGAATTCGACATATTTTACGGAAAACCCGGAAATCGGAAGTAATAGATTCAAAACCGGACGTCGCACATACGTATTACGTCATTAACCAGAGTGCCCCGGGCGCACACGCCTCTACGAGTAACGGTTTACAGAACATTGAATTGCGAACAACAAACGGTGCATGAATTTGCAATAAAGGTATATATGCTTGCTTCAATCACATTTGACAGTTCAGTTCTACGCTCGTTAAAGATTCGTTCAGTTGTTGGTTAGTTAACTCGGAAAAACTCATCGCTCAAGTAGAACCTGAATGAATGAATGAATTTCTAACTGAATAAATTTCTAACGAGACCTGAAACAACCATGGGGGCTGATCAAAGCCAGGTCCCGGCTAATCCACAGATCGAATTCGAATTTAGCGTGTTGGTTTTTGCGGAGGGAGGAAAATCGGAGAACCCGGAGGAAAACCCTCGGAGCGAGGGCGAGATACCAACAAACTCAACTCACATATGGCGCCGCGACCGGGACTCGAAGCGCCGCGTCCGGGACCGCCGGCATTCACTGACGCTCTTCACGACAATCCAAACCGTCTCCAAAGGACCCTGATTTTTTGTACGATTTGCAGCGACAAATCAAGCAATTTACATTATCCCTCCACCGGTCGAGGTAACGCCCCAACGCCATCCAGAATCCACCTACACTGAACCACATTCAACTGGCAGAGCTTCAAATAGAGAAACTAGCCCTCGAACTTCAGGTTCTACGCCTACGACCAGAAGCCCTCGTAACACTGCCAGATCTCGCTGTCAAGTGACTCAGCCACTCGGAAGCGCCACAATCGGCTCGCAAGAAATTCACCATCGATGGATTTCATGAGTTCACGAGTCAACGCGACATCTACGCGTTAGAAGATTAAAATGCCCAACTTATGCACCTCGCATATGCACACTCTTCTGACTCTTCTGGCTATTAATTCTCACGTTAATATTTTTATTGAATTTTGTAACTCGTTTTCCTCTAGCCCTTTTCCAATTCGTGCTCAGATTGCGTTATATCGCTTTTCTCGATACCACAGGCGCTGGTCCTATGGTACTAATACTCAATCATATCAGCAGTCTCAAACACGAGTACTACAGAGTCAATTAAATTAGTGTTACGGGCGGGGCTGCAAACGTTATCTCGGAGTCGAAACTGCTAGTGGAAAACGACCAATTACTTCGCACTTGTTCGACAGAGACTCCTTTACACTTATAGCCACGTGGGCTTTGTTTGCCATTTCTCCTTGCTGGGTAAGTCCAACTTAGTTGTTAACAATAGTCAAATTTCCACTGGTGCTATACTTACCATCTGCACAACTAAAACAATACAATTTCGCCACCGTCTCTTTATATACTATGTTCCCTTGCCAAGTATTTCCAACTCACCGCTCTGCCCAGTCACTCAGCTTTACGTAATGAGATCATCTCAGGCTTAACACAGCTTCCCATGCAGCCGCCTTTTTTACTTATCGACAGTTTTCTGTCTTTATTTCCAAGGCAACTCTAGTAGGCGTCGGAGTTTGTTTACATTTTTTGGCTACTTTATACTAGTGTAAATATATTCATTTCATCATTTGTACGTGACGCCATTTGTACATCATTATATTTGACATCACTTGTACGTCATTTGACATCATTTGTACGTCATTTGACATCATTTGTAAATCATTTGTAAATCATTTGACATCATTTGTACATCATTTGACATCATTTGTACGTCATTTGACATGTGTACGTCATTTGACATCATTTGTACGTCATTTGACATCATTGGTACGTCATTTGACATCATTTGACATCATTTGTACGTCATTTGACATGTCTACGTCATTTGAAATCATTTGCATTGTACGTCATTTGACATTTGTACATCATTTGACATGATTTGTACGTCATTTCGTCATTTGACATCATTTGTACCTAATTTGACATTTGTACACCATTTCATCATTTGACATCATTTGTACGTCATTTGACATCATTTGTACGTCATTTGACATCATTGGTACGTCATTTGACATCATTTGTAAATCATTTGTAAATCATTTGACATCATTGGTACGTCATTTGACATCATTTGACATCATTTGTACGTCATTATATTTGACATCACTTGTACGTCATTTGACATCATTTGTACGTCATTTGACATCATTTGTACGTCATTTGACATCATTTGTAAATCATTTGTAAATCATTTGACATCATTGGTACGTCATTTGACATCATTTGACATCATTTGTACGTCATTTGACATCATTTGAACGTCATTTGACATGTCTACGTCATTTGAAATCATTTGCATTGTACGTCATTTGACATTTGTACATCATTTGACATGATTTGTACGTCATTTCGTCATTTGACATCATTTGTACCTAATTTGACATTTGTACACCATTTCATCATTTGACATCATTTGTACGTCATTTGACATCATTTGTACGTCATTTGACATCATTGGTACGTCATTTGACATCATTTGTAAATCATTTGACATCATTGGTACGTCATTTGACATCATTTGACATCATTTGTACATCATTATATTTGACATCACTTGTACGTCATTTGACATCATTTGTAAATCATTTGTAAATCATTTGACATCATTGGTACGTCATTTGACATCATTTGACATCATTTGTACGTCATTTGACATCATTTGAACGTCATTTGACATGTCTACGTCATTTGAAATCATTTGCATTGTACGTCATTTGACATTTGTACATCATTTGACATGATTTGTACGTCATTTCGTCATTTGACATCATTTGTACCTAATTTGACATTTGTACACCATTTCATCATTTGACATCATTTGTACGTCATTTGACATCATTTGTACGTTATTTGACATCATGTGTACGTCATTTGACATTTGAACGTCATTTGACATCATTTGTACGTCATTTGACATCATTTGTACGTCATTTGACATGATGTGTCGTTCCTCTTCATTGCAGTACTAAAGAGGCGGGACTTGACTGCAGCTACTCTTAATCGGGAAGTAGATCGCTTTGTGCAGGATTTTGGTAATCACGTTTGCCTTGTCTACATGGTAGGCCATACTGTCCAGGTGAGTACGTGACAACCTGTTAAGACGTTGAGGAACTCGTGAAACATTTCTACCCAGGATAACAGCACTCCTGGGAATCTAGGGTTACATAAGCGCGGTCTAGAGTGCAGGAGGTCGGGGGTTCGAGTCCTGGCCGCGTCCTTGGACAGGGGTGTATAAGCCGTTGGCTTTGTCTCCTTCCTCTTCTAATTTATACGAGGGGATCGATTTAAAAGAACCTGTTGTGTTATTTCGAGAACAAGTAGGGGATTGTCTCCCGACGCAACAGTCTGGTATTCTGAGGTACTAACAATCACTCATGATTGTAAACTGCACGGCAGCACATTGCTCTACAATTGCAGTCCGTATCACAAAAATAACCTTGTGAAGCGCATTTGAATACCGTGTAGCATGCAAATTTTGCGGGTTTTAATTTTTGCGGATTGCTCTCTATCCGCAAAATAAAACTCCCGCAACATTTTCATGCTACACGGTATATCCATATAGAATTTGCGCTAAATGAATGCATTTACTTTACATATTCATGATTAGTGCAGCAAGAGGTTAAAGCAGATGAATATCCCATTAATGTTCTTGGAATATTCAAGCGTTTCCGCAGTGCACTCTTGTCATATGAATTCGTATTACTTGTAGATAGGTTAGAATCTAAACATCCTGCGAGGTTGTTCCCGCTTTCTGCTGCCAGTTGTTTGGCCTTTTATGGAAGTCGTTTTGGATTACCTGTGGTGAATATTCGCATGCCTCGTTTAATTCTTTCCACACTGAAACAACCACGGGGGCTTATTAAAGTCAGGACCCGGCAAACCACAGGTCGAATTGGAGTTTATGTGGAGGGAGAAAACTGAGGAACCCGGAGAAAAACCCTCGGAGCTAGAGCGAGGTACCAACAAACTTAACTCGCATATGACACCATGATTGGGAATCGAATCCAGTCACAGAGGTGAGAGGCGAAGCCTTGTGCGACTTGCGTGACCCCAGTTGTCACATTGTTGGATGTTTATCTGTCATTTAAATACATGTATGTTATCATTGCTATCATTCTCTTCATTGTAAGGCTAAATATAAATATCAGTTTATTTTATTTTATGTTTTTACAGATCAACGGAGAGAACTACCTCCTTCCCACAGACATCAAGCCAAGCTGCACACGAGCTGACATCATGTACCTGTCGTTGAACATCAATAACCTCGTCAAGCGGCTCAGCATCTCGTCTTGTGTCAGTAGTCAGTTTGTTATATTGACTTACTCGGTGTTTTTGTTCGTTTGTCTTGGTTCATCGATCTCTCAACATCTATCTCTCGACTTTTCAAGACCATTATTTGTATATTTCTTATCACGTCCTTTCCTTGCCTTATTAATGCACTATTTTCATCATCATGAAATCATCACCACCCACCATCACCACCCACCATCACCACCCACCATCACCACCTCCATCACCATCCACCACCCACCATCACCACCTCCACCACCCATCATCACCACCACCATCACTACCCACCATCACCATCACTACCCACCATCACCACCACCATTTCACCACCACCATCATCATTTGTTTTAGTTTTAGATTTAAAAAATCCCGCCTAAAATCTGTTAATATATTTCTGTGATATTTCAGATGCAAGTCGTAATCGTGGATGGCGCCCATCAGAATGACCATCAGTTCCAGTGCCCTGGTGTTCTAGAAGGTCTTGCCTCCATTACTCCACCTCCAAACGCTGTCATCGCCTTCCCATGCAGTCCAGGCAGTGTACGATGTCGAGAGGAACAATTGTAAGTGCATCACTGTGTCCTTTTCTTACCCTTCTTTAACCTTTGGGATCGCCTTCAAAATTATTCAAAAGGCCTTTGACTAGATGAAATTAAGAAGGTGGGAGGCAGTGGTTCGATTTCAACGTGATATTTCAAAGCATGTTACCGACTATGATATACACGCACCATCGCCAGAAATTCGAGACATCAGTATTGCGCAACACATATATGACCTGGGGTGTATGTGTTTAAATGAAGATAATTTCTCTTTTTCGAAAGTACATCATTACTCGATTACGGGCCGGTACTTTATGTTTCCTGCATTATAGCCTCTCAATGATAAGTCTACTCTTAATATGTCATTAGGACTCAATGCCTGACATTTCGATGCGGGGCACAAGCTATAACCAATTTCCATATTAATACTTATTGCTCTGGCTTACTGCCATCTTGGGTGTCGATGGGTATATTTTATGTTATAAGATTTGTGAAATCTGCCAAACTGTTCTCAGTGAAGCTAGGGTTAATTGGAGGAGGGGAGGGGTGGGGAGTTCCACCCTGGTGATACAAAGTGTACACTGGACCCGAGTTTGTTAATGCATTTTTCCACTCGATTACCTACGGCACCTTTCTCCTTTTCTTTTCAGTTCGTATATCACTGCTTTCAGTAAAGTACTGGGAGAGGAACCTGACATTCCACTGGATGAACTTTTTGCCAAAGTAAGAAATGAAATGACGACAGATACGTGTCAACCCGTGGAGTTCTCACTCCTCACTTCACTTCTTCCCATCTCGCTGAACGCAGAGTCATCGGAAGACGGTAAGAGTTTGTTCTGCTGGAAAGATTAGCCTGAGTACAGTCTAACGTTGAGAAAGTCTAAAGCCCTGGCCAAATTAAATGAGTCCAATATCGCCCTCCAATGGACCCTTTGCACTTTACGTCATAGCCGCCATGTTGGTGTACAGTTAACAATAGATTCTTCGTTAGCTTCTTTTGTTCTGTACACCAACATGGCCGCCATGCCCTGCCCTTTGTCATTTGAATCTCTGGGGATTAAGTGCAAACCATCTATATCGTCCAACATTGTTGGATACGACATGTTGGACTTGGTTGGCTACCATGATGGACGAGTTTGATTTAACAACAACAACAACATTTATTTGTTCACTCTTAAAGTTACAAGTAGTAAATAATAAATAAATAATAGACTGAGTAGGAGGACCCGAAAAAAACCACGAAAGCTATCTAGCCGGGACCCCCTTTTCACACCACAAAATACAACGAGACTAATTTGCAATTTGCAAAGAGTTGAAAAAGGGGAAGAGGGGAATTTTATAAATTATTTTGCTTGAGTAAGTCTGTGTATTATATGTAATAAATTAATTAACTAATCATGGCCCAGCATATTGATTTATTAAGTATGATGTGTAATTTTGTTTAAATAAGTGACGCTTATCTGATTTAATAGAGTCAGGAATTTCTTTCCAAATTTTAATGCCATTAAAATTTATAAACCTTTTTTTGTAGTCAGTTCTAATGGACTCCAGAAAAAATATTTGTTTGTTTTTCTGTCTTGTTTCGTAATGGTGAATTTCATTTAAGGGAGTAAACATGGCTAAGAATGTATCAGGGATAGTTTTATGGATTACATCATGCATGAAAAGGCTAGAATGAAGTTTATGGATGTCTTTTAATTTTAGAAGATTTAATTTATAGAAAAGTGGAGTAGTGTGGCTATTCCAATTTTCATGTAGAATGGCTCGAACAACTTTTTTCTGAAGACTTTCAATAGGTTTCAAAGTTGAAATAAGAGCATTACCCCATAATAAATTCGCATAATTTAAGTGTGGGTAGAAAAGAGAGGAATAAATTTGTTTCAATACTGGAAGAGGAGCGTAATGTCTTGCTTTAAATATGATCCCAACAACTTTGGCAAGTTTTGTTTTTACGGAGGCTATGTGGTCCTTCCATGTCAAATTTTTGTCAATAATGACACCCAAATATTTTGTTCGACTTCTTTCTTCAATGATTTCATTATTTATTTTTAAAGTGAGTGGTCTCGGTAACTTTTTGTTCTTGGCACGAAAAATAACATAGTTTGATTTTGTTGCATTAAGAGACAATTTGTTACATAATAACCACTCTTGAATGTCACTTAAATCTTGATTTATGGAGGTTTCAAGTTCATCTAAGTTTTTAGAAGAGTGAAATAAACTAGTGTCATCTGCAAAAAGAAAACATTTTGATTGAGATTTAAAAGAATTTGGGATATCATTGATGTATAAAAGGAATAGAATTGGCCCTAGTACTGATCCTTGAGGTACACCACATTCAACGGTAAGTTTGCTCGATAAGTTGCCATTTATGGATACTACTTGCTGTCTATTTGTTAAATAAGAATAAAACCAATTTTTAGGAACTCCTCTTAAGCCATAGTGTTCTAATTTGTCAAGTAAAATTTCATGATTTACAGTATCAAATGCTTTGGCAAAGTCAAGAAAGATAGCTGTGGAAAATGAGTTATTTTCAAATGATTCAATAATGTTATTTAATAAATCTAAAACTGCTAGTACTGTTGATTTCTTTTTTTGAAAACCATATTGATGTTTAAATATAATTTGTTTAGTTTCTAAAAAGGATTTAAGTCTAGAGAGCATGACTTGTTCAAAAAGTTTTGAAAAAATAGGTAAAAGAGAAATTGGTCTGTAGTTAATCACAGAGAGTCTTGAACCACCTTTGAAGAGGGGAATAATTTTTTGTATTTTTAATCTGTCTGGAAAATATCCAGATAGAAATGACTCATTCATAATTGAATGAAGAGGAGGGGCAATAAGGTTTCCAGCAAGTTTAACCAATTGAATGGGAAAGTTATAAATTCCAGAGCATTTACTAGAATCAAGCTGATTAATCAAGGAAATTATTTCATTTGGTGTAGTAGGGTTGACAAAGAAACTATCAAGAATGCATGATTCTAAGAAATATTTGTGAGATTTAGCAGGTTTTTTCATTTTAGACACTAAGTTTGAAGCTAGTTTATTGAAATAAACATTAAATTTATTTGCCAGTTTAATTGGATCAGTTATCAAGCAATCACCTTCTTGAAGGCAATAACTTTTAGTCTTTGATGATGAATTGTTAATAAGAAGTTTGATTCCCTGCCAAATTTTTTTCATGTTAGATTTAAATCTAATGAAGTAACTCTGATAATAGTTCTTCTTGGATTTTTTAATTAGGTGGTTTACTTTATTTCTATATTGTTTATACTTGTGGAAAAATTCTGCACCTCTTGATTTCATAAAGTAGCCATAATATTTATTTTTCTTATGGATTGATTTGCGAATACCTTTAGTAATCCATGCCTTTCTATCTTGTTTAAGTTTTCTTTTAGATAGTTTAGAGAAAGGTGCATGTGAGTCAATTATTTCAAGGAATTTATCATGAAAGCAGTTATATTTGTCATTGGTTGTTGGTTGCATCGATACCTGATACTGTAAATTTAGGGATTTAACATCCTTCAAAAAATTATCTTTGTTAAAAAGTGAATAATTTCTTCTGTACACATTAATAGGTTTAAGTGATATGCTCAATCCTGTAATTATTAAGAAGTTGGGTAAATGATCAGTAATATGGGGGATGAGATTACCAGATATGTGATTAGGATTTACAGAGTTACAGAATATATGATCAATAAGAGATGGATTTGAATATTCAACAAATCTAGTTGGTTGTAAAATTTGAGGGATCATAAAATGGGAAAAAAGTATATGCAGGTAGTCATTTATATGTTCTTTTGTGTCACATTTTAGCAAGTCAAGGTTAATATCTCCTGTTATAATTACAGTTTTATCTTCTTTACTTGTTATGAAGAGAGTTCTCTCTAAATATTCTAAAAAGACTTGAGGATTTCTTAGTTTAGGATGTAGATATATAACACAAATTAATATGTTAGATTCATTTTCATTAAATATTTCAATCCAGAGAGCTTGAAACTCGCCATCACTAGAGAAACAAGACTTTGAGAGATCGTTCCGTCTGATATAATTTAATTCATGTTGAATGTAAAAGCCACATCCACTGTTTGAAGTTGATCCTGGTAGTTTCTCAAAATTATTGTAAAATTTGAGCTTAGGTGAAAAAAATGTATGATCCTTACTTAGGGGGTTCCAAATTTCAGAAAGTGCAATAACACTGAAATTGAAATCAAGATCTGCCAGAAGATTTGAGAGAGAATCAAAGTTATGGTTTAAACTTCTGATGTTTGAGTGAATTATAGAAAAGTTTTTACTATGTTTACTAGTAATACTCTTGGATAATTTATGAAACTGGTGAAGGGAATAATACTTAAAATCAGTTTCAAATGGTATTTCATTATCAGGATTGAAATCAAAATCCGAAGATGTAAAATTTGTGAAAGATAAGAAAGAGTCAAGTCTGGGAAGTGAGTCAAAATCTAAGTTGTCGACACTCGAAGTACTTAAGCAAGAGCAGTTATAATTACTATTAAAGGAAAATTGGGATAAATTGTTGATATTTTGAAATGGAAAGGATTCAGCTAAACAAGTGTAGCACGCCCAAGGTTTTTTGTAGGAAAGAAAGAATGTGACTTCGTTTTTTGTCAAAAGAGAACATTTAAGGTGAATTTTGGTGTTACAATTTATGTCAAACATTATGCCCAATATTTATTCTGTTCTCGAGTTTGATAAACAATGTTTGATTCTATTAGTTAGCTTGTAAAACATTGTTGGATTCCCGCACAAGGCTGAGCCTAGCCTTTGTATAAATAGTTACGCAGAGGATTTTGGATAAATTCCGGTCCCAGAATCCTTGTCGTCTACAATGTTTTATACACCATGTTTTACGTTCATTGCCCCCCCCCCCCCCCCCCCCCCCCCTTCCCCCCGTTCAACGTCAATGTCGGACGATGTTAGTGGACCGCTTGTATAATCCCATTGCTGGATCCTGGCGTCGAATCACGAAAGCGAGGTTGGTCATCCAGAATGATAAATGTACCCGTTTTCGTGCTATTCTCGACATGTCTTAAAACAAGTGGTAATGGAAATTTATGTCAAGAGCTCCGATATTTTAAATTTTAGCGAAGATTAAAACTGAAACCGCTAGACCGACCTCTCTTTCGTGATTCGACGACCCCCTGCGATGGATTTGCATGTGGTATATAGTTGGCTTGTTGATTTGACGACATTTGTGACGTCGCCAGTAAAGTCCTAATCAGAATCCCTATCGCACTGACATTAGTTTCATTTCCTGGCCTCAGTTCAGGGTATTGTTGGCCTTCGAGTCCCGACGTCCACTTCCACTCGACATGCCTTGATTTTCTCCAACGCTAAGCACCAGAGCTACGGTCACGTGGCGAGGGACACGGAGCACTTGCGGATGTCGCTGTTAAAGCTCGGCTGGGATGGAGGTGAGAGAATGGAAAGTTCATCATTCTTAATTCAATGACGTCAATCCTTTGTTATCAGGCTGCAGTGGAGGAAGAGGGTTTAAAGGGCGATAATTTTGTTATGTTTGGGTCCATGATGTCATAACGAAAGCAGATTTCCGTACTAATACACGGATGCCTTATTATATGACAGTGGAAACCTACTGTGACCGGGAACCGGAGCAGATGATGAGCCTTCTTCGTAGGGACCTCGGGAGCTTGTCTGGGGGTCCTATGAGGATTGTCATGGTTTACTTCATTGGCTTTGCGCAGCAGGTGTGTAACGTTTACTGACAGACTTATTGGCGTTCAATCAATATCCAGAGATTTACAGTGCGACTACTGTAACCGGGGGAGGAGGGGGAGGAGGGGGGGTTGGGTATGCCGGGCAATTCCCAAAAATAATTCCAGCAAGGAAAAATGGTACAAAAAACATTTCTTGCAAGCACTTGTTCGCCAAAAATATCGTGCAAGCGAAGTGAGACATGAATGAGATTTTTACAGTGTAAAAGAAATCGAGCAGAAGTCACACAGCTTAAAAAAACAATCGCGCAGAGCTCAGTAAAAAGGTAAATAAATATCATGCACAAACCAACTGTCACCCCCTCCCCTGAGTTCTAATGGTCACGAAAATAAAGTATTCCTGCATACAAAGCCAAGCATCTCCACAAGATGTTCTGCATTCAATAAACTGCGACTTCAGAACTAGTTTTACCGGATCGGTATAACCTGAGTACCAGTCCCTCTCTCCCAGGTTAGGATCGGTAAGGCATTGGGTCTCGCAGTAAATAACAAAGACGTGGCAGCTATGTTGGTTGATGTAACAAGAGAAGAAGAAATTCCACATTGACCGTGTTCAGGTTAAACGAGGATCTCATGAAATCTTGAATTGTGCCATAGTTGTGTGATGACTTATTTGTACTTATCATACGACCACACCTTCGAGGCTAAATCGAGTGTTCTGATTGGCTAATACTCTGTCCGGATTTAACCGTATATTTTCTTTTTATAAGATCGTAATTAACCTTACCAGATTTTGTGCCGACACGACCTCGGATCGATATTCCACAGCCAGTGCTTTAAATATGTAATCTTACTAGTGAGTAAGGCCCTGTTTATATGAAGAAATTAATAAATATAAGTTGGCCCATGGGCCCAGTAGAGTATTCTAACCCCGTCGTTCTTGTAGAGTTCAGACTCGGAAGATAACCACCTACTGGGTGTGGAAAAACAGAACGCACATTCACCAGGAGTAGACAGACAAAACAGGGCAGTCGTCTCTACCCAGTGGTTGGTGAATCTCATGTGTGAATACATATCTGGGGTAGGTACACAATCTAACTTGCAGCAGCAACAGAGTTGGAGTATAAAACTCATCACGGATGTTCTTGCAAGTAGTCTTGACTAAGTGAGTTTTTTTTACTGATCCATGCATTGACCATTTTGATTTCTACGAAAAAAAATTGCGTCGATCTGATTGAGGTAGAGTACTCGGCACCTAATACTGTTATTATCTTGTTGTAAAAATCTTCAAATCAGAAGCCGGGCTGATCATCGATCAATATATTGTGGCTTTTCAAGATAATGTAGTCCCAACAAACACATGTCATTTGGCCGTGCGTCTGGCCTCTTATAGATGTCCAGATAACGTCAAAACGTGACGAGAACAAAGACGTACGCCACGATACGCAGTCGAATGATGTTGTTGTTCTCGTCGCGTTGTGACGTCATCTGTGAATGGCTACGAGGACAGATCCACGGCAAACGTATTTCTTTTCACAAAATAAGCGAAAAGAGAAGGATACAAAAATGATTTCGTTCAAGACGCAACGTCGTCCGTGCCTCTGTACTCTAAAACACATTGCTATATATCGTCCAAGCGAGTGCACGTTTCGTACTATTTATTGTAAAAACAGAAATGAGAAGAAATCGATTTAATAAATCCAGCTCCTTTACGCCGATCCAGCCTTTACGCCGATCCAGCCTTTATCCCGATGTTAATGGCCGATTTCGTTTTTTTATCAGCCTAAGATGCTGATAGTGGATGACTTGCAGGCGAATCCAGACGGGCTGAAGATGATGATAGCTCCACAGGAAGTGCTCATTAGCTTGCCATGTAAAAAAGAAGTTGAAAACCAGTGAGTATTCAGTAAGCTCTAATAAAATAGGCCTACATTTAACGCCGCTAGCATGTAACACTAAACATTTATCAAACCTGTGGCTTCAGCTATATTAACCTGCCAGCTTCCATTTAGGAAATAAATTTTCTGTGAGATAGCAGTATTCTTATTGTTCACACTTTATATTTTGTGTGAATTATTATAATTGATGTATGTTAACGATTTGTCACGCGTTTCAAATATTTTGCAAAGGGAAATGTGCATATCATCATTTAACGTCCTACCCTTCTAATCTATGATGATACGCACATTTAGCGTCCTCGCCTTCTAATCTATGATGATACGCACATTTAACGTCCTAGCCTTCTAATCTATTATGATACGCACATTTAACGTCCTAGCCTTCTAATCTATGATGATATGTACATTTAGCGTCCTAGCCTTCTAATCTATGATGATAAAACACATTTAACGTCCTACCCTTCTAATCTATGATGATACGCACATTTAACGTCCTAGCCTTCTAATCTATTCACTTGATAATCGATATTAATGATAACATTAAAAAAATCATATACACGTGTTCAGCTTCCTTCCTTGTTGCCCCATCACCTGACTTTACCTTGAATAATGTTTTTTGTTTGTTTTTCTGTATTTATCAAGAGGAAATGTAGCCTGATTTTCAGACGGTACGAGGTCGTCCGCTCACTTCCTCCCACATCCCCGTCTGATGGACTTTGGCAGAAACCGTGTTCTGGCCATTGTTTCATTTCGACCAATCAGAGCGAAGGTTTTATTTTTAGAGAACTGAGGTATGCGTGGAATGTCTAGTGGAGCCTGCATGAAGGTGAAGCCAAGTGGCGGACGATACAAATGGACTTGATGTGGCCATGGCTTTGGAGAAAGCGTGCGAAACTTTCGGCATTTCTGAATTATTTCACGAACAGAGAAAGACATTATTATCCTTCGTTTCCCGGAAGGATCTTGGCTACCACAAGCTGCATCTATAAGGCGACGACCAGGTCGAGAATCGAGAGAGAAGAAATTAGTAGCCTTCTGCAACTTCTACAGATCGCCAGAATCACGGCTCTTTCATGCACTGCAGAATATCATGTTCTACAGCTTCAAACTTATAGAAGCAGAACGTGGAGAAACATGTTATCCTCAGACGCGTACCGGGAAAATCTGACAGGAAGTGCATCGATATCGCGATGAATCTACTAGCTACGGGCTTTGGAAAATCATTAATCCTCCACCGCTTTGTATGCCGTATTAAAATGTAATGTCTCCTAGAATGTTGGCATTTAGAAGACCAAATCTTTCATGAAATCTATTGATTTTTTAACAGATTTTTTTCACGACATTTGGGCAATTATTTATGTTTGCAGAATATTTAACACACTATTTTGACAATTTTGCTGTCCTAAAAGCTGAAACATCTTAGCGTTTTCGCCTTAAGAAGACTAAATCTGTCATGGAATGGCATGAAATTTCTACAGGAGTGAACACATATAGTGAATATGTCATGGTAAAAGTTGGATTACATTTGCCTAAATACTTATGTTTTCAGAATTTTGAACAGTCTTGATTTTGACAAATTTTAAAGTACAACAAATCTGGTAATTAGATCAGTGTTGTGACCATGCGCTTGAAATATTGTACGAAAAATCATGTTTAAAAAGTTCCTGCTGCCCAAAAAATCAGAGCACTAGCAGCTCAAACAGGATATGGTTAGGGTTAGTTCTGAGAAATCGACATAAGTTTGAAGCTGTAAAACATAAGAATTCTGCAGTGCAGGAAAGTGCGTGATTCTGGAGAGCTGTAGAAGGCTACATAATTTCTCCTCTCTAGATTCTCTACCTGGTTGTCGCCTATAGATGCAGCTGTGATGGCCAAGGTCCTTCCGGGAAACGAGGTGTAATATTGCCTTTCTCTGTTCGGGAAATAATTCAGAAATGCCGAAAGTTTCGCGTTTTCGCACGCTTTCTCCAAAGCCGTATCAAGTCCATAATTTTGTATCGTCCGCCATTTGGCTTCTCCTTCATGCAGACTCCACTAGACATTCCACGCATACCTCAGTTCTCTAAAAATAAAACCTTCGCTCTGATTGGTCGAAATGAAACAATGGCCAGAACACGGTTTCTGCCAAAGTCCATCAGACGGGGAGGTGAGAGGAAGTGAGCGGACGACCTCGTACCGTCTGAAAATCAGGCTAGAGGAAATGCATACATTTCTAGAATTCGAAAACAAAGCACTGAATCCTCTGGAGAGCTGTCACGTGACCTGAAATGGGGCAACAAAGAGGCAGGCTGGATCGGTATATTAAAGCTTTTTCGTGATTACTTTCTTTTTCTCTTTTGAATCAGGTCTCAAGACCAAAGCTACACACTTCTTCTTGCTCAGCTGCTATCAGTAAATCCAAGAGGTTCTCTAAAGGAAATTATAAGCAAGGCGTCCAGGAAACAGCATCGTGTCGTCTCCAACCTATTCTACGCCTAGGTTCGGTTGCCGCACCCTCACACAGCCTAATTGTATAAATCAAAAGGGAAACTTCATTTGATATGACGGGGGGGGGGGGGGGGGGGGGGGGGGGGGGGGGGTGGGGGGGGGGGTGGGAGGGGTATGCAGAGACAAACTTAATAGCCTTCTAAGTTTTAAACATTTTAAGATTCTGGTCCCTTCTTTTCTTTGCTATTTATTCACTTCTGCACCTCGTTTAACAAATAAAAGATGGTTGTTCATATTCTGTAAAACAATAATGCATGCTCGAGGTCTTGAAAAATTGCGGATGCACAAGCAGAACGCGAGTGCATTTAGCAGCTTTTCGAGACCTCAAAAGTGCATTATTTTGTTACAGTACATAGGGGAACCATCTTCTATTATGTTTTAAATTATAATACAAGACTTGATCTATACGTGGAAAGAAATTATCGAGCTTGCATTATAAGAAAATCAAGCACGCTAAGCAGCCAAAGAAATCGCGCGTTCTTTAGAGGCTCCCGTAATGTATATTATAAAAGAGATTAAGAGCCCCTCTTCAATAGATATTCAGTCATTTCCCTCCCCTTGTTACATTAAATAAACTTTCCCTAATGAATCAACAATGTTTATTTCATACCGTAATTTCCCGTACCTTGGCTCGTGTGCAGGCAGCATTGTTTAATTATTTTAAAGTGTTATCAAATCGGATTAAAAAAAGAGTTTTATCGGTTGATTATTGGCTCTATGTAGATTATCGTTAAGTATACTGCTTTGTACAAACTTTTGAAATGATACCATTCTAAACGATAGAGCAAATTTCGTATGAGTGGGACAAACTACGGCACGGTTACTGTACGGCATGCCGTGACATTGAAATGGCTTTCCTGTTGTTTTTATCCTGCTGATCCAATCAAATTACAGAGTTACGGTACAGTAAGTGACAGTACGGTTACGGTAAGGCTTGGGACATGCTGTAGTTTGCCCTACTCATACGAAATCTGATCTAGCTGCAAGCGGTGTACAGACATTTAGCCAACGGATTCGTCTCTACTCTAAATCTTTTGACCAGTCAGTGCGGGTGTCGTGTTTTTACCAAGTTTTTTACACAAGAAAGCCAAGTGACCAAATCTAACTTGCTAAACTCATCTGTGGGCCTGATAGAGAACTGGTATTTTATAAAGAACGGATTTTATATGGAAACTGACAAATGACGACGTCATACAAAAAGCACACCTGATAAACTTAAGTATGAGACTCGGAAAACGAACATCCGCCACCTAAACCACAAGTTGATGTGTTGTAGTTGGGTCTTATATTGTAGAACAGTTTTAACCAAGAAACGAGGAATTGTGATTCTCTTAGGTATTTTAACTGGGATATTTATCAGCTATTAGACGATTTTGGTGTCACAGTCGTCAGATAACCGAGAGCGGACTGGGTCGAAAATGACATTTGTCACACGGCGATCACGTAAATCATACATTTCTATGTACTGACGATTTTACCGTAATGACATTAATGTACGTAAAGCTATCGGTATCGAACACTGTTGTTACGAGCTCTTTGCCCTCAAAATACTTACAATAATGGGCCGTTCATAGTGTAGCAATGCAATCACGTGGTTCTACTGGATGGCAAAACAACAATCTGATTTCATTTATTTAAAGACACTTGTACGAGATCGGTAGTGTTATTAGCAAAACCTGTTTGTAAATGCTATATTCCACCTCCTATCGATCGTCGATCTTTCTGAAGTTTGATTGAAGTTTGTTTGCCGTCCAGTAACCCTTTCCCATGGGATCACGAGCGCAATTTATTGGTTATTGAAGTGATATATCAGGGCGGGAGTGAGCACGTGGCTCTTTCCAGTAAAGACTTTTCCATCATTGGTTATTGAAGTGATATATCAGCACGTGGCTCTTTCCAGTAAAGACTTTTCCATGGGATCACGAGCGCAATTCATTCGTTATTAAAGTGATATATCAGCACGTGGCTCTTTCCAGTAAAGACTTTTCCATGGGATCACGAGCGCAATTCATTGGTTATTGAAGTGATATATCAGCACGTGGCTCTTTCCAGTAAAGACTTTTCCATGGGATCACGAGCGCAATCATTCGTTATTAAAGTGATATAACAGCGCGTGACTATATCCTGCAAAGGCCGGTAAGAAGTCTCTTATGTTTATAATTATATCTCCCAGATATAGACCGTGGTAAGCCCGATTCGAAATGGTCAGCTCAGTGATTCATGTAAACCGCGGTCAAAATACCGAATCTGGATTTGATAATCCGAGAAGAATGGGTTTTCCATAGAATAAATACTTAGGGCGCTTTCCATTTACGCGACCTGATTGGTCAGTTCTTAAATGGCACGTGTCAGTTCTGATAACTGGCCGATCAGATCAGTCAGTTCTCATAAATGGGAAGCGCCCTAACATTTCACACTTTGTATTTACATAAATCCAGCTTTAGACTTGCCACAAAGTCAATCACTGAATGGGAATCGTGCTTTAAAAAAAATTCTAAAGCTCCCTAATATAACACATGCACTTTGAAAAAGTGTTCAATAGTTTTTAGTAATATTATGTATTAATAATTTAATATAACGAGGACCTTTAGGTTTGAAGTTATTAAGGTATGTAACAGTAAGATCTAGAAGAATATAAATAAACTCTAAGTACCACGTGATCGTGAGCTCGTAAAGTGTTGATATAATGAATGGCTCCCGCTTATCTTGGATCAGTAAAGTCTCAGATTACCGAACTACTTTCTTCATATCTTCTAGCCCCGTCAAAAGTCACCCATATTGTAGGAAGGCGCTTTGTTTGTAAATATTATCTTTGTTATGTAATATGTCAACTTTTTTCACAAGCCAGTGGATTTCTGGTTGGCTTATAAATCACGAGGACGCGCTCTCCTATACTAACATTTGAATGCCCCGCTTTTCTCTCCTTTGTTTCACAAGCCAGTGGATTTCTGGTTGGCATATAAATGACAAGGACGCGCTCTCCTATACTAACATTTGAATGCCCCGCTTTTCTCTCCTTTGTTTCACAAGCCAGTGGATTTCTGGTTGGCATATAAATGACAAGGACGCGCTCTCCTATACTAACATTTGAATGCCCCGCTTTTCTCTCCTTTGTTTCACAAGCCAGAGGATTTCTGGTTGGCATATAAATGACAAGGACGCGCTCTCCTATACTAACATTTGAATGCCCCGCTTTTCTCTCCTTTGTTTCACAAGCCAGTGGATTTCTGGTTGGCTTATAAATCACGAGGACGCGCTCTCCTATACTAACATTTGAATGCCCCGCTTTTCTCTCCTTTGTTTCACAAGCCAGTGGATTTCTGGTTGGCTTATAAATCACGAGGACGCGCTCTCCTATACTAACATTTGAATGCCCGCTTTTCTCTCCTTTGTTTCACAAGCCAGTGGATTTCTGGTTGGCATATAAATGACAAGGACGCGCTCTCCTATACTAACATTTGAATGCCCCGCTTTTCTCTCCTTTGTTTCACAAGCCAGTGGATTTATGGTTGGCATATAAATGACAAGGACGCGCTCTCCTATACTAACATTTGAATGCCCCGCTTTTCTCTCCTTTGTTCACAAGCCAGTGGATTTCTGGTTGGCTTATAAATCACGAGGACGCGCTCTCCTATACTAACATTTGAATGCCCCGCTTTTCTCTCCTTTGTTTCACAAGCCAGTGGATTTCTGGTTGGCATATAAATGACAAGGACGCGCTCTCTCCTATACTAACATTTGAATGCCCCGCTTTTCTCTCCTTTGTTTCACAAGCCAGTGGATTTCTGGTTGGCTTATAAATCACGAGGACGCGCTCTCCTATACTAACATTTGAATGCCCCGCTTTTCTCTCCTTTGTTTCACAAGCCAGTGGATTTCTGGTTGGCTTATAAATCACGAGGACGCGCTCTCCTATACTAACATTTGAATGCCCCGCTTTTCTCTCCTTTGTTTCACAAGCCAGTGGATTTCTGGTTTGGCATATAAATGACAAGGACGCGCTCTCCTATACTAACATTTGAATGCCCCGCTTTTCTCTCCTTTGTTTCACAAGCCAGTGGATTTCTGGTTGGCATATAAATGACAAGGACGCGCTCTCCTATACTAACATTTGAATGCCCCGCTTTTCTCTCCTTTGTTTCACAAGCCAGTGGATTTCTGGTTGCCTTATAAATCACGAGGACGCGCTCTCCTATACTAACATTTGAATGCCCCGCTTTTCTCTCCTTTGTTTCACAAGCCAGTGGATTTCTGGTTGGCATATAAATGACAGGACGCGCTCTCCTATACTAACATTTGAATGCCCCGCTTTTCTCTCCTTTGTTTCACAAGCCAGTGGATTTCTGGTTGGCTTATAAATCACGAGGACGCGCTCTCCTATACTAACATTTGAATGCCCCGCTTTTCTCTCCTTTGTTTCACAAGCCAGTGGATTTCTGGTTGGCTTATAAATCACGAGGACGCGCTCTCTCCTATACTAACATTTGAATGCCCCGCTTTTCTCTCCTTTGTTTCACAAGCAGTGGATTTCTGGTTGGCATATAAATGACAGGACGCGCTCTCCTATACTAACATTTGAATGCCCCGCTTTTCTCTCCTTTGTTTCACAAGCCAGTGGATTTATGGTTGGCATATAAATGACAAGGACGCGCTCTCCTATACTAACATTTGAATGCCCCGCTTTTCTCTCCTTTGTTTCACAAGCCAGTGGATTTCTGGTTGGCTTATAAATCACGAGGACGCGCTCTCCTATACTAACATTTGAATGCCCCGCTTTTCTCTCCTTTGTTTCACAAGCCAGTGGATTTCTGGTTGGCATATAAATGACAAGGACGCGCTCTCCTATACTAACATTTGAATGCCCCGCTTTTCTCTCCTTTGTTTCACAAGCCAGTGGATTTCTGGTTGGCTTATAAATCACGAGGACGCGCTCTCCTATACTAACATTTGAATGCCCCGCTTTTCTCTCCTTTGTTTCACAAGCCAGTGGATTTCTGGTTGGCATATAAATGACAAGGACGCGCTCTCCTATACTAACATTTGAATGCCCCGCTTTTCTCTCCTTTGTTTCACAAGCCAGAGGATTTCTGGTTGGCATATAAATGACAAGGACGCGCTCTCCTATACTAACATTTGAATGCCCCGCTTTTCTCTCCTTTGTTTCACAAGCCAGTGGATTTCTGGTTGGCATATAAATGACAAGGACGCGCTCTCCTATACTAACATTTGAATGCCCCGCTTTTCTCTCCTTTGTTTCACAAGCCAGAGGATTTCTGGTTGGCATATAAATGACAAGGACGCGCTCTCCTATACTAACATTTGAATGCCCCGCTTTTCTCTCCTTTGTTTCACAAGCCAGTGGATTTCTGGTTGGCATATAAATGACAAGGACGCGCTCTCCTATACTAACATTTGAATGCCCCGCTTTTCTCTCCTTTGTTTCACAAGCCAGTGGATTTCTGGTTGGCTTATAAATCACGAGGACGCGCTCTCCTATACTAACATTTGAATGCCCCGCTTTTCTCTCCTTTGCTGGCAAATAAATCACAATGGCTTTAATACGTCAGAGTGCTACGCTCTCCTGTAACTCGCAACAACTACGGTTTATAGCCTGGCTGCGTAGCGGCGCAAGGGGAGGGGGGGGGGGGGGGGGAGGGGAGAAACACTTCCCCCTCCCCTCCCCCCCTGCCCTTTCCCTTCCCCTCTCGTTTACTGAAATTAATAAACTTTGATTCAATATCTCGAAGTCAGTCCAGCATTTAATTAACTTTGTCTTGAAACCGTTTGACCCCTTCATTCAACATTTCGGTTTCCTGTGCCTATGTTGGGGAAGGGAGAGCACTGCGGCCTAGATCTAGAGAAGTGAAAAAAAAATAAAAAAAATATTGGAACCCTAGCCACAGGTATCCCAATCCTGAACAGTAGGACTACTAATCCTCCTGGTCCCCCTTGACCTTCCCCCAAACTACTTCAGCCAATCCCAATGCCTATTGCATCCCAGAACTTTCTCTTGGGGTAAATATAAACAAAGACTGAATCTACAGACATAAAAATGTCACTACGTTGGGGAAAAATATTTATATTGGAAATTATTTTAAAAATTGAGCAAGATTATTGTAGAGTGAAGTGGATAATGATAAAGAGCAAAGTGCACGTTGACGTTCAGACTTATCCCGATCCCAGCGCCATCCCTCCTAGCTCTTCGCGTCCATGAAGCAACAGCGGGCAACAGTATTGAAGCGAGAATCTTTCCCGACGGTCTCCGGGCGTTCGAGGGACCTATGATTAGATGCTTACCAACGAGGACGTGAATGTCTTCTCTTGAGCCAGCCGAGGTTTGCAGATTGTTTTGCCAAGCAGTGCCGTTATACAACTGCCGGGAATCGAACATGAACCGTGCTCTACCGAAAAGTTTATAACTTAATAGGCAACACTGTAAACCTCTGATCTCGTCAGTTGTCACAGTCAGATCGGCATGCAGTTGACGGATTTTAACTGAGCTGAAAACTTTCAAGTCAAACCAGGAAAACAGGAACTGAAAACGAAAAGGAAGTTCTGGACAGAGCTTTTGCATGTGCTGTGGAAAACTAATCTCGGATTTTCGAAAATATTTCTACAGCCTCATATCAAGTAGCCTACCTAGCCTGGCCTAATTTCGGTAAGCCGGGCTGTTCGCAACTGCGACAAGGCCATCAGATCCCAATAAAATGTTTCGTTCATTGGTGGATCGGTCGGTTAAAAGACACGTTAGGGGATCTGGAACCAAGTCGGCTCGGAAGACTCGCGTAAAAATTGTCATGTATTCCTCCACTACTTTTTCCTCTGCTAGTTATGGATTGACAATTTGCACGAGAAAGGCAAGAAACTAAAACTTAAAGAGCTCGGAAAAGAGGTGTAGTTAAAAAAAATATTATTCAATCGTTTTCCCTTTTTTTTTTACTTTTTCCAAAAAATTGGTGCGGTCTTAAACCATGCATTTGTTTTGGCTTTTCCACAAAAAGGGTCTGTTGGGCGATGATAAACGAAACATAAGGACGGATAAGGATAATACAATACAATACTATACAATAAATTGTATTGAAACACGATAAAAGAATGAAGTTCGCGACAGGTACTGAAGGCGTTACCGCTTGTGGGCTCGTGTACGTATTATACTAAAATAAACTAATTAAATATATACAAATTTCACATTAAAATGCTAACTATATAAAATATTGTTAAAACTAACTATCTAAAATTAACACTGATATAGAAGTAAAAGTTAACATCTGCTGTGTCCGATCATTGTTATTAAGCATCTATTTCAAATTAATAATTCAGTAATATATAAAATTATCGTTATTGTGAGTCGCAGCTTGCGGTGATTCAGCGCCGAAATCTAACTTATGCAGTGCCTGTGATTTAATAGCCATACTAGTAAAGTCCTTGACGTTAAAGGTCTCTGGTAAGTCAGGACTGATCAGGTTCCACACAATTGACGCTCTATGTGCTATAGAAGGCTTCATGTAATAGCTATATTGAAGCGTGGCACTATAACCTTATTCCTGTTGCGTAAATTGTGCGTTCTGTGATTCTTAACTAAAATATGATCCATAGAAGCGGGGTGCACTCATGGTCATAGAAAATTTTATATGCTAGTGTGGCTAACCTTACTTTGTACATTGTGAATAAAGGGTCTCATTTTGCTTCCTTGGGTACGTCCATACGGAAGGCGTATCTCGCGTAAGGCCATATATTAGCCTAGCAGCTCTACAATGTGAAAGCCATCCTTATTGGTAAGACTTCCCCAGATCGGCAACGCATATATTACGGAAGGTAAAATTATCTTAGAATACAAATCCAAAAGCGTATGGCGCGGTAGAAACCGGCTACGTTTTAACAAATTTAATTTATTAGCAAATCCTTTCTTAACCTCTAGTATATATATGACGGGTCCACGTAAGTTTGTTATCAATGGTGGCACCTATAGCAGCCTTGAGTGGGTCACCCATTTTATGTTGTGGTTCCCAAGAGACAGGGCGTTAAGCGGGCCGATGAAGCTGCCTCGATGTAATATCATGGCCTCGCACTTTTTGGGAAGAGGTATGAGGCAATTTTTCAAACTTCAATCCACGAGCTCCTTTAGCGCCTTGTTGAGAATATTAGTAACGGAGTCCACAGACTCGCCTACACGATAGATGGTCGTATCGTCAGCATACATATAAAGAGATAAGTCGCTTGTGTACAGAGTGAAAAGTGTCGGCCCCAGCACAGACCCCCGTGGAATTTCATACGTTACGTTGGCGTACTCGGACGATTCTCCGTTAATAACGGTGAACAGTTTTCTCTCACTAATATAATCTCTTAGCCAATTAAGCAGATTCCCCTTAATGCAAAAATTATGCTCACGCTTGTGAATTAGGACTTTGTGGGAGATGCTGTCAAAGGCTTTTTGGAAGTCGATAAAGGCCACACCCACGACAAGTTTGGAGTCTCCAGGTCTCCGCAACACGACAAGTTTGGAGTCGATAGCCCGTCTTCGGGTCTCCGTAACACGACAAGTTTGGAGTCGATAGCCCGTCTTCGGGTCTCCGTAACACGACAAGTTTGGAGTCGATAGCCCGTCTTCGGGTCTCCGTAACACGACAAGTTTGGAGTCGATAGCCCGTCTTCGGGTCTCCGTAACACGACAAGTTTGGAGTCGATAGCCCGTCTTCGGGTCTCCGTAACACGACAAGTTTGGAGTCGATAGCCCGTCTTCGGGTCTCCGTAACACGACAAGTTTGGAGTCGATAGCCCGTCTTCGGGTCTCCGTAACACGACAAGTTTGGAGTCGATAGCCCGTCTTCGGGTCTCCGTAACACGACAAGTTTGGAGTCGATAGCCCGTCTTCGGGTCTCCGTAACACGACAAGTTTGGAGTCGATAGCCCGTCTTCGGGTCTCCGTAACACGACAAGTTTGGAGTCGATAGCCCGTTTTCAGGTCTCCGTAAGGTGCACCAGTGATAAGTCGATGTTCCCCCTGTCCGACTCATCGTCTTTCTTGAATACGAGATTCAATCTGGCTACTTTCCAGTCGCTGTAAACTCTGTCATCTCTTATAGGCTAAGTAAATATACGGTTAATTAATGAAGCGGCGAGAGACAGTCCAGCCGCTTTCAGTACTAGCCTGGGCGAAATACCATCAGGGCCCGTTGCTTTATTTTATTTCAGCACAATAAGTTTCTTCTCGGCGACTTCCCTAGTCGCGCATCGTATATATGCAAGGATTGGCTTTTTTTTACATGCCTGCATGGTACCTGTTGTGGCTCGATGGTATCTGCCAATTTCTCTCCAATAGTAGAAAAGAAACTGTTCATTACTAGGTTAGCCTTCTCTTTCAGTCTTCAATCAGTGCAAGCTTTCATTATCGCGTTTTAGTGGTCCGATTACTTTTCGGACTTCGGGATTTGTAGCTCTGGACAGTACCGGTAGGTTAATTCCAGTAGGCGGCAGTGGTCTTGAAATAAGCTGCTTTAGCATTTCTGATATGTTATTTCATTTCTTAGTTTCTTGTAATCAGCCCACTTCTCAGCATCCTTTGTTTCTATGTCTTTTTTGAATGTTTTGAATTTTAGATTCATTTTGAGCTTTATTGTGTTATTGACCCATGGATGGGACGACACGCTACGCACTTTCAAGTCCTTATATGGAGCGTGGAGATCACATATGCTTGGCTGAATCGTTACCAGGCCCAAAGGGCGTCATCACTGTCCTCACGGTGGAAACGTGTAAGGACGTAAAATCGTAGGTCCACTGACGGAGGCAGGCCTAGAAGGGACCTTGAGTCCTATTGTTTGTACATGTACTCCTGTGATCAGGCTCTGGTCAGGCTCTGATCCGAACGTCTCAAATCAAATCAAATCCGAATCAAATCAAACATTTTATTGGAATGGCCTAATCGCTGTGCAGTGTGCTGAGTTTACGCCGTCCCCAGGCAATTCTGTTCTGACTTCTGGCACTGTAATTTCCCTGGGTCCCAGTGTACGGGAAAGTGATCATAAGTTGGACTTGGACGAGAAAAGTGCCGGGTGGATTTTGTTCAATTGGGACAAGACCAAAAGTTTGATTCGTTTTAAGGTCTCGATAAAGGTCAAGAGACCATCTCTAAAGGTTCAACATGGAAAAGTTGCGAAAATACTTTTTTGCAAATTCTAAATCTAAAAGCCCTAATTTAGCACCACAAAAAAAATATAACTAAAATAATGCGACTTTCTGATTTACCGCTAAAAAATGGCGCGAAAAATTATTGACAGCTGCTGTCATTCACTGATCTCGGTGTCCTATAATTTTCTGCGCTACTTTTCGTTTGTAAGATTTCCACATTAAAACAATGCCCCAAAAAGTAAAAGTAGATCGTCGGCTTCGTGGTATTCAAAAAAGAAGAAGAAAAAAGAAAAGTAGATTTAATTTGTGACAATTTATTTTGTAAGTAAATTTGGCAGCGGGTATAAAGTTTTAAGGACAAACAACGCTGAAGGAATTCATACTAAAGGCCAAGAAGTTAGAATCATCGAAGACCGAAAGTCCACAAAGAATCAAACAATAATCCACCAGACATTTTCAGCAGGAAGCTAAGGTTTGGCGGATTTCAGCTTCAGCGCGATGAAATTAGGAATGTGACGATATGGAGCGGCAGCGCTTCAATGGTTTTCCTTGCTCTGACATCGTTCACTTACTGCCCCTGGGTCTCCGAGGACGGCATCGGTATAAAACAATAAAACCGCCTCTTCTCAGTCAAGCCTGTGTTCTGAGAACTTTGAATCGGTCACCGAGACACTGAACACAACACGAATCGCTCTGATTGGCTAAAGTTAATGAGCTTATCCTTGGAGGCGGGTTACCCAATGTTACCCTGTTCCTAATGAATCCAGAGGTCCTTGCTAGGAGAACTACTATTAAAGCTAGGAGAAACTACTACAAACGAGACGAGAGATCCAGAGTCCGAGAAGTTTATAGAACCTCTGGCACCTAGTGTAGGCCTAGTCAACCGTGAAATGAAACAGAAAACCTTTGTCGGGTTTGTTTCTCGGCTCTTTTTTTGGCCAAAAACAGAACTTTTCCAGTCTTTACGCGTTTTGTCCAGTTTTATTCTTAAATTTCGTAGAAACTCAGCCGTGTGAAAATTTTTCATTCTGGTTTCATGACCTGGTTTGTATAAAAATGGGATGAAAATCTGTAATACGCAACATATAAAAAAATCTCCGACACCCTATTTTAGACAATTTAGATGGAATTCGAAAGGATAACTAAGAATTTTCCCCCCAAAGCCTGAAAGGCTGAACTCCTTCTGGCAGGAGTCATTTAACTCCTTTGTCAGTCAAAACGGATTATATATATATACTTTCTCAAGAGAAAATGAGGGAAGATCCGGCCTCATTGTCCCAATTCAGATCACGTGACAGCTCTCCAGAGGAGTCAGTGCTTTGTTTTCCAATTAGAGAAATTTGTACATTTCCTCTTGGGATACAGAAAAACAAGAAAACATTACTCAAGGGAAAAATCACGTGATCTGAATTGGGAGCTAACAGTCGGTCTATTCAAGACTTTTAAAACGGTATAAAGCGATACTTCGTGTTGATAAACAATACAATTATTATGCTAATAGTGATCTGTGGTTGGCACATTAATGACAATGGATCATGTGCAGTACTTCTATGTGGCTTTAATTGCGTCGCTGCAAGAGCATTTTTCCGAAATATGACACCTCGAACCTTTTTTGTCCTTTTTGGTCAGCATTTGAAGCTATCTTCGGCATAGCCTGCTAGCGACTTTTATGGGTGTTTTTTTGCTAACTGATGTTTTCGGATTGGGCTACCTGTGGCGCGCGGTAAAAATGGGGCGAGGATAAAAGGGAAGGAGGGGGGAGGGGAAGGGGAGAAAAGGAAATAAGAGCCTGCCTGGCGAAATACATGTCGTTCAAATGGAATAGTTTTTTTTCCGGCTCGAAATACTGGGTTAAGTAGTCCGTTCCCGTCTCACTGAGAGTAGTTTCGAATATTGACTGAACTTCGGCACCCGCCAAATGCAGAAGAACCGAGCTCTTTTCTGTTTCTTGTCTGTGATGTTTGAAGCTATTAGATAATATTCCAACCCTTTCACCCATTTCGACCAGCGGTGCCCTAGCCTGCGTAGCTTGGCTTTCGAGAAAAAGGAAGAGCAGGGGACTGGGGCCACTGGGGGCGGAAAAAGAGGGGACTTTTGATCACACGAAACAGAGAAAGGCTGGATCGCCGGTCATTGTAGTGTACATGTAGTTGCCATTACTAGAGTACGATCATCCTCGTCGCCAAATTTAGTATTCTATATTCTATGGGGTTCTAGTATTCACTTTACTTACTAATACACACTATATGTATTCGGAGCACATCGCTACTAATCTTTTATTCTCCCGTATCTCTAATATATTTACATCAATCACATGTCCTAGATATTTGCATATTACATATCATCACCATATTATATTACACTATTAGTACAAACACTAAACGCATGACGATCATCTCACCAGGGGCGAAACTCTAAAATTAGGTGGCAGTTTCCTTTACTCCCCTCCCCCCCCCCCCCCCCCCCCCCCCCCTCCTTCCCTTTTCTCCTCGCCCCATTTTGACCGCGCGCCACAGGTATCCCAATCCGAAAACAAATTAGCAAAAAAACACCGATAAGAGCCGCTAGCAGACAATCTTCGGCAGTGCGAATTGCCGAGTATGAATTTTGAAGCGCAAATCAGGCGAGGGAAAGGCAAACTAGGCAGTTCAGGAAATTAAATCACAATCTGAAACTGATTAAATTCCGATCTGTGGATTAGCCGGGTCCTGACTTTCATCAGGTTGTTTCAGGTTCGTTAGAAATTCATTTTTTTTTTCAACCAACCCTGGGCGCAAGCTATTGAAAACGAAACAGAAAAAATGAGTCCATAAATCTGTATATTACGGTAGGTTGTTATAATATTTTAGACTGAAGAAACCAGTACAACTGGTCACGTGGTCGTAACATGTCTGCAGTCACGCCACTTTATGCATAAATTTATTGATTACCTGACATTGACCGTCATATGTTTTCGCAAATCAATGCACGATCTACGTGTTCAGTAGTAAAGACCTTGCTACTTTGCTTTTAGCCGAGATTAAAGCAGCTTTTATTCCGTATTTTACAGCGACTGACATTTACGACCATGTCGTCAAAATCACTTTTTTTTCTTCTTTTTTATCGATCGATATCCAAGCGGTTTTAAACCCCTGGCGGCTTATCGACACTTAAAATATTAAATTACGCTTAGAATGGATGAGGAAAGTCGAAACACAAAATGCAGAAATCATAGTTTTACAGTTAATTTCTCATATATATTAAAAGAAGTACCGTATATACAGCCTATATAATCTGGTTAAACATTGTTTTGAGTGCAAAACACGCTCCATTGAGTTCCACGTCGGTCGATTTGACGAGCGTTACTGATTGGCTGTTCAGCAGTCACACTGAACCACCAGATATTAAGAGCGCTGTGATTGGTCAATTCAACATCATGCGATAACATGCGACGTAAAGAGAAAGGCCACAGTTTGGCTCGAACGGGATTGTTCTCTCTTGGATTTCTCTCTAAATACTACGATTTCTAAGCCTGGTTTCATTTCATTGGATGTCCTGATGCATTGCTTTCTGTGTGGGAAACAGTCTGTATCGGCAGGACAATTTCTTTTTCACATGTTTCGTAAAATAGCTCCAGCAATCGTGAACACTGTCGTTCGAGGAGTCGTCTTGTTTCTTATTGGAGGCTTTCTAGCAATGATGCTCTTCGTTCTCTCTGTTTTACCCGAGGCTCAAAAAAGACGATGGGGGTTCTTCCCTATGGAAATAATCACAAGAGTTTACTCTACGTTCTGGTGGATTCCTCCGGGTTGTGGGACTTTGGCAGCATTTATTGGACTAGTTTGTCCGTGCCTTGACTCCAAGCTTGGTAAGCCTCATAATTTTCAACGCGAGTGGTCGAGTGTCGCTCGTTGTGTCACGATGTTCGTTGGTCTCAGCCATGCTATAGCTGTATCCTTTTCAGTGCTGACGTTCACCATTTCTAGGGTTCTAGAGGATCTGTTCGTATTGTTGGAGCATTCACTGATTCAGTTTTCAACTTACTTTATTGAATTGTGGTACTTACAGTTCTATCTACTAAATCTAGTTATTTCCGGTAACCAGGGGCAGGAGGCGCTATGACGTACATACACGTAAATGTCTTAATATTTTTAAAATATGTTTTAGAACTGGTAAAACGAAAATGCAATATGGTAGTATTTCTTAGGAATTGGTTATAGATTTATTGTCAATATCTAACTATCTCCAAATTGGTTTAGACCCATAGTCTAAACATAGAGGGGTATCTGGTAGTCCGAAATTTGATTTGTTTTTTTTCCAAATAGTTAAGAATTTTTGCTCATAATTTCACACTGTTGATTGTAAGAAGGGGAGTACCACATTGTACTTATTTTATTTAGTCCAGGAGCATGTTCCCAGATTAGGGTATTTTTAGAATCGGGTTGCCCCAGTGATTTTATGCAACAATGTACAAGGCAAACAATGCTTCCTAATTATTTATGAAAAAATATAATATATATAGGCAATCCTAAGAGCAGAGCTCCCAGTAATCAAATACGAAGAGATGCACATTATTACATATATGTAATGAAAAAGTTGACGGCATACACAAAAATAAATAGTGCATGTGCAGAGTTGCACGTACATAAAATGTGCGCAGATGTAATTACAAAAATAAATACCGTACTAAACGTGCAGATGAGTTGCATGCACAAATATAATGGAAAAGATGATGGCATAATTATAACAGAAAGAATGTGTATGCATGAACATGGAGATGTAACAAAATTTAAAGTTGGAAATTGAATATTTTATGCATTATGGCAAAAAATCAGACTGATGAAAATCACAAATTCCCATAAACTGGATAATTGACTGTAAATGATAGGACAGTATCATAGCAAAGGTCATGCGTGGGCCTTTGGCCAGCTGCAGGAGTGGAGCACCATACGTATAGCATGAGTGAAATTTTGTTGCCCATCCAACCAGTGCACCAGTCCTGAATTGCTTTTGTATGGCTATTTAACGCTGTCCTGTCATTTATACATTCAATTCTCCTGTTTATGGAAATTTGTGATTCTCCAAATCGAGCAGGCCGATTCAGGACTCTAAAACCTCACATCTTCATGTGCTGGTGCACTGGGCAGTTGGTTGGGCAGGCAAGAACATCCAGCAAAATTTCACTTGTGCTATATGTATGGTGCTCTGCTCGTGTGGGCCTTCCACCATTATTGCATGCAATGAGAGAACCTTGCCATTCTGTATGTAATTTATTCACCTCTGGTGTTCTGAAAATACCCTGATCTGGAAATGTGCTTATTCACAGACCCAGTATGGGAGATGGACACTCCTGGTAATGGGCTCCTGCTTAGCCTTATTTCAAGAGCTTCGAAAAGATCATCCAGAGAATGCACGAAATGCGAATGTGGCTGCACTTAATTTGGCAGCATACTGTGGAAGTATTTTATTATATTTTCAGTAAGATTTATAAGTTTGAAAGTGAGTACTGAACCCTTGTGAATTTATCAAGGTTTTACAGTGTGACTTTACAGTAACCAGAACAACTAACAATGACCACTAAATACGTTGCAACATGAAAAATAAAGCATTCCAAAGCATAAATCCTAGCGCATCCATGTGAGATTTTCTTCATTCAGAAGAATTTGACTTCAGAACTAGTTAACCAAATTTGTCTTTTGCTGGATTGAAGCTCAAGCAAGTCTAAATGCTATTGTCTTGTAATCAACACTGATTGGCTCAAGTAACCACAGTGCTGACTACTGGTTCTCATAAAAAGGTATAACTTTGTGGTGCGATATCTTTAAAGCCTTTCTTGCTTTCCAAAAAAAAATGATTTCAAAGTGATGTGTTAGACAGTAGGGACTATTTTAATTAAGGAAGACTTTTGGTAAGGGAAACTAAAAAAGTCATTCACATTCGGTGTATGAACCTGAATCTAAATTTTACAACAGTGTTATGAAAATGTAATGATATTGTAGATACGGCCACTTCTAATATTACTGTACTTTCTGTTTTAAAGTGGATTGAGATATTTGTAAAGAAAATATGCCTTATGTTTCTCTTGATGTACACAATCATAGAAAGGCCCCATGTTGAAGAAAGGTTCATAGAAACATAGCCATGTTTGAGAAAACCCTCTTGCCTTAATTCCTAGAAATGTCAATAATATCTACAATGCACCTGTACATGTAGTTTTATATAGTTTTGATAAATCACAGAAATGTTCATAATTAATTGTTTATGCTTGTCAGCCCATCTGACATTTATTCCCAATTGCAAGCTTGCTAGTAGCCCACATTTAATTTTTGATATATGCTTCACTTGTTACACACAAAAGGTTTCAATATGAGGTTCAGGGGTAGATTAAATGTATTCTTTTCTCAGAGAATACCAGGGAGAATAGTTAAGTAAGTTACTCTGGAGCCTCGTATTAACGGTTTAGCTCCTAGGTGCCTGTTCACCAAACGATCCAAAGTACATGTACATAGCCGAAGTACACAAAACTGCAACAAATTGCAGATTCCTAAGTGTAGAACTGCCTTAAATGCCAACAGTCCTTTGTGTACAGAGCAACTACACTTTGGAACTCTCTGTCTGACAATCTTAGAAACATCAAGTCTATTAGTATTTTCAAGAGAACTTTAAAGGAAGATCTTTTAGAGAGATGGGATTTACAAGATATCTAAGTAATTTGTATGCAACACTTGTTCTTAATTAATTAGTTATTATTATGCTTCAGTCATGTTATATATCGATGTATATTGTATAATTATATTGTATAAACTTATAATTTTCATATTGTGCTTTTTAAAAGATTGTAAATTAGATCTGAAAATACCTTTGGGGAGAATCTAATAAACTCTATTGTAATTGTATATTGAAATGTTTGTGCATGATAAGTGAAGCAATTTTATCGAAACTGGCCTATTGTTGTACAACTTGGACTTAGTTCCTAGTCTATGCTGGGTATAGTCTAAAGGAAATATTAATGACCATTAACAGTAAGTTGTTCAGTGTTGTTGCTAAGTGCCAACTGCCCCACAAATTTCACCAGCTGAGAAAGACCCAATTACCAGCCATCATGTCACTGGCAAACAAAGACATCAGGCAAAGGCTGGCTGTATTAACACTTTAACTGGCTGCTATTTGTCTTAACTGTGTTTCTTAGAAATTAAACTTTCACAGCAGTAGTAAGCTGTTTATATTTGTGGGTCTAACATCACTACTGCTATGGTGGCTGTTTGATCGTTCTAAAAATGGCTTTGGTGTAGCTGTTGTCAGTGCGCTAGCTGCTGCTCTGGTAGTCTTCATCCTTGCATATCTTGGAATTTACAGGTATGTTTGAAACTTACAATAATTTATTAATCCATGCAACAGAAATTATTACAGTTTCTAATGGTGGTCGATGTAGTGTATTGAATGTGAGTATGGTACATGTATATATTTTAGTCCAATTTGTTGCTATTCCTCTTTCGGATGAGGATACTGCAATACCTGTAGGAATGCCATTGAAATTATATTGGAGATAATCTCAAAAGTCTTATTAAATAAAAGAGAACCTCAGGTGAAAAACAATTTTCCTTTTGGATAATGTCTAAATATATACATGTAGGGCTGTATTTGTCTCCTGTGAACTGTACACTAGAAGTCATTTCACAGGGGAAAAACAATAGGAAGAGTTTGACTTTCCTGGGAAAAGTTGAACTCGTCCCATTAATGTCAGATGGGTTTTGGCAAAAGCCATTAATTAAAGTCTTATTTATTTTTTCTCCCTGTGTTTATGGACCAATTTTCCTGTCCATAAAACTCATTTGAATTTCCCATCCACCGCCACTTTGGATCTTGTGACATCACAGTGGCTCCTATTGTTTGTACATAACACAAGAGCTGATTGTTTACTGAGCAATAGATTTAGGCATTCATAAAGACAATATTGTTTTTTTAGCTGAGGTTACTTGTAAGGGACAGTCGTGTTATTTAGAACTTATAATAATATTTCGTGTTTTTTAAATATGCATAGGGCCATACTTCAGCATTTCTTGGTAAGAGTAGATTTGACCAATATTTTAAAGTTCCCAATCATACAGGACTAAAGCAATTCTTTCACACAATCTCAATCTCACATTTTGTGACTCCAGAAAATATCCATACCTTCCCCCATGGAGTGGACTGGAAATTCCAAGGATATCAGGGTCTCAAAGGCATAAATTTCCATAGGGGAGGGGGTACATGCAGAGCTTGTTTTCCAGAATCCCAAAATCCCCTCCATGGGGAGGGTAAAAATTGGATATTTTCTGTAATGACACACAGGCATCATTTAGGATTTAATGATTATATTCATTGTTTCTTGCTTTGTCAGCAAAAAGCTGAAAGATCAACATTACTGTTCTGTTTTCCACCAATGCAAGTTAATTACCAGTGACAAGTGTTCACAATAAATGTATGGTATAGTCTATGTATGGTATAGTCTAGAGGTAATAGTGAACAATCACGTACCAAAGTTGTTGTCGGTAGATTGTCGGCCGACAACATGCCAACAACTACATGTACGTAAATTCCACCGACAACCACATGAAATCGGCTGACAACCTGCAGACACGTTTTTTACCGACAATCTGCCAACAATCTACCGACAATCTGCCGACAATCTACCAACAGCCTGCCGACAATCTACCAACAACCTGTACCAACAGCCTGCCGACAATCTACCAACAACCTGTACCAACAGCCTACCGACAATCTACCGACAGCCTACTGTACCGACAACCTAACGACCGAAAATTTGGTATATGATTGTTCACTATTACCTAGTCTAGATATGTATGGCATAGTCTGACTATGGTATAGTCTGAATTGTTGTGGTATTTCCTCAGATATAGACAAGTTGTTGCAGTAGTCCCAGGACTTTTCTTTGCTGGAGCAGTTACATTTGGGAATATAGGGAGACAACTAGCTATGGTATGAACAAATCATGAATGTATTTTTTAAAGCAATATTTTAGTATTCAATGTAAGTTTAGTCACTGATGCTCAGTTCTAATGTTTAATTCAAGACTTCTCAAACATATTAAATTAATAATTCATCAGGTCAACACAATATCAGAACACATGGCCACGAGGAGTATTAATTCCTAACACATTCGGTGGTTTTTAGATTTTCAAAATCTAAGATTTTTTTGCAAAAAATTATAATCTTGTCTTCTGAAATTCTTGCTTCAACTTAATCTATTCATACTATGAATCTATCTGGAGATTGTTAGAAATCATTATTTTAGAAATTGTTTCCCAATACAACTTGTATTTCAAAACTTAGATTGCTAATTTTAAATATTACTAAATTGGAGTTTGAGAAGCCATGTAAAACACTGAGCTTCTTTTAGAAGCAAGTTTTTAAGGGCATGTTCGATTGACTGTATTCCAGCATAAGAATAGATGGAATACTGTCTCTGGAAATCACTGGTTCAGGCAAATTTTGCACTGTAAGCTACAAACACTTGCTGACATATGATATTCAGAATGCATTTAGTATTCCAGTGGCTAAAAATCCCAATAATAGGTTTGTAGTGATCATTCTGTGTGTTCTTATTCTGAATATGGTCAATTAAATGCACCCTAAATTCAATGAGACTGAAAACCAAGGTTTTTCAACCCTTGTATTTAGAAATTGCAGCTTTGAAAACATTGTGTGTTTTACATTATTACTTCTACATTTAGTATTCCAGGGTAGACTCAAAAATAATGTTTATACTGGTAATTATTTTCTTCATGAATATTTTAGTAGCACTAAAATGATGCAGTATGGGTGAGGTAAATCTGTTCTAGAGTTTTTTAAACATAAGCTGACCGTTTAAGAGCCCAGTCACAGACTAGCAATTAGTACAGAGAATTACTTGCCAAACTTATTTTCCATATTTGGAACAGGACTTTACCTTTATATAATAATTTTAAGCAATAACCTACTTGTATGTGGCAATGAAATGTTCACTGATATTTGTCCAAAGATATTGGTTCCAATGAATCTGAGAGAAGCTCTAGGAAAACTGAGTTTTGAGCAACATTATGTCTGATCAGTTGATATTGCAATCTCATAAAGTAGGTTGTTATCTTAACCGTACCAGAGCATAAATTTTGTGCACACTTTGCTTACAGGAGGTGTATATGTTCACTGTCATCTGGCAGTAAGCAAATACAGAATCATCGCATTCCACCAATCATTTGCGAGAGAAAATATTTGATGGGTTAGGTGTAATAAACTCTAGAAAGTCAAGATTGAAGTTTGTTGGTATTAATTTTCCAAATGAAGTGATTACACTGTATGTGTAAGTCTGCAACATGAACATAATTTCCATACATCAGTACATAATACAACCATTAATACCTGTAAAATAAACAAACAAAAAATTGTTAGGCACATATTCCATGTTGGAACACCCTTCCAAGTGAGGCTGTAATTGCATCAACTGCCAGTAACCTTGTTTCATTCCTTTCCTTGTCAGTATACAAATTCTGTCTGGATTAGTTTATGATGCTAAATTGGCTCTAATAAACTGAAAATAGCTGATGTAAAACGTGTACTGAACCATATTATTGGTGGAAATTTCTTAATAATGTCTGCAATTTTATTCATTATCGTTCAAGAGCTTATTCACATTTAAAAAAATATTTATTCAGTATATAGGTATTCTTTTTTTTAATTTACTTGTGTGTTTATTCTTCAGGTTGAAGTTGGATCTACAAAACACAAAGAGCATGTTGATTAAATGTGTATTATTATGGCTTATAAAATAGATGTAAATATGTGCTGTAGTACAATGCATAAAATGCTTGATATCACAGCCATGTATTCTTTATAAGATGTCTACAACAGTAAGGACACTGTAAATATACTTATTAGATAATTCTACCAAGAATGCAAGACATATGCACAAGCTGGAACCAAATGTGAGACTGTATTTTAGGTACGAGTAACAGTCAAATGGTTTCCTGTCACCATGGTAAATACCTTTTCTCAAGCGAGCGTGCAACTAGGTTTTTGGTTATAATGGAAAGAAAATGTCATTTCTTGGCAGAATTTATATAATAAACAACTTATTAGTAGGCTAAGCATCTAATATGGCTGTGTATTTTTACTCATAGTTTGCATCTTAGCTTGTAAAAATACACAGCTGTACATGTATAAGATCTGTGAAAAGTGCTTTAGAAGGTTATAGAATGAAAATACTTTGGTTTGAAGAGTAGAATTAAAATATTGAAAGGATGGTTATATTTTATGGAAGGGTTAGAATGGAAAGGTATTGGAAAATAAGTGAAATTCAGATGTAATGGTCATAGGATGGCAGGATTTAAGTGATTTGTTGTAAGCTATTTTGGGAATTTTGTCAAAACAGGAGTGCATGTGAAGTTTTTATAGACACTCTTTGGATCAAGTCAATCTTTCATAATTTGCTAAAAGACTTTATATTTCTATAAAATAATTTAAATCAAACAAAACAATAAAGGTCTTCATTTAGATTTTACAGACTTAAGTGGTTGGTCTTGATTGACTTGTGATGATATTAAAAGGGTTGTGGCATGGTGTTAGCTATCCAGCCTGGACATATTATTTTCAGCAATTTTCATATGAACTAGTGACAAACTTGGCACACACGTGGGATGGTTAAATCAAAGCAAATATGCCAAAAATGACTAACAAACTGTGTATAGACAGTCTTCAAGGAACATATTGCATATCATTTCAACCAAGTAGTGAAGGAGGAGACTAATTATTGTTTGTAGCCAATTACCAGCCACTAATTGAACATTGACTCCATACATGTGCAACACCATGGCATAGCCCCTTTATTATCTTACCATTATCTATGTGTTGTAAAACATGTACACAGTGCAAGCAGATTTGAGTTTAAAAGTGCAATGAAGTATATATATATATATATATATATATATATACAGCCACGTGCAAAAATTCTGACCCCCCCCCCCATGAAAATGATATACTTATATCGGTTGCATCATGGGTAATCCAAAAATGTGCTTTTCAGTCATTTTTCTAATAAAAATTATACCAGGTAGGATTTAAAAATGTACGAATAGAACATTTTTAGACCACATGGGTCTATCAGTTAAAGAAAACAAGTGCTATTTTCAGTTTTAGTTGTACTAATTTATTCCATGCGTTTGCCACTGGGTCCGGTCGACCGAAACGCTGCTATGACTTCAAGGAACTCACTATATTCTGAACTTTACTTTCTCCACGTCGCACTAGCTAGGTTTATTCTATATCCCTAAATGAGGCTGAAGTATTCACTAAATTGCATTCAAACCTTGGAGCCTAAGTTTAAGTTTATTATCAATTTGAAACACGTTCTATTTTATCTTATGGCAGTTCCACCAGTCGTTTGCAATTCTGCCAAACAAACTGAACCAAATTCAACACTTCAAAGCCAAACGCAGCTAAAACATTGTTGCCGTTATGAAGTCTGCAAAAGAGCTAAAATTTCACTGGGAACACACCAGTTTTCTTTTGTGTTTTTTTTTTGCGACGTAATTATTTCGCATATGAAGTATTGATCAAACATATTTTATTTTATTCAGAATTGAATGCGGGCGGTTTTTGTTTTGATGTCGCGATGCATATTTAATTATATTCTGACATATCTTGCAGTTAACGACGTTAGAACTCTACGCGAGATAAATTTTAAGTTATATAAAGTGGTTAAGATTTAATCAAACTGTGTATCATTTGAATGATTGTCGGGAATACCAATAAATTTACAACCTAGTGAGGCCAAAGTAAATAATAGGTTTACTTATGAATAAGTCTCAATGTGAGTTTAACTGACGAATGTAACACGCAGGATAAATTATTTTTACACAAGACCAAAACCATTTAATTCTGGTCCATAATTTAAACAGATTAAAACAACTTCGGTTCTGATCTTTCTTTCCTTTCCAATAACTAAATGCGATTTTTACAACCGCATTGCGGACTTCATAAAAAAATGTTCTTAGCTACGCTGTGTTTAATTTTAAATTTGGTTGAATGTTTGGCAGAATCGCACACATCGAACTACCATAATATAGAACGTGTTTCACATTGATAATACGCTTAAACCTAGGCTCCAAGGTTTGAAATCAATTTAGTGAAATATATACTTCAGCCGTCATTCAGGGCAATAGGGTAAACCTAGCTAGTGCGACGTGGAGAAATTAAAGTTCAGAATACAGTGAGTTCCTTGAAGTCATAGCAGCGTTTCGGTCCACCGGACCCAATGGCAAACGCATGGAATAAATTAGTACAACTAAAACTGAAAATAAAACTTATCATCAGTTCAACGGATGGGCCCATATGATCTAAAAATGTTTAACTCGTACATTTTTCAATCCTATACCTGATATATTTTTGGTTAGAAAAATGTATGAAAAGCACATTTTTGGCCATGATGCAACCGATATAAGTATATAAGTATATAATTTTCATGGGGGGGTCAGAATTTTTGCAAACGGCTGTATATATACTGTATTAAAGTAGAAATGTTGACAAATAATGCCAATAGAATACATACATTATGGGATATCTTCAAAGATGTGATTTCAATCAACCTGACCCAAGAGGCATCTGAAGAATGTATTTCAGTTCTGATTGCACATCCCGGGCGGATTTAGGGGGAGGTGGATTGGGTCTTTCGCCCCCCCCCCCCCCCCCCCTCTGGGTTGGACTGGCCAAATTGCAGCATTTTACAGAGGCAATGCATCTTCCTGAACAAAAAAATTCAATGATGGCCACCCCCCTTCAAAAATCCTGGATCTGCCCCTGCACACGAGGAAGTACATGTATGGTATACTTGGTATATATTGGCATAATATAAAGGCTTAAATGTCAAATATATACTTTAGATATATTTCATGTTGTGCAATCTGTCTTGGAATATATTTTCGTTTGCCCCTTCAGTCAGGCTTATCAAAAAATTGTTTTAAAGCTATTCCATTGTGTTATGTATATTTTATCAGTATATATGTATGTAGAACTAGCCTGTGTTCAGCCTGCCCATTAATCTCTGAAGTGTATGATGGTTGTACAGAGGCTACAGTAGAAGAAGACGGTGCGAGTTTATTTGAGTTCTGTGAAAACATGAGAACCTATGCATTTGTTTCATATGTTTATCTTCATGTGCACTTGTAAATGTTCTTGCTACCATTTGTTCCATTAAAATATGTAGATAGTATTTAACTCATCAAGACTGGTATAAATATTATATAAAAATATAACAGTGAAGATGACTAGAGATTCAAGTGGTTGGTGCATATGGTTTTCCTCAGCATGCGTTAGTGCTGTTACTGAATGTAAATATAGTTTTATTAAATAAACCATTAAGACGATGAGGATTGTTCATGATTTCTACCAATAAACGAGTTCAAACAAACTCATTCCTAACACTGAAATGTGCTGATCATAAATAAACACTCGCTTTTTATTGCAGAAGGTAGTTGCTAGTTTTGAAAACAAACTCACCCAAATGTTATTCAAAACAAAATCAACCATTCCTTATTACAGTGGAACCTCTATATAACGGCCCTCTATTAAGCGTCCACCCTCTATATAGTAGTCCAAAAAAAATTCCCGGTCAAACTTTGTAAATGAGACCTATTAGGTGGTCACCTCTATGAAGCAGGCGCGGCCACCTTTCGGCGGTCCTGTCTTTAACTATCTTTGTATCGCTTTTACCACACCCACCGATATCATGTTTCAGCTGACCTCTATTAAGTGGTCACCTCCATATAACGGCCACTAATTCTCGGGTCGAGGGTGACCGTTATAGAGGTTCCACTGTACATCATTGCAATTGGAAAATAGGTAATTACACTCACGATCGGTCTTCTTTTCTCTCTTATGGGGCAGTTTCTCCTCTTCGAATCCCATTGATCAGCTTTTCCCTTCAACCCTGCAGAACACTCGCTTCCAATCTCCTAGTTCTTTATCCGACATTGGCTCACTTGAAGCAAATCGCTGGGATATTCTGCTGTACAACTCGTGACGGTCTGTAGTATCACATTCCGGTTTAATTTCAAGCAAGCCAAAAATATTTAAGTCAAACTGCGGTAGCAGTACAGTGAGCCAGTAGAATTAAGAATACTTTGAGCGGAGTGATAAACATATCTTCATCATAGTCCAACACCGCCATACGTCTCCGGGTCCACATTCTACAACTGAACACACTCGATACCGCTACACGAAAATGTTCATAATTTGCATTAGACCTTTTTTGCTTTAATACTGCTAAAACAACAGCTGTACAATACGAAAGACTTCGCGGAATATGAACACCTTCGCATCTTTTTGTCTTCAAATTCAGTACTATTGTTTATACCTACAGCACTATTTCTGGCGCCTATCAGTTTCATTTTGCATGGCGGCCAAACTATTTCTTTGGCAACTGAGTACATTCAAAAGTAAAAACTTTCCTATTGTTTTACTGTGCACGAACTGAAAATAGTGCTTCATTAGTCATCGAGGTCAATACCGCTAAATCTGCTATTCGTATATCCGCCATTGTTACGGAATAGAAATAAGTATGCACCAGAGCGTGCCAGAGCACACTGACAACAAAAAGAAAACTCGGTTGTTAAAATTCTGGTTGGATATTTGCATTGCAATGCGCTCTCTTATATTGTTAACTTTTCACGTGCACTAGTTAAAGAAAACATGGAAGGCTCAATATAGTTCCTGATTTTTCAATAGACCGTGTTCTTTAACACTATTCAAACTCTAAATTAGTCGTGCTTGTTTAAGAGGGTGTTGGTGTCATGCAAGAATGATGGTTTCAATGGCGTTTCATTACATTGAAACTGCTTTTCGTAGACTTCAGTATCCTTTATTGTTTGGGCTCGTCTTTGTTCACCTGCCGTTTTTCCTCACCCCGTAAGAAATGATTGACCTAAAAGATTATTGTTTCATTTCTAGCAATTTTTTAGGAAACTTCACCACCGATGATATAAGACGTTTGTATACCTTCTATAGCAGTATATAACTTTACATATCACTCGGTGTACCCGCACATGTGACTCGGTGTACTCGCACACCTCGCCTGGTGTACCCGTACACATTTCACTCGGTGTACTCGCACACCTCGCCTGGTGTACCCGTACACATTTCACTCGGTGTACTCGCACACCTCGCCTGGTGTACCCGTACACATTTCACTCGGTGTACTCGCACACCTCGCCTGGTGTACCCGTACACATTTCACTCGGTGTACGTCGCACCCCTCACTCGGTGTACGTCGCACTTCTCACCCGGTGTACGTCGCACCCCTCACCCGGTGTACGTCGCACACCTCACCCGGTGTACGTCGCACACCTCACCCGGTGTACGTCGCCGCACACCTCACCCGGTGTACGTCGCACACCTCACCCGGTGTACGTCGCACACCTCACTCGGTGTGCGTCGCACAGTTTCACTCGGTGTGCCCGCGCACATCTGATTCCGCGGTGGCACGCGATCGTGCGAACATCTGATTAGGTAGACACGCGCACATCTGATTCGGTGTACTGCGCACATCTGACTAGTGTATTCACGCGCACATCTGACTCGGGTGTTACGCGCGCAAAGCACTCGATGTACCGCACACATCTGACTCGGTGTCCACACATATCTGACTGTACATGCACATCTGACAAATCAAAAAGTACACGCACATCTCACTCGATGTGCACATGTATCATTCAACTTATTGCTGGGATTGTGCGCGTCACCCTGTCAAATTTAACTTCTATCATGACCCAGGAATAATAGTGATCATCTGTGATTTTGAAGTTTACTGCAAAATATACTAATTCTGTGACGCATGCCCGAAAATATTGCGTCAGTTATAGCGGCTATTCTAGCCCGAGGGCCTCTCTAGATATAGATAGAGGCGGCTGCTTTCTCAGGCTTCAGCTATTGGTATCGTTTGCGCGCTTTGTTTTAGTTTGAGTTTACACGTGCGGGTTAGTTACGTTTTGTGGAAACTCTTTAGCACCATACACACAGTGAGCGATCGAAAACAAATTACTTTTTCGTCTGTCCGTTCTATTTGTAGCACTTTTTTCTCCGAACGAAATCGATTGTGTCGTCGCGATAGCTCATCCGCAGTGCACGGTTCACCCCGTATATACGTTTGTGTAGCTCTGTCTTCCTCATTCTGGTAATTTTCTCAAGAAAAATAATAAATTGTATTCATCTGGACTTGGACTCTAGTGTCACTTGTAAGCCCAATGCATTCTAACTAACCTGAGTATTATGCTCTTTCCATTGTCCCTCTACTTCTACCCTCCTCCCCCACTGGGCCTGATACGCGGGTTACATTCTAACTGGCTAAGTTAGTAATAAAGCTAACATTATGTAAGAATGTGATGCTACTAAATTTATATATTTATAAAATAATGGCAACCAATAATTCATTAAAACTATATAACTATAATTCTCAATATTGGCTTATATCATAAAATTAAGGTACGTATTCCTATTAGATAGCTTAGAATTAAGAGAATTTAAAATCATTGACTAAAATTAAGGAAGAAACATTTACTGCATTATTAAATAATATATTTGGGAAGAGTTCCAGCTGTCAACAATACGAGTAAATAAACTTATACCTTAGCTTTCAAACATGCACTTAAATAGCGCATTTAGGCGTTCAAATTTTTTTTTTAAGAAACATAAGCTAAATAGCCCAATGATAAATGGGTAGGTATTATGGCCAAGCGAAGGGGTCCAGAATCGGTTTTACGAGAAAAAAACACATCTAAAACCCGGATTTCCAAGTTATTGTGAAAACGAACACGGATTTTCGGCTCCCTATTTTGATTAGCGTAATTTTAATTGAAATTATAAGAGCGGATGCCAGTAAATAGAGAATTGTGCGATCAGATTCCATTTTATTTTACAAAAAGAAAAAAATTGGTGAACTATTTTCGAAAATCACATTTTAAAGTTCCAACTTCTGACATGTATTTCTCAACAAAAACAGATGTCTCCTTAAATCTTAACCATTCTAATTTTCTGTCTTCAACTTGAATATATATTGATCATGAATATATATTTTATCCTCAGGCGTCAGGGCACATCCAAGGACACCAGGCTGCTAATCATACCAGCCGTTTTGGCGTCTTTGTCAGTTCTGGTTCCAGAGCATGACGTCATACAGCTGGTTGGGCCCGCCATTTGTCTCGCTTTCTCTTGTTTTCTTTACCATCCCATCGTGAGGTTTTGACCGCTCTTTTGGCTTAAGATTTGGGCTGGTCATGTCGGTTTGCTCCCATTTGTCCAGTAATGTTTATAGCGTGTGGAGGTTGTGTCAGGTTGTACCAGTTATTGCTGTGCCGCTGTTAAGCCTAGTTTCCATTTAATCGCTACGATCGCTGAAAAGTTGGCCCAGCGATCGTGGCGATCGTAGCGATCCTAAATCTTTGACCGGTTTCCATATGATCGCTACGATCGTCCAAGCACACAGAAAACGTTGAGGAGGCCTGGGTCTTGGCGGTCTCTGGCGGGAACTTTTCCAACATGGCGGCTGCGTTGAACCAACGACTAATGATCGAAGCGTACTATTTGATCTTTCTCGCCATCTTAAAGCGAAGAAGACAAAGAAAACAAGGGCACCCAACGAGTACTTTTTGAAATTCGTTTGAAACCAGTTGTCTGCAGCTTATCTAGCCATTTTAAGGCGCCTACTATGTCTTTTGACGTATTATAGAAAGCTATTAGCTGTTCGAATTTTCTAGGTGGAAATCGCGTCAACCGAAAATACTATGACAAAATATTCCCGGCCTACGAATTTGTTAGTAGTCTAGAACAGAAACAAGAATTTTCTAGCCCAAGTAACTTCATGTTGCAAAGTTTTGTGGAGGTACGAATTTTTTAGGGATTCTTTTTTCCTTTAGGCAATTCTTAGGGAATGAAAATGTGTTGTTCTGACTCTATTGATCAGACAAATTGGGACGTACGAATATTTTAGGGGAAACCTTTTAGTCTCCCCTTTCTTCTATAATTTTCTAGGGATTGAAAACAAATTTTCTAGCCAGTATTTCAGAAAACAATTTTCTAGGGACAATGTTTTCAAATCCGAAAGTTTTAGGCTAACTTACTCTCCCGAACAGCTTTATAACCGAAAACTTCGTTGGGTGCCCTTGAGAAAAGTGAAGGAGAAAAGAAAGCACAGGTTTTGGGTCCGAAAAATCTTTCCAAATTAAGCGAGTGTTTCCGTGCTTTTATTTGTTTATTTTATAAAGGAAATAGAAAACATTTTCCTCTTGTTTCTATAGAGTTATAGAAACACTTGTGGAAGTTTGGAAGAACAAGAAATAACTGTGGAAACACTCGCCCTTCGGGCTCGTGTTCCCACTGCCATTTCTCGTTCTCCCAAACTCCCACTCGTGTTTCTATAACTCTATAGAAACACGGGAAATGTTTTCTATTTCTTAAATATAATCTACTATGTTAAAGTGCCTATGAACCTTATTTTTTTATTTTAGATGTCAATTCTACATCAAGTGAATAGTAGAATGGTACAATATATCTTGCTTTGAATGCTGTGCCGCTGAGTTAAGGAGGTTTTAATATCCAAAATGCTAATTACATGACATCAGGGGAGGCATCAATTATTATACAAAATGTTTTGTTACAATTAAACAAATTTTTCAAATTTTCAGTGTTAGAATGAAATAAAATGGTTGAAATAAAATGATGTTAGAAAGTAGAATCGCCCACTCACAACCAGTGATTGCAGATACCTCCCCTGACGTCATGTAATTAGCATTTTGGATATTAAAACCTCCTTAACTCAGCGACACAGCATTCAAAGCAAAATATATTTTACCATTCTACTATTCACTTGATTTAGAATTGATATATCTAAAATAAAAATTTATTGTTCATAGGCACTTTCAGTGAAAATAAAATAAAAATCTTAATTAGAAATGTAATTCTAGTATAAGATCGGTAAGGAGAGGGGTATTGGCGACTTAAAAAAAAAGGCAACTAGAGACTTCATTTCGCGCACTTTGGTTGGAAGCTCGTTCCACAGCTTACCCCCATTATAGCAAAAGCTCTTCTTCATAAATTCGGTTTTTGGTTGGGGCAAGCGCAATTTCGAGGAGTAGATCCTCTTAAATTGTAGTGGACCGAGTCTCCAACCGTATTGGTGCACAGCCGTTTTGAATTTTGTGCATTAGAACTACTTTGCGCTTGGCCCTCCTTTCGTCAAGTCGTTCCCAATCTAAAATGTCAAGTACAAATTTGGAGCTCGTTTTATAGTCAGCACTTAGGATCAGCCTAGCCGCCCTATTTTGGAACTTTTGTAGTCTTTACCACAAGTATCCCAGACTTCACAGCAATAATCGAAGTGAGTTTTTACGAGCGAATTGTAGATTTTTATAAGTGTGCCTTGGGTAGGCAGGACTCCTGCCCCCTAGACCTGACACTATTTTCTTGGCAGTAATATAATTTATGTGATCTTCCCATCTTAAAATTTCGTCCACTATCACTCCGACTTTCCGTCTGCGATACTCTTTTCAATGGCTTATATTTATCGCCAATTTCGTTTAAGATTGGCTGCTCGCCCAAGTTTGACAAGCGTTGTCGAGAGCCAACCAGCATGAATTCCGTTTTTGCCACATTCAAGTGCAATTTGTTAGCAGTAAGCCATTTGTTAACTTCTAGCAGCTCATTATTCGCCCGTGTAACAACGTCATTAATACTTGAGCCGCAAAGCGTTACGTTCGTATCGTCAACAAACAGACAAGAGGTTGACGTGTTTAAGCAATTTGGCAAGTCATTGATGTAAATATTAAAGAGTAATGGACCCAGGATTGATCGACGAGGGACCCCACATGTAATTAATCTCTCGTTACATTTTGTGCATCATTTCCTTTATTACTTTTGTGACCCAAGGTAAACTGTGATCTTACTCTTTTTGTCTTGAGGCGCATTCTTGTCTACCACCTCAAAGAGCAATGCAGTAGGAACCAGTTGGCAGAGCTTGGTACCACTAATATTTTCTGACATCGAGGTAAGTCATAGGAGCTTGAATACCTGGCAATAGCTGCCGGGTTAGTCTGCTTTACTAACTATCGGAGGACAGGATTTGCCCTCAGGGTCGACCGCGGCCGTTTGGGGATGGGAGCTGCTCCTCGTTGGCTCGTAGCCGGCCAGGCTCACCCGTGCCACTGGCTCCAATTCACTTCCAATAAATCTGGATTATCTAGTGCCATCCCCTTAGCTCGATAGCCACCGGCTCCAATTCACTTCCAATACATCTGGATTATCTAGTGTCATCCCCTTAGCTCGATAGCCACCAGTACATCTGGATTATCTAGTGTCATCCCTTAGCTCGATAGCCACCGGCTCCAATTCACTTCCAATACATCTAGATTATCTAGTGTCATCCCCTTAGCTCGATAGCCACCAGTACATCTGGATTATCTAGTGTCATCCCCTTAGCTCGATAGCCACCGGCTCCAATTCACTTCCAATACATCTGGATTATCTAGTGTCATCCCCTTAGCTCGATAGCCACAGGCTCCAATTCACTTCCAATACATCTGGATTATCTAGTGTCATCCCCTTAGCTCGATAGCCACCAGTACATCTGGATTATCTAGTGTCATCCCCTTAGCTCGATAGCCACCGGCTCCAATTCACTTCCAATACATCTGGATTATCTAGTGTCATCCCCTTAGCTCGATAGCCATCGGCTCCAATTCACTTCCAATACATCTGGATTATCTAGTGTCATCCCCTTAGCTCGATAGCCACAGGCTCCAATTCACTTCCAATACATCTGGATTATCTAGTGTCATCCCCTTAGCTCGATAGCCACCGGCTCCAATTCACTTCCAATACATCTGGATTATCTAGTGTCATCCCCTTAGCTCGATAGCCACCGGCTCCAATTCACTTCCAATACATCTGGATTATCTAGTGTCATCCCCTTAGCTCGATAGCCACAGGTTCCAATTCACTTCCAATACATCTGGATTATCTAGTGTCATCCCCTTAGCTCGATAGCCACCAGTACATCTGGATTATCTAGTGTCATCCCCTTAGCTCGATAGCCACCGGCTCCAATTCACGTCCAATACATCTGGATTATCTAGTGTCATCCCTTAGCTCGATAGCCACCGGCTCCAATTCACTTCCAATACATCTGGATTATCTGGCGTCACCCTTAGCTCGATATTTAACCAAATGCATGGGAATATACAGTTAAGGTAGTGCCATCCCCTTAGCTCGATAGCCACCAGTACATCTGGATTATCTAGTGTCATCCCCTTAGCTCGATAGCCACCGGCTCCAATTCACTTCCAATACATCTGGATTATCTAGTGTCATCCCCTTAGCTCGATAGCCACCGGCTCCAATTCACTTCCAATACATCTGGATTATCTAGTGTCATCCCCTTAGCTGGATAGCCACAGGCTCCAATTCACTTCCAATACATCTGGATTATCTAGTGTCATCCCCTTAGCTCGATAGCCACCGGCTCCAATTCACTTCCACTACATCTGGATTATCTAGTGTCATCCCCTTAGCTCGATAGCCACCAGTACATCTGGATTATCTAGTGTCATCCCCTTAGCTCGATAGCCACCGGCTCCAATTCACTTCCAATACATCTGGATTATCTAGTGTCATCCCCTTAGCTGGATAGCCACAGGCTCCAATTCACTTCCAATACATCTGGATTATCTAGTGTCATCCCCTTAGCTCGATAGCCACCGGCTCCAATTCACTTCCAATACATCTGGATTATCTAGTGTCATCCCCTTAGCTCGATAGCCACCAGTACATCTGGATTATCTAGTGTCATCCCCTTAGCTCGATAGCCACCGGCTCCAATTCACTTCCAATACATCTGGATTATCTAGTGTCATCCCCTTAGCTCGATAGCCACCGGCTCCAATTCACTTCCAATACATCTGGATTATCTAGTGTCATCCCCTTAGCTGGATAGCCACAGGCTCCAATTCACTTCCAATACATCTGGATTATCTAGTGTCATCCCCTTAGCTCGATAGCCACCGGCTCCAATTCACTTCCAATACATCTGGATTATCTAGTGTCATCCCCTTAGCTCGATAGCCACAGGTTCCAATTCACTTCCAATACATCTGGATTATCTAGTGTCATCCCCTTAGCTCGATAGCCACCAGTACATCTGGATTATCTAGTGTCATCCCCTTAGCTCGATAGCCACCGGCTCCAATTCACGTCCAATACATCTGGATTATCTAGTGTCATCCCTTAGCTCGATAGCCACCGGCTCCAATTCACTTCCAATACATCTGGATTATCTGGCGTCACCCTTAGCTCGATATTTAACCAAGTGCATGGGAATATACAGTTAAGGTAGTGTCATCCCTTAGCTCGATAGCCACCGGCTCCAATTCACTTCCAATACATCTGGATTATCTGGCGTCACCCTTAGCTCGATATTTAACCAAGTGCATGGGAATATACAGTTAAGGTAGTGCCATCCCCTTAGCTCGATAGCCACTGGCTCCAATTCACTTCCAATACATCTAGATTATCTAGTGTCATCCCCTTAGCTCGATAGCCACCGGCTCCAATTCACTTCCAATACATCTGGATTATCTAGTGTCATCCCCTTAGCTCGATAGCCACCGGCTCCAATTCACTTCCAATACATCTGGATTATCTAGTGCCATCCCCTTAGCTCGATAGCCACCGGCTCCAATTCACTTCCAATACATCTAGATTATCTAGTGTCATCCCCTTAGCTCGATAGCCACCGGCTCCAATTCACTTCCAATACATCTGGATTATCTAGTGTCATCGATAGCCACCAGTACATCTGGATTATCTAGTGTCATCCCGTTAGCTCGATAGCCACCGGCTCCAATTCACTTCCAATACATCTGGATTATCTAGTGTCATCCCCTTAGCTCGATAGCCACAGGCTCCAATTCACTTCCAATACATCTGGATTATCTAGTGTCATCCCCTTAGCTCGATAGCCACCGGCTCCAATTCACTTCCAATACATCTGGATTATCTAGTGTCATCCCCTTAGCTGGATAGCCACAGGCTCCAATTCACTTCCAATACATCTGGATTATCTAGTGTCATCCCCTTAGCTCGATAGCCACCGGCTCCAATTCACTTCCAATACATCTGGATTATCTAGTGTCATCCCCTTAGCTCGATAGCCACCGGCTCCAATTCACTTCCAATACATCTGGATTATCTAGTGTCATCCCCTTAGCTGGATAGCCACAGGCTCCAATTCACTTCCAATACATCTGGATTATCTAGTGTCATCCCCTTAGCTCGATAGCCACCGGCTCCAATTCACTTCCAATACATCTGGATTATCTAGTGTCATCCCCTTAGCTCGATAGCCACAGGTTCCAATTCACTTCCAATACATCTGGATTATCTAGTGTCATCCCCTTAGCTCGATAGCCACCAGTACATCTGGATTATCTAGTGTCATCCCCTTAGCTCGATAGCCACCGGCTCCAATTCACGTCCAATACATCTGGATTATCTAGTGTCATCCCTTAGCTCGATAGCCACCGGCTCCAATTCACTTCCAATACATCTGGATTATCTGGCGTCACCCTTAGTTCGATATTTAACCAAGTGCATGGGAATATACAGTTAAGGTAGTGCCATCCCCTTAGCTCGATAGCCACTGGCTCCAATTCACTTCCAATACATCTAGATTATCTAGTGTCATCCCCTTAGCTCGATAGCCACCGGCTCCAATTCACTTCCAATACATCTGGATTATCTAGTGTCATCCCCTTAGCTCGATAGCCACCGGCTCCAATTCACTTCCAATACATCTGGATTATCTAGTGTCATCCCCTTAGCTCGATAGCCACCAGTACATCTGGATTATCTAGTGTCATCCCCTTAGCTCGATAGCCACCGGCTCCAATTCACTTCCAATACATCTGGATTATCTAGTGTCATCCCCTTAGCTCGATAGCCACCGGCTCCAATTCACTTCCAATACATCTGGATTATCTAGTGTCATCCCCTTAGCTGGATGGCCACAGGCTCCAATTCACTTCCAATACATCTGGATTATCTAGTGTCATCCCCTTAGCTCGATAGCCACCGGCTCCAATTCACTTCCAATACATCTGGATTATCTAGTGTCATCCCCTTAGCTCGATAGCCACCAGTACATCTGGATTATCTAGTGTCATCCCCTTAGCTCGATAGCCACCGGCTCCAATTCACTTCCAATACATCTGGATTATCTAGTGTCATCCCCTTAGCTCGATAGCCACCGGCTCCAATTCACTTCCAATACATCTGGATTATCTAGTGTCATCCCCTTAGCTGGATAGCCACAGGCTCCAATTCACTTCCAATACATCTGGATTATCTAGTGTCATCCCCTTAGCTCGATAGCCACCGGCTCCAATTCACTTCCAATACATCTGGATTATCTAGTGTCATCCCCTTAGCTCGATAGCCACAGGTTCCAATTCACTTCCAATACATCTGGATTATCTAGTGTCATCCCCTTAGCTCGATAGCCACCAGTACATCTGGATTATCTAGTGTCATCCCCTTAGCTCGATAGCCACCGGCTCCAATTCACTTCCAATACATCTGGATTATCTGGCGTCACCCTTAGCTCGATATTTAACCAAGTGCATGGGAATATACAGTTAAGGTAGTGCCATCCCCTTAGCTCGATAGCCACCAGTACATCTGGATTATCTAGTGTCATCCCCTTAGCTCGATAGCCACCGGCTCCAATTCACTTCCAATACATCTGGATTATCTAGTGTCATCCCCTTAGCTCGATAGCCACCGGCTCCAATTCACTTCCAATACATCTGGATTATCTAGTGTCATCCCCTTAGCTGGATAGCCACAGGCTCCAATTCACTTCCAATACATCTGGATTATCTAGTGTCATCCCCTTAGCTCGATAGCCACCGGCTCCAATTCACTTCCACTACATCTGGATTATCTAGTGTCATCCCCTTAGCTCGATAGCCACCAGTACATCTGGATTATCTAGTGTCATCCCCTTAGCTCGATAGCCACCGGCTCCAATTCACTTCCAATACATCTGGATTATCTAGTGTCATCCCCTTAGCTGGATAGCCACAGGCTCCAATTCACTTCCAATACATCTGGATTATCTAGTGTCATCCCCTTAGCTCGATAGCCACCGGCTCCAATTCACTTCCAATACATCTGGATTATCTAGTGTCATCCCCTTAGCTCGATAGCCACCAGTACATCTGGATTATCTAGTGTCATCCCCTTAGCTCGATAGCCACCGGCTCCAATTCACTTCCAATACATCTGGATTATCTAGTGTCATCCCCTTAGCTCGATAGCCACCGGCTCCAATTCACTTCCAATACATCTGGATTATCTAGTGTCATCCCCTTAGCTGGATAGCCACAGGCTCCAATTCACTTCCAATACATCTGGATTATCTAGTGTCATCCCCTTTGCTCGATTGCCACCGGCTCCAATTCACTTCCAATACATCTGGATTATCTAGTGTCATCCCCTTAGCTCGATAGCCACAGGTTCCAATTCACTTCCAATACATCTGGATTATCTAGTGTCATCCCCTTAGCTCGATAGCCACCAGTACATCTGGATTATCTAGTGTCATCCCCTTAGCTCGATAGCCACCGGCTCCAATTCACGTCCAATACATCTGGATTATCTAGTGTCATCCCTTAGCTCGATAGCCACCGGCTCCAATTCACTTCCAATACATCTGGATTATCTGGCGTCACCCTTAGCTCGATATTTAACCAAGTGCATGGGAATATACAGTTAAGGTAGTGTCATCCCTTAGCTCGATAGCCACCGGCTCCAATTCACTTCCAATACATCTGGATTATCTGGCGTCACCCTTAGCTCGATATTTAACCAAGTGCATGGGAATATACAGTTAAGGTAGTGCCATCCCCTTAGCTCGATAGCCACTGGCTCCAATTCACTTCCAATACATCTAGATTATCTAGTGTCATCCCCTTAGCTCGATAGCCACCGGCTCCAATTCACTTCCAATACATCTGGATTATCTAGTGTCATCCCCTTAGCTCGATAGCCACCGGCTCCAATTCACTTCCAATACATCTGGATTATCTAGTGTCATCCCCTTAGCTGGATGGCCACAGGCTCCAATTCACTTCCAATACATCTGGATTATCTAGTGTCATCCCCTTAGCTCGATAGCCACCGGCTCCAATTCACTTCCAATACATCTGGATTATCTAGTGTCATCCCCTTAGCTCGATAGCCACCAGTACATCTGGATTATCTAGTGTCATCCCCTTAGCTCGATAGCCACCGGCTCCAATTCACTTCCAATACATCTGGATTATCTAGTGTCATCCCCTTAGCTCGATAGCCACCGGCTCCAATTCACTTCCAATACATCTGGATTATCTAGTGTCATCCCCTTAGCTGGATAGCCACAGGCTCCAATTCACTTCCAATACATCTGGATTATCTAGTGTCATCCCCTTAGCTCGATAGCCACCGGCTCCAATTCACTTCCAATACATCTGGATTATCTAGTGTCATCCCCTTAGCTCGATAGCCACAGGTTCCAATTCACTTCCAATACATCTGGATTATCTAGTGTCATCCCCTTAGCTCGATAGCCACCAGTACATCTGGATTATCTAGTGTCATCCCCTTAGCTCGATAGCCACCGGCTCCAATTCACTTCCAATACATCTGGATTATCTGGCGTCACCCTTAGCTCGATATTTAACCAAGTGCATGGGAATATACAGTTAAGGTAGTGCCATCCCCTTAGCTCGATAGCCACCAGTACATCTGGATTATCTAGTGTCATCCCCTTAGCTCGATAGCCACCGGCTCCAATTCACTTCCAATACATCTGGATTATCTAGTGTCATCCCCTTAGCTCGATAGCCACCGGCTCCAATTCACTTCCAATACATCTGGATTATCTAGTGTCATCCACTTAGCTGGATAGCCACAGGCTCCAATTCACTTCCAATACATCTGGATTATCTAGTGTCATCCCCTTAGCTCGATAGCCACCGGCTCCAATTCACTTCCACTACATCTGGATTATCTAGTGTCATCCCCTTAGCTCGATAGCCACCAGTACATCTGGATTATCTAGTGTCATCCCCTTAGCTCGATAGCCACCGGCTCCAATTCACTTCCAATACATCTGGATTATCTAGTGTCATCCCCTTAGCTGGATAGCCACAGGCTCCAATTCACTTCCAATACATCTGGATTATCTAGTGTCATCCCCTTAGCTCGATAGCCACCGGCTCCAATTCACTTCCAATACATCTGGATTATCTAGTGTCATCCCCTTAGCTCGATAGCCACCAGTACATCTGGATTATCTAGTGTCATCCCCTTAGCTCGATAGCCACCGGCTCCAATTCACTTCCAATACATCTGGATTATCTAGTGTCATCCCCTTAGCTCGATAGCCACCGGCTCCAATTCACTTCCAATACATCTGGATTATCTAGTGTCATCCCCTTAGCTGGATAGCCACAGGCTCCAATTCACTTCCAATACATCTGGATTATCTAGTGTCATCCCCTTAGCTCGATAGCCACCGGCTCCAATTCACTTCCAATACATCTGGATTATCTAGTGTCATCCCCTTAGCTCGATAGCCACAGGTTCCAATTCACTTCCAATACATCTGGATTATCTAGTGTCATCCCCTTAGCTCGATAGCCACCAGTACATCTGGATTATCTAGTGTCATCCCCTTAGCTCGATAGCCACCGGCTCCAATTCACGTCCAATACATCTGGATTATCTAGTGTCATCCCTTAGCTCGATAGCCACCGGCTCCAATTCACTTCCAATACATCTGGATTATCTGGCGTCACCCTTAGCTCGATATTTAACCAAGTGCATGGGAATATACAGTTAAGGTAGTGTCATCCCTTAGCTCGATAGCCACCGGCTCCAATTCACTTCCAATACATCTGGATTATCTGGCGTCACCCTTAGCTCGATATTTAACCAAGTGCATGGGAATATACAGTTAAGGTAGTGCCATCCCCTTAGCTCGATAGCCACTGGCTCCAATTCACTTCCAATACATCTAGATTATCTAGTGTCATCCCCTTAGCTCGATAGCCACCGGCTCCAATTCACTTCCAATACATCTGGATTATCTAGTGTCATCCCCTTAGCTCGATAGCCACCGGCTCCAATTCACTTCCAATACATCTGGATTATCTAGTGCCATCCCCTTAGCTCGATAGCCACCGGCTCCAATTCACTTCCAATACATCTAGATTATCTAGTGTCATCCCCTTAGCTCGATAGCCACCGGCTCCAATTCACTTCCAATACATCTGGATTATCTAGTGTCATCGATAGCCACCAGTACATCTGGATTATCTAGTGTCATCCCGTTAGCTCGATAGCCACCGGCTCCAATTCACTTCCAATACATCTGGATTATCTAGTGTCATCCCCTTAGCTCGATAGCCACCAGTACATCTGGATTATCTAGTGTCATCCCCTTAGCTCGATAGCCACCGGCTCCAATTCACTTCCAATACATCTGGATTATCTAGTGTCATCCCCTTAGCTGGATAGCCACAGGCTCCAATTCACTTCCAATACATCTGGATTATCTAGTGTCATCCCCTTAGCTCGATAGCCACCGGCTCCAATTCACTTCCAATACATCTGGATTATCTAGTGTCATCCCCTTAGCTCGATAGCCACCAGTACATCTGGATTATCTAGTGTCATCCCCTTAGCTCGATAGCCACCGGCTCCAATTCACTTCCAATACATCTGGATTATCTAGTGTCATCCCCTTAGCTCGATAGCCACCGGCTCCAATTCACTTCCAATACATCTGGATTATCTAGTGTCATCCCCTTAGCTGGATAGCCACAGGCTCCAATTCACTTCCAATACATCTGGATTATCTAGTGTCATCCCCTTAGCTCGATAGCCACCGGCTCCAATTCACTTCCAATACATCTGGATTATCTAGTGTCATCCCCTTAGCTCGATAGCCACAGGTTCCAATTCACTTCCAATACATCTGGATTATCTAGTGTCATCCCCTTAGCTCGATAGCCACCAGTACATCTGGATTATCTAGTGTCATCCCCTTAGCTCGATAGCCACCGGCTCCAATTCACGTCCAATACATCTGGATTATCTAGTGTCATCCCTTAGCTCGATAGCCACCGGCTCCAATTCACTTCCAATACATCTGGATTATCTGGCGTCACCCTTAGCTCGATATTTAACCAAGTGCATGGGAATATACAGTTAAGGTAGTGTCATCCCTTAGCTCGATAGCCACCGGCTCCAATTCACTTCCAATACATCTGGATTATCTGGCGTCACCCTTAGCTCGATATTTAACCAAGTGCATGGGAATATACAGTTAAGGTAGTGCCATCCCCTTAGCTCGATAGCCACTGGCTCCAATTCACTTCCAATACATCTAGATTATCTAGTGTCATCCCCTTAGCTCGATAGCCACCGGCTCCAATTCACTTCCAATACATCTGGATTATCTAGTGTCATCCCCATAGCTCGATAGCCACCGGCTCCAATTCACTTCCAATACATCTGGATTATCTAGTGCCATCCCCTTAGCTCGATAGCCACCGGCTCCAATTCACTTCCAATACATCTAGATTATCTAGTGTCATCCCCTTAGCTCGATAGCCACCGGCTCCAATTCACTTCCAATACATCTGGATTATCTAGTGTCATCGATAGCCACCAGTACATCTGGATTATCTAGTGTCATCCCGTTAGCTCGATAGCCACCGGCTCCAATTCACTTCCAATACATCTGGATTATCTAGTGTCATCCCCTTAGCTCGATAGCCACAGGCTCCAATTCACTTCCAATACATCTGGATTATCTAGTGTCATCCCCTTAGCTCGATAGCCACCATTACATCTGGATTATCTAGTGTCATCCCCTTAGCTCGATAGCCACCGGCTCCAATTCACTTCCAATACATCTGGATTATCTAGTGTCATCCCCTTAGCTCGATAGCCACCGGCTCCAATTCACTTCCAATACATCTGGATTATCTAGTGTCATCCCCTTAGCTGGATAGCCACAGGCTCCAATTCACTTCCAATACATCTGGATTATCTAGTGTCATCCCCTTAGCTCGATAGCCACCGGCTCCAATTCACTTCCAATACATCTGGATTATCTAGTGTCATCCCCTTAGCTCGATAGCCACAGGTTCCAATTCACTTCCAATACATCTGGATTATCTAGTGTCATCCCCTTAGCTCGATAGCCACCAGTACATCTGGATTATCTAGTGTCATCCCCTTAGCTCGATAGCCACCGGCTCCAATTCACGTCCAATACATCTGGATTATCTAGTGTCATCCCTTAGCTCGATAGCCACCGGCTCCAATTCACTTCCAATACATCTGGATTATCTGGCGTCACCCTTAGCTCGATATTTAACCAAGTGCATGGGAATATACAGTTAAGGTAGTGCCATCCCCTTAGCTCGATAGCCACCAGTACATCTGGATTATCTAGTGTCATCCCCTTAGCTCGATAGCCACCGGCTCCAATTCACTTCCAATACATCTGGATTATCTAGTGTCATCCCCTTAGCTCGATAGCCATCGGCTCCAATTCACTTCCAATACATCTGGATTATCTAGTGTCATCCCCTTAGCTCGATAGCCACAGGCTCCAATTCACTTCCAATACATCTGGATTATCTAGTGTCATCCCCTTAGCTCGATAGCCACCGGCTCCAATTCACTTCCAATACATCTGGATTATCTAGTGTCATCCCCTTAGCTCGATAGCCACCGGCTCCAATTCACTTCCAATACATCTGGATTATCTAGTGTCATCCCCTTAGCTCGATAGCCACAGGTTCCAATTCACTTCCAATACATCTGGATTATCTAGTGTCATCCCCTTAGCTCGATAGCCACCAGTACATCTGGATTATCTAGTGTCATCCCCTTAGCTCGATAGCCACCGGCTCCAATTCACGTCCAATACATCTGGATTATCTAGTGTCATCCCTTAGCTCGATAGCCACCGGCTCCAATTCACTTCCAATACATCTGGATTATCTGGCGTCACCCTTAGCTCGATATTTAACCAAGTGCATGGGAATATACAGTTAAGGTAGTGCCATCCCCTTAGCTCGATAGCCACCAGTACATCTGGATTATCTAGTGTCATCCCCTTAGCTCGATAGCCACCGGCTCCAATTCACTTCCAATACATCTGGATTATCTAGTGTCATCCCCTTAGCTCGATAGCCACCGGCTCCAATTCACTTCCAATACATCTGGATTATCTAGTGTCATCCCCTTAGCTGGATAGCCACAGGCTCCAATTCACTTCCAATACATCTGGATTATCTAGTGTCATCCCCTTAGCTCGATAGCCACCGGCTCCAATTCACTTCCACTACATCTGGATTATCTAGTGTCATCCCCTTAGCTCGATAGCCACCAGTACATCTGGATTATCTAGTGTCATCCCCTTAGCTCGATAGCCACCGGCTCCAATTCACTTCCAATACATCTGGATTATCTAGTGTCATCCCCTTAGCTGGATAGCCACAGGCTCCAATTCACTTCCAATACATCTGGATTATCTAGTGTCATCCCCTTAGCTCGATAGCCACCGGCTCCAATTCACTTCCAATACATCTGGATTATCTAGTGTCATCCCCTTAGCTCGATAGCCACCAGTACATCTGGATTATCTAGTGTCATCCCCTTAGCTCGATAGCCACCGGCTCCAATTCACTTCCAATACATCTGGATTATCTAGTGTCATCCCCTTAGCTCGATAGCCACCGGCTCCAATTCACTTCCAATACATCTGGATTATCTAGTGTCATCCCCTTAGCTGGATAGCCACAGGCTCCAATTCACTTCCAATACATCTGGATTATCTAGTGTCATCCCCTTAGCTCGATAGCCACCGGCTCCAATTCACTTCCAATACATCTGGATTATCTAGTGTCATCCCCTTAGCTCGATAGCCACAGGTTCCAATTCACTTCCAATACATCTGGATTATCTAGTGTCATCCCCTTAGCTCGATAGCCACCAGTACATCTGGATTATCTAGTGTCATCCCCTTAGCTCGATAGCCACCGGCTCCAATTCACGTCCAATACATCTGGATTATCTAGTGTCATCCCTTAGCTCGATAGCCACCGGCTCCAATTCACTTCCAATACATCTGGATTATCTGGCGTCACCCTTAGCTCGATATTTAACCAAGTGCATGGGAATATACAGTTAAGGTAGTGTCATCCCTTAGCTCGATAGCCACCGGCTCCAATTCACTTCCAATACATCTGGATTATCTGGCGTCACCCTTAGCTCGATATTTAACCAAGTGCATGGGAATATACAGTTAAGGTAGTGCCATCCCCTTAGCTCGATAGCCACTGGCTCCAATTCACTTCCAATACATCTAGATTATCTAGTGTCATCCCCTTAGCTCGATAGCCACCGGCTCCAATTCACTTCCAATACATCTGGATTATCTAGTGTCATCCCCTTAGCTCGATAGCCACCGGCTCCAATTCACTTCCAATACATCTGGATTATCTAGTGCCATCCCCTTAGCTCGATAGCCACCGGCTCCAATTCACTTCCAATACATCTAGATTATCTAGTGTCATCCCCTTAGCTCGATAGCCACCGGCTCCAATTCACTTCCAATACATCTGGATTATCTAGTGTCATCGATAGCCACCAGTACATCTGGATTATCTAGTGTCATCCCGTTAGCTCGATAGCCACCGGCTCCAATTCACTTCCAATACATCTGGATTATCTAGTGTCATCCCCTTAGCTCGATAGCCACAGGCTCCAATTCACTTCCAATACATCTGGATTATCTAGTGTCATCCCCTTAGCTCGATAGCCACCGGCTCCAATTCACTTCCAATACATCTGGATTATCTAGTGTCATCCCCTTAGCTGGATAGCCACAGGCTCCAATTCACTTCCAATACATCTGGATTATCTAGTGTCATCCCCTTAGCTCGATAGCCACCGGCTCCAATTCACTTCCAATACATCTGGATTATCTGGCGTCACCCTTAGCTCGATATTTAACCAAGTGCATGGGAATATACAGTTAAGGTAGTGCCATCCCCTTAGCTCGATAGCCACCAGTACATCTGGATTATCTAGTGTCATCCCCTTAGCTCGATAGCCACCGGCTCCAATTCACTTCCAATACATCTGGATTATCTAGTGTCATCCCCTTAGCTCGATAGCCACCGGCTCCAATTCACTTCCAATACATCTGGATTATCTAGTGTCATCCCCTTAGCTGGATAGCCACAGGCTCCAATTCACTTCCAATACATCTGGATTATCTAGTGTCATCCCCTTAGCTCGATAGCCACCGGCTCCAATTCACTTCCACTACATCTGGATTATCTAGTGTCATCCCCTTAGCTCGATAGCCACCAGTACATCTGGATTATCTAGTGTCATCCCCTTAGCTCGATAGCCACCGGCTCCAATTCACTTCCAATACATCTGGATTATCTAGTGTCATCCCCTTAGCTGGATAGCCACAGGCTCCAATTCACTTCCAATACATCTGGATTATCTAGTGTCATCCCCTTAGCTCGATAGCCACCGGCTCCAATTCACTTCCAATACATCTGGATTATCTAGTGTCATCCCCTTAGCTCGATAGCCACCAGTACATCTGGATTATCTAGTGTCATCCCCTTAGCTCGATAGCCACCGGCTCCAATTCACTTCCAATACATCTGGATTATCTAGTGTCATCCCCTTAGCTCGATAGCCACCGGCTCCAATTCACTTCCAATACATCTGGATTATCTAGTGTCATCCCCTTAGCTGGATAGCCACAGGCTCCAATTCACTTCCAATACATCTGGATTATCTAGTGTCATCCCCTTAGCTCGATAGCCACCGGCTCCAATTCACTTCCAATACATCTGGATTATCTAGTGTCATCCCCTGAGCTCGATAGCCACAGGTTCCAATTCACTTCCAATACATCTGGATTATCTAGTGTCATCCCCTTAGCTCGATAGCCACCAGTACATCTGGATTATCTAGTGTCATCCCCTTAGCTCGATAGCCACCGGCTCCAATTCACGTCCAATACATCTGGATTATCTAGTGTCATCCCTTAGCTCGATAGCCACCGGCTCCAATTCACTTCCAATACATCTGGATTATCTGGCGTCACCCTTAGCTCGATATTTAACCAAGTGCATGGGAATATACAGTTAAGGTAGTGTCATCCCTTAGCTCGATAGCCACCGGCTCCAATTCACTTCCAATACATCTGGATTATCTGGCGTCACCCTTAGCTCGATATTTAACCAAGTGCATGGGAATATACAGTTAAGGTAGTGCCATCCCCTTAGCTCGATAGCCACTGGCTCCAATTCACTTCCAATACATCTAGATTATCTAGTGTCATCCCCTTAGCTCGATAGCCACCGGCTCCAATTCACTTCCAATACATCTGGATTATCTAGTGTCATCCCCTTAGCTCGATAGCCACCGGCTCCAATTCACTTCCAATACATCTGGATTATCTAGTGCCATCCCCTTAGCTCGATAGCCACCGGCTCCAATTCACTTCCAATACATCTAGATTATCTAGTGTCATCCCCTTAGCTCGATAGCCACCGGCTCCAATTCACTTCCAATACATCTGGATTATCTAGTGTCATCGATAGCCACCAGTACATCTGGATTATCTAGTGTCATCCCGTTAGCTCGATAGCCACCGGCTCCAATTCACTTCCAATACATCTGGATTATCTAGTGTCATCCCCTTAGCTCGATAGCCACCGGCTCCAATTCACTTCCAATACATCTGGATTATCTAGTGTCATCCCCTTAGCTGGATAGCCACAGGCTCCAATTCACTTCCAATACATCTGGATTATCTAGTGTCATCCCCTTAGCTCGATAGCCACAGGTTCCAATTCACTTCCAATACATCTGGATTATCTAGTGTCATCCCCTTAGCTCGATAGCCACCAGTACATCGGGATTATCTAGTGTCATCCCCTTAGCTCGATAGCCACCGGCTCCAATTCACGTCCAATACATCTGGATTATCTAGTGTCATCCCTTAGCTCGATAGCCACCGGCTCCAATTCACTTCCAATACATCTGGATTATCTGGCGTCACCATTAGCTCGATATTTAACCAAGTGCATGGGAATATACAGTTAAGGTAGTGCCATCCCCTTAGCTCGATAGCCACCAGTACATCTGGATTATCTAGTGTCATCCCCTTAGCTCGATAGCCACCGGCTCCAATTCACTTCCAATACATCTGGATTATCTAGTGTCATCCCCTTAGCTCGATAGCCACCGGCTCCAATTCACTTCCAATACATCTGGATTATCTAGTGTCATCCCCTTAGCTGGATAGCCACAGGCTCCAATTCACTTCCAATACATCTGGATTATCTAGTGTCATCCCCTTAGCTCGATAGCCACCGGCTCCAATTCACTTCCAATACATCTGGATTATCTAGTGTCATCCCCTTAGCTCGATAGCCACCAGTACATCTGGATTATCTAGTGTCATCCCCTTAGCTCGATAGCCACCGGCTCCAATTCACTTCCAATACATCTGGATTATCTAGTGTCATCCCCTTAGCTCGATAGCCACCGGCTCCAATTCACTTCCAATACATCTGGATTATCTAGTGTCATCCCCTTAGCTGGATAGCCACAGGCTCCAATTCACTTCCAATACATCTGGATTATCTAGTGTCATCCCCTTAGCTCGATAGCCACCGGCTCCAATTCACTTCCAATACATCTGGATTATCTAGTGTCATCCCCTTAGCTCGATAGCCACAGGTTCCAATTCACTTCCAATACATCTGGATTATCTAGTGTCAGTCCCCTTAGCTCGATAGCCACCAGTACATCTGGATTATCTAGTGTCATCCCCTTAGCTCGATAGCCACCGGCTCCAATTCACTTCCAATACATCTGGATTATCTAGTGTCATCCCTTAGCTCGATAGCCACCGGCTCCAATTCACTTCCAATACATCTGGATTATCTGGCGTCACCCTTAGCTCGATATTTAACCAAGTGCATGGGAATATACAGTTAAGGTAGTGTCATCCCTTAGCTCGATAGCCACCGGCTCCAATTCACTTCCAATACATCTGGATTATCTGGCGTCACCCTTAGCCCTTAGAATGATTATCAAATTCGTACATCGCGAAATGAAGGATGAATTTTACAGTAGAAGAAGCAATCTTGTTGGAAAATCAACAAAAGACCTCCCGCTAATTGCGGAGGAATTTGGAACAAGTATTATGAAGCAAGGAAAAATATTCATCAATGAATCTCTCACTTCCTACCGCAAAAGACTCTTTGGACGTATCAATACCTTCAAGAAAGAGCATCAATACAAACACATATGGACAGTCAACGGGAAAATACTCCTACGAAAATCAGACAACTCGAAGGTCTTTGGATTTACAAGAAACGAAGAATTCGATGGCTTCAAGGAATCGCTGGGTTAGTTAAACAAACATCAATATATGTAAATTTAAATCGAATTCGACTTACCAAGTAAGTGTGACTCTTTACAACATTTACCCTTTAGTAATCTAAGTAATCAAGAACTTAGTGCCGTACTCGGCACTTGGTCCAGAGATTTAGATATTGACATTGATCTATACAAAATGCTTCCTAATCCTGATAAACTTGATGAAAATGATCCTGACCTTATGTTAAGTACAATAGTTTCTGATTATTATACAGCTACAAAAATAAATACTGTCCTAGAAAGAGCCGGGCCGAAAGCCCTTTCTTTTTTCCACTGTAACGTGAGAAGCTTGGATAAGAATCTAACACTATTACATGACCTTTTATTTTCTCTCTCAAAAAAACCCGATGTGATGGCCGTAACTGAAACTAGGCTAAACAAAAATTCAGTAACTAATATCGATATAGTAGGCTATAATTTTTTCCACACAGATTCACCAACAGCGGCTGGTGGAGCTGGTTTATATATAGCTAATGATTTGATAACGATAGCCAGATCGGATATTACATCTGAATTTAATCTTAATCTTGTGGAATCTTGTTGGGTTGAAATAGACCCTGGCAATGCTAAAAATCATCTGATAATTGGTTGTATATATAGGCACCCTAAAGCGAACCTCGAACTATTCAACGATCAGTTAGAGGAGTTGCTTAAACATTTAAATCAATGTAAATACCAAGTCTATATCCTAGGAGACATAAATATTGATTTCTTTAAATATGTCAACCATCAACCGACAGAAAAATATTTGGATATGCTATACACAAATAACTTTATTCCAATTATAACAAAACCAACACGAATTACTGATCATACTAAGACATTAATTGATCACATATATACAAATACACCTATAACCCAAACTACCTCTGGAATTGCGCTATATGATATTTCTGATCACCTACCAGTATTCTGCATAATTAATACTACTGTAAAAAGAACTAAAGAAAAAAGGTTGTACAGGGAATTTAAAAAATTCAATCAAGAAGCTTATTTAAACGACATAAATGTTATAAACTGGAGCAAGCTTTTATACGAGAATAATGATCTCAATGAAGGAACTTCAAATGTAATTAATGCTATAAATGAAATAACAAATAAGCATGCTCCATACAAAGTAGTCCCACGAAGTAAATTAAAACAATTAACTAAACCCTGGATAACCAACGGCATTTTAAAATCAATTAAGACTAAGCAGAAAATGTATCGCACACATTTTCTTTCGGATGATTTGGAAAAGGTAAATAAATATAAGAAATTCTCCAACAAACTGAATCGAATAAAAACACAGAGTAAAACACAGTACTACTATAAACATTTTGAGATATGTAAAAATAACTTAAAAACCACCTGGAAATTGATTGGAACACTAATTAAAAGAAAAACCAAAGGTCAACTATACCCAACTAGACTTATAAGAAATAACAAGATATATACTAATAAATTAGACATAGCTAATCAATTCAACCAGCATTTTGTTAATGTTGGCCCCAGTCTGGCTAACTTAATTAAACCCTCAAATGAGAATCCGACTGACTATATTCATAATTCACCAACTTCAAGTTTCGTTATGTCTCCCGTTACTGAACAACAAGTCTGTGAACTTTTTCTAGGCTTAAAGGATAATAAGGCCACTATAGGTATTCCTAATAAATTAATTAAAATAATAAATAAAACTATTTCACCGCATTTTACCTATATCTACAATGAATCTATTAAAACAGGTGTTGTGCCTGATATACTGAAAATATCTGCAGTTACTCCAATTTATAAAAGTGATATAGTTACTGATCCTTATAACTATAGACCGATATCAACATTATCACCTTTTGCAAAAATATTAGAGAGACTTGTATATGATCAGTTAATATCATTTTTGGAAAAGAAATGTATCCTATTTGATCATCAGTTTGGTTTTAGAAAAGGGTACTCCACAGAACAAGCAATACTTGAATTAACGGATCAGTTAAAAACTGCTATTGACAATAAACAATTAACATGTGGATTATTCTTAGACTTCTCCAAAGCGTTTGATACAGTCAATCATCAAATTCTGCTTTCTAAACTAAAGAAATATGGAATTCGGGGCTTACCCTTGTCATGGTTTAGCAATTATTTAAATAATCGACAGCAGTATGTAAAAATAGATGACGTTAAATCCAGTATGCTACAGATGACTTGTGGAGTACCTCAAGGCTCAACACTTGGGCCACTACTTTTTTTACTATATATAAATGATATGCCAAATTGCTCTAACAAACTTTCCTTTCGTATATTTGCTGATGACACCAATGTATTCTATTCAAGTAATAATATAAACGACCTTGAAACTGTAATGAATCAAGAGTTCAAATTAATTCTCCGTTATTGTGAAATAAATAAACTATCTGTTAATATGAAAAAAACTAACTTCATGATTATAGCCTCAACAAAGAAAAAAAACACTAAAATTAACATCACTAATATTGAGCAAAAAAGCTATATAAAATACTTAGGTATTTATATAGATGAACACATTAACTGGGAGCAACAAATTAAACATGTAAATAGTAAAATCGCTAAAAATACTGGAATTATAAATAAACTCCGGTATTACCTTGATCTAAATACATTGAAGCAACTCTACTATACACTCGTATACCCATATTTAAACTATGGCCTCATGAGCTGGGGTAACACATATACAACCAAGTTATCAAAAATACGCACCTGCCAAAATAAATGCTTACGAAACATCTTTTTTGCTCATAGCAGAGAAAATGCAACGCCATATTTTAATATCCTTAGGCTTCTAAAACTTGATAATATCTTCAAATTAAGAATTGCAGCATTCACTTACAAAATTATTAATGAGAAAACACAAATGCCATCTGTCTTTTCTAATTACATTATACTTGCCAAAAAAAATCACTCCTATAATACAAGATTTGCCGCTAATCTAAATTTTAATAGACCAAAAACACGAACAAACTACGGAATGCATACATTTAAGTACATCTCATCGAAAATCTGGGAAACAATCGACTTTGAATTGAAATGTGCTTGCTCTGTTAGTATATTTAAAAACAAATATACAACTACTCTTTTAAAGAAACAAATATTATAATATGAATATATGAATATGCAGCTGTGCCTAAATGAATCTAGTATCTTTAATCGTAGGCAGTGTCCAACTCGGAAGCTACGCTACTTTGGTCACTGCGCACGATCTCAATATAGAATATGTACATTTCTTTATTTTCATATAAATGTATTGTTAATGTAATTGTAACTGTAGTCATTGTAAATAGTACAGAGTGCAGAATAAACTTGAACTTGAACTTGAACTCGATATTTAACCAAGTGCATGGGAATATACAGTTAAGGTAGTGCCATCCCCTTAGCTCGATAGCCACTGGCTCCAATTCACTTCCAATACATCTAGATTATCTAGTGTCATCCCCTTAGCTCGATAGCCACCGGCTCCAATTCACTTCCAATACATCTGGATTATCTAGTGTCATCCCCTTAGCTCGATAGCCACCGGCTCCAATTCACTTCCAATACATCTGGATTATCTAGTGCCATCCCCTTAGCTCGATAGCCACCGGCTCCAATTCACTTCCAATACATCTAGATTATCTAGTGTCATCCCCTTAGCTCGATAGCCACCGGCTCCAATTCACTTCCAATACATCTGGATTATCTAGTGTCATCGATAGCCACCAGTACATCTGGATTATCTAGTGTCATCCCCTTAGCTCGATAGCCACCGGCTCCAATTCACTTCCAATACATCTGGATTATCTAGTGTCATCCCCTTAGCTCGATAGCCACCGGCTCCAATTCACTTCCAATACATCTGGATTATCTAGTGTCATCCCCTTAGCTCGATAGCCACAGGCTCCAATTCACTTCCAATACATCTGGATTATCTAGTGTCATCCCCTTAGCTCGATAGCCACCGGCTCCAATTCACTTCCAATACATCTGGATTATCTAGTGTCATCCCCTTAGCTCGATAGCCACAGGTTCCAATTCACTTCCAATACATCTGGATTATCTAGTGTCATCCCCTTAGCTCGATAGCCACCAGTACATCTGGATTATCTAGTGTCATCCCCTTAGCTCGATAGCCACCGGCTCCAATTCACGTCCAATACATCTGGATTATCTAGTGTCATCCCTTAGCTCGATAGCCACCGGCTCCAATTCACTTCCAATACATCTGGATTATCTAGTGTCATCCCCTTAGCTCGATAGCCACCAGTACATCTGGATTATCTAGTGTCATCCCCTTAGCTCGATAGCCACCGGCTCCAATTCACGTCCAATACATCTGGATTATCTGGCGTCACCCTTAGCTCGATATTTAACCAAGTGCATGGGAATATACAGTTAAGGTAGTGCCATCCCCTTAGCTCGATAGCCACTGGCTCCAATTCACTTCCAATACATCTAGATTATCTAGTGTCATCCCCTTAGCTCGATAGCCACCGGCTCCAATTCACTTCCAATACATCTGGATTATCTAGTGTCATCCCCTTAGCTCGATAGCCACCGGCTCCAATTCACTTCCAATACATCTGGATTATCTAGTGCCATCCCCTTAGCTCGATAGCCACCGGCTCCAATTCACTTCCAATACATCTAGATTATCTAGTGTCATCCCCTTAGCTCGATAGCCACCGGCTCCAATTCACTTCCAATACATCTGGATTATCTAGTGTCATCGATAGCCACCAGTACATCTGGATTATCTAGTGTCATCCCCTTAGCTCGATAGCCACCGGCTCCAATTCACTTCCAATACATCTGGATTATCTAGTGTCATCCCCTTAGCTCGATAGCCACCGGCTCCAATTCACTTCCAATACATCTGGATTATCTAGTGTCATCCCCTTAGCTCGATAGCCACAGGCTCCAATTCACTTCCAATACATCTGGATTATCTAGTGTCATCCCCTTAGCTCGATAGCCACCGGCTCCAATTCACTTCCAATACATCTGGATTATCTAGTGTCATCCCCTTAGCTCGATAGCCACAGGTTCCAATTCACTTCCAATACATCTGGATTATCTAGTGTCATCCCCTTAGCTCGATAGCCACCAGTACATCTGGATTATCTAGTGTCATCCCCTTAGCTCGATAGCCACCGGCTCCAATTCACGTCCAATACATCTGGATTATCTAGTGTCATCCCTTAGCTCGATAGCCACCGGCTCCAATTCACTTCCAATACATCTGGATTATCTAGTGTCATCCCCTTAGCTCGATAGCCACCAGTACATCTGGATTATCTAGTGTCATCCCCTTAGCTCGATAGCCACCGGCTCCAATTCACGTCCAATACATCTGGATTATCTGGCGTCACCCTTAGCTCGATATTTAACCAAGTGCATGGGAATATACAGTTAAGGTAGTGCCATCCCCTTAGCTCGATAGCCACTGGCTCCAATTCACTTCCAATACATCTAGATTATCTAGTGTCATCCCCTTAGCTCGATAGCCACCGGCTCCAATTCACTTCCAATACATCTGGATTATCTAGTGTCATCCCCTTAGCTCGATAGCCACCGGCTCCAATTCACTTCCAATACATCTGGATTATCTAGTGTCATCCCCTTAGCTCGATAGCCACCAGTACATCTGGATTATCTAGTGTCATCCCCTTAGCTCGATAGCCACCGGCTCCAATTCACTTCCAATACATCTGGATTATCTAGTGTCATCCCCTTAGCTCGATAGCCACCGGCTCCAATTCACTTCCAATACATCTGGATTATCTAGTGTCATCCCCTTAGCTGGATAGCCACAGGCTCCAATTCACTTCCAATACATCTGGATTATCTAGTGTCATCCCCTTAGCTCGATAGCCACCGGCTCCAATTCACTTCCAATACATCTGGATTATCTAGTGTCATCCCCTTAGCTCGATAGCCACCAGTACATCTGGATTATCTAGTGTCATCCCCTTAGCTCGATAGCCACCGGCTCCAATTCACTTCCAATACATCTGGATTATCTAGTGTCATCCCCTTAGCTCGATAGCCACCGGCTCCAATTCACTTCCAATACATCTGGATTATCTAGTGTCATCCCCTTAGCTCGATAGCCACCGGCTCCAATTCACTTCCAATACATCTGGATTATCTAGTGTCATCCCCTTAGCTCGATAGCCACCGGCTCCAATTCACTTCCAATACATCTGGATTATCTAGTGTCATCCCCTTAGCTCGATAGCCACAGGTTCCAATTCACTTCCAATACATCTGGATTATCTAGTGTCATCCCCTTAGCTCGATAGCCACCAGTACATCTGGATTATCTAGTGTCATCCCCTTAGCTCGATAGCCACCGGCTCCAATTCACGTCCAATACATCTGGATTATCTAGTGTCATCCCTTAGCTTGATAGCCACCGGCTCCAATTCACTTCCAATACATCTGGATTATCTGGCGTCACCCTTAGCTCGATATTTAACCAAGTGCATGGGAATATACAGTTAAGGTAGTGTCATCCCTTAGCTCGATAGCCACCGGCTCCAATTCACTTCCAATACATCTGGATTATCTGGCGTCACCCTTAGCTCGATATTTAACCAAGTGCATGGGAATATACAGTTAAGGTAGTGCCATCCCCTTAGCTCGATAGCCACTGGCTCCAATTCACTTCCAATACATCTAGATTATCTAGTGTCATCCCCTTAGCTCGATAGCCACCGGCTCCAATTCACTTCCAATACATCTGGATTATCTAGTGTCATCCCCTTAGCTCGATAGCCACCGGCTCCAATTCACTTCCAATACATCTGGATTATCTAGTGCCATCCCCTTAGCTCGATAGCCACCGGCTCCAATTCACTTCCAATACATCTAGATTATCTAGTGTCATCCCCTTAGCTCTATAGCCACCGGCTCCAATTCACTTCCAATACATCTGGATTATCTAGTGTCATCGATAGCCACCAGTACATCTGGATTATCTAGTGTCATCCCGTTAGCTCGATAGCCACCGGCTCCAATTCACTTCCAATACATCTGGATTATCTAGTGTCATCCCCTTAGCGCGATAGCCACCGGCTCCAATTCACTTCCAATACATCTGGATTATCTGGCGTCACCCTTAGCTCGATATTTAACCAAGTGCATGGGAATATACAGTTAAGGTAGTGCCATCCCCTTAGCTCGATAGCCACCAGTACATCTGGATTATCTGGCGTCACCCTTAGCTCGATATTTAACCAAGTGAATGGGAATATACAGTTAGGGTAGTAGATACCCGCAAAATATGGAACCTATTGGAACAAATTCATTTTATCCTTTAACCCTTCTGTGATAACTATATTTAATGGAAATAAACTTCATTTTACCTTATTTCTTTTGTGAACGGCGCTAAAAAATGAAGTACCGCGTAATTGAAGCTTTTTATCCAATTATACTGGAGATTTAAATGTAAAGGATTGAAAAGCCAATCAATAACTCTCTCGAATACCAGTTGAGTGTTGTACCATGTCGTAAATCTAACATAATGCGGGAAATCAAGCAAGGAATGACCTTTCAAGTAACGTTTTTTTTATTAAGCGATTTCAAATATACAAATTTGGCTAATTGAGCCGAAGGATGGCAGCTCAAAACTCTAATAAAAATACTGAAACAAGCGGCTAGCTGTTCCTCTTTTCACGAGAAACCGAATGAAAGTAAAAACGCGCTACAAACACGAACGGGTAAGCTTCGGGTTTCTTTTTCGCTCGGTTTTTCGTGAATAGCAGAAGCAATGGCTAACTCGATTTTTCTAAGTCGTATTATTATGCTCATTAAGGTATATACTTCATGGTAGTGTTTCGTTCCAGTCTCCCTGCATAATAATTTTCTGTAGTTTTACAGTATTATATGGAACGAAACACTACCATGAAGTATATACCCTCATTAATGTCACAACTAACTCGGCGTGATAACCTTAAGTTACTGTGTGCCTCATCGTGCAGTTAGTGAGCCAACTCTTAAAATACAAACAAAACCTAACGACTGCACTGATACATTGGCCTCTACTTATGCCTTTGTGGCTGTCAAATATTTCAACTCGCAAGACTCGTTCCACTGTTTACCGAGTTTTGTTTTGTGACAGTGGAAAGAAGCTTAACGTGGAAAAATCTTGGTCCCGAGAGCTTGTTATGCATGGAGCCAGTGGCGTACCCAGGTTTTAAAAGTGTAAAGGTCCAAACAACCAGCCCGCGTAATTGTCGCTTTTTGGGGGTCCCGGGGAATGTTAAGATTTAGCCGACTTCTGCTGCACTTTCAGGCCATGTTCTGTGTATTTCGACTACTCCCCAAGCCCAACAACATTCATTTGTAATAAGACAAGTAGGCTGTAAAATGTGTAGCGACGAGGGCCTATGGGCCTATAGGCTTGATACGCAACTGGAAGCTTCTATTGCATCAACTCGGGCTAATATACATAGTTTGAGAGGAAGAAGTGTCCACCGTCTACTCTTCTGCACATGTCGCGAGAAAAATAGCAAAACTGTGGTCACCGTCTTCCAATAGAAACCTTGGAATCGAAACGAATAACCTAGACAAAATGACAACCTGAACGTTGTCGTGCGGGAATGTTAAAAGTCAACGTCATATATTGTGACAAGTTGGTGAGTTTGTCTGGCTTTGTAACAATCTCTCGACAAGTTTTCGATTGTGTTAGTGGGAATCTTAAAACTTTGGACAACAGGTTCTGCTGTGTACTGTGGGGACATGTTAAACCAACGTACGTCTCTTATAATTTATAATGTAAAAACTGCACCCTACTCCTAGCTAACCCCCCGTTGTACTAATCACATTTAATAGTAACCATTAACAGAAATTAATTTTGTCTTGAATACTATTTATAAATTAATCCGTGATTTTAATTTAATTGCTGATATTTTTTTGAGAGTTGGAGGGGGGATTCAAAGTATAGGTTGTTCCTTCAGCATCCAATGCTACATGAAGATAATGCCATTTTGTTACCGTATCAATCTAGGCCTGTTTTTTTACTGTTAAATTCCCTTACAGTTGGGGTTCGAAGGTTCAAACACTTGCTAAATTGGTCAAGGTTTTATCCAGTCTGTTATTCATCATTTGACAACTGTCATTTCGGCAAACAAGAACAAGGCTTTGAGCTAGAAAAAAAACAATATCACCAATGTTCTCTTATCATAAAGTACAAGAACAATTATTGATTTGACTTCTAGAACTTTTGGTAAATTAAAAGTAGGCACTATCGTATTTACTTTGAATTATGACTTACTAATTGTAACTTTTAACATTGTAAATTTTAATGATATTTTGTTGCAAGCCACTAGCAACTGCAATTCCTTACAATAAAACTTTTAGACTTGGAAAAAAATAAAAGGAAATTGTGTCCAAGAAAAATTGAACAGTAAATAATGATAACCATTATTTCAGAACATCTTCAACCAAATGAAGTATTCATTTTTGAATTCGTTTTCTATTTTTAGAGTTTTCAAAACAAATTGTAGCTTATACATTCAGAAATAAGAACAACAATAACACCAAGATGGCTAGATGGGTGTAAGTTAAACGACTATCTCCTGCATTAAATAAGTATTTTATATGAGGATAAAGACTGGCAAAATACGCATTGAACCACAAAATATATAGGATGGGTAAAACAATGGAACTGGATTGAAGTATAAAGAAAATCGGATGACTCACAGATGCATTCTACTTTTCCTGTACAAGTTCAAGGTAACAGTGTAATTTGTATTATAATTTACACATACAATATCTCTACCACTGTCTATTCTATAATCTTTTCAATGAATTCCAAGAATCTCTTGGCGTAGTTCTCTGGTTTCACTGTGGAAATCTCTGCACCAGCCTGCAAGCCAAACATTCAGTAATGTTAAAAAGTACATAATTATTAATATTTATATTAATAATTTATATTAACATATTAATATTTTCTTCATAGCTGCCATTGTTGAAAACTACTGCCTTTTGTAGTTCACTTGAGAGTAGGCATGAGTAGAGTATTCAGTATTGATTGAAATGCTATGGCAGACCGAAATTGGTTTTCATAAGCAGATGTGTTTGACTGCATGTATGTTCGTGTGTACAATGCATATGTGAATGTTACGTTTTAGTGCTTTACAAAAATTAAGCTCATCAGCTGATTCTTTCAAAGCAAAATTCTCTCAGCAGATCTGTAACAAGTCTAGATTGACTAATATTCTCCGGGGGTACTCCCCAAGGAGTGTTGGGTGTGGTGTGCCACACAGATCTAAAAACCCTGACCTTTGTATGAGCAATCAGACCAAAATATGTGATTTGTCAAACCATTTTTCAGACCTGATACGGCCTGAAATGATGTACCCATTTTTTGTCATGGTTTGTTCTGTTTCTCAAATTATTTTGAAGATAATGTGAAAATAACAAGAGAAATAAATGAACCTATGCAGTCTCATACTTTCATGTCAAAATCATACCCTACTCCAGAATAAAGGCAACATTTATATCCCTATTTCTGACTAACACAGATGACAAACCCTACCCTTTGGAGCGGCACATCAACATACCATACAGCTGATGAATGAGCTTGAAGAGTGCCTCCCCCTCCGCTAATATCACTCACAAATGCAACAAAAGTACTTTCACTTTTTTATGTACTAATAACAAAATGGTGTCAAGCGAGAAAGGATCCTTCACACTCTCTCGTGACACATAACAGCTATTATCACCTTTTCCACTCCTGTATAGTGTGATTTACGAGTTTTAGAAACACTAATTGTTTTCTTTATTTCATCTTATATATTTTATGTTAAACAGTTTTATGTTAAACAGTCAATGGAACAGATACCCTAGCCAAACAGAATGATAAGATTTCAGTTGCATTCAGTTAAATTTTGCTATTTTTTCATCTGAAGAAGAACCTATTTTTGGTCCGTGTGTTATTCTATATTTTATCATATTTATTTCCCAATCTATTGTTATTTGTTTATGCACGTTCAAAGCGTAGCATAGCATATCCTGGTTTTCGTATGTCGGGAAAATCCAAGACAATCGAGGATTTCGATGTTTCCCGACCGTCCCAGATGTTCCCGATATTTGGTAGACTTGCTCCAAGTCAAACTCGCCGAGTCACTGGGTAAGCGATTACTGGGTCAAAAAGCGAGAGCGAGAATCGAAGTGAGAGGCGAGTTCGACTTGTTTCACTTGCAGGAATTATGTTTCGGCGCGAAAACACGTTTCAGGGGCGGAGCTTACATTTCGCGCCTTCTGAGACCCCGTCCACACATTTCCGTTTTCGAATCGTTTTTGTATTGTTCTCCGTCCTTAAGGGAATAGAAAACAATGGTCTAATTACCTGAAACAATATGAAAACTATACGAAAACGGATACGTGTGGACGGGGTTCTAAGTACACTCAAATCGTAAATACCACATCCACGGTCGACTGACTTGACACGTCAACATACAATGCCTGAAGAATTGCGCTTTGTGATTGGGCAAATCTTAATACGTCATAAGCCACGCCTCCGGTTGAAAAATCAACCGGTGTACCAGCGATTTCGCCCCCCTCCCCTCCAACCTTTTAAAAGTTATGAATACATATTTTCCTTATTATTATTACTATAATGTATTGGACGTGGAGAATAGTACGGCAAAAAGCTATCAGTAATGTGTATAAAGGCATGCAATTCAATTTTATTTTAAAATTTACGCTTCACTTTTCTTCGACAAAATTCGTTACGGTAAACGTAACGCTACGGTAAACGCTGCAATTTTCATTCGCGCTAGCAGTGCAACAAGAAACTCGACAATGGATTCTGCAATCCACCTACAATCTTCGTCAGTCTTCGAATGATTAGTTGTTAGTATTTCTTGCCTGAAGCCAACATGTAGATGATGTAATTATTGTGGACACTTAAAGGTTTTGATAACCCGTAAATCCGCCTACTTTGAAAAGACTTTGCCGAATAAAGGAAGTGTTACCGACCCGCGTAAAAACTTCCTGAATAAACAAGCAGTAATGAACTAATTAAGATCTAAAACGGCGGGAAGATTTAAAACTTAGGCAGGGTCGCACCTGGAAAAGTTCCTCGATAATCTGTTTACTTCAGATCTGTCAACGCATAGTAATTCCGAGTGCGACCCCTGCTTTTCTGTCTTCCAAAAACATTTCAAATCGGCAAATACTTCAAAGGAGCCGTAGTGTATGGGTGGGGCAGAAACTTTCAGGAAAAGTTTAGAGCGAACAATAGAATACACATCGGAAAGTGACAGCACTTGTCATTTGAAAGAAAACCAGAACACTGTGGCATGTTCTATAGCACGTTCGCTCACTGGCGCGGGAGTTTATTCGCGGGAATCATGAGCGGACAAGAATTCAATCCGTATTATTACGGCATGTACAGCCAAGAGCAAGACCGGGGATATACCCAAACCCCAAACCCCAAACCCTTTGTATCCAAACTCAGCTGCCATGTACCAAGGCCATCCTTGGTACGGAAACGTCGTCCAGCCAGCCAGCATTGCACGATCACAGGCCGACTCGAGATCTCCTTCGCCATCATCGGTTCAGTTAAGATTTGTCTCGCTTCAGCTCTTCGGTAAATATTACTGCGCCTCAATACTCTTCCATCGTGCATAGCCCCCGGGTAACCACAAGAAAAATCCATGAACATTTTACGGCCATCCACCACAGCCTGAATTATGAAGTCGTGTTGCTGGTATCGGCTGAAATAATCTACTGCACTTTCCTTTGGCGCTATAATGCGTACATGGGAACCGTCGATAGCGCCTGCAACATTTGGTAGGTCTGAATACTCAGCAAATGTTTCAATAATAGCAGCGATTTCTGCTGGTATTTCTGGGAACTTGATCCACTCATTTCGTAATTCATACAAGCCATTTACCACGTCTTGCACTGCTTCTATTGTAGTTGACTTTCCGACATTAAAAACGGGTCCAATACTTTTGTACGAATTACCATGGCCGAGGCGATACAAACCAAGCGCTAGTACTTTCTCTGGTGCAATTGCCTCCCTAAACCTTGTGTCTTGTCTCACAACTCCTTGGCCGAGCATGTTCAGTATCAGATCAAATGTATCTTTTTTAACACGCAATTGCTGTCGAAAGTACTCCTGAGGAATAGTTGGGTCGTGATAATGCAGTTCAAACCAGAAATTCAAAGGACGAGGAACAGTCCAGGCATATCGTACACCGCGACGAAGTCTTCTCAGTCGACGGCGCCGAGCCCTTCGGATCAAGTACAGGAATATAAATGTCTTCAACTCGTTAAGCCAATACTCGCACAAAATTCGGTAAAAAACAAACTGTTGAAGCTGGAATTGCAAATTCAGAATGAACAGTATACTCAGTACTATCGGACGCATGTTTACAGTTCACATGAGTTCACGCCAAGTCGATTGGGGTGTCTGGCCTATGTATCTGTCATTGCCTTCAGAATATTGACGAATCTTTGATAACTAGTGCGACCCCAAACTCGCAAACAAAATTGCTTGTCAGTTGATATCGGCAATTCTTTGCTAGAAATGGCTTTGGAAATCTGAAAAACTTTTCCAGGTGCGACCCCTGCGTTACTTTAGCTTGTAGCGAGTGGAACTCATATTTGCAAACAACTGCCAAATGGCCTGATGATTTTTTCATGCATGAAAACCATAATGAAGTTGTCGTAATTATCATGGTATGTAAGATTTTTATAACCCGTAATGCTCGCGTCGATCCATCTATCTATTTTTAAATAACTTTGCCGAATAAAGGAGCGTTACCGACTCGTGTGCGCTTGTTAATTCGGTAATTAGATCAGTTCTAACTAGGAAAACCTTTCTGGATAAACAGCTTATTAACTAATGAGAAGATAAAACGGCCGTAAGTTTTGCGATTTTCTAGCAGATCCGGAAAGAATTTGAAATGACTTTCCGAAGAAAAGGAGTGTTACCGACTCGCGTATTTTTGTAGTCAGTAGTAGTAATAGTAGCTAGGGGTCTTACACTTCATTTTATTTAAAAAAAATACTTTAGATTTATTAAAAAAAAAAAACTTTTTATTCAGGGGCGAAATCGCTGTGACACCGGTAAATTTGGCGCGCTGCAAGTGGGAAAGTCCTTCGTGCAACCGGCAACCATCGGGAACGATAAAATAAAAGACGCGGGAAATCTGCGCGCCAAATTAATTTTGAGGGGTCCTTCGGAGTCTGGACTGAGCAAAATACATCGCCGACTGTCCCAGACAGTCGGGATTCATGTTTTCATATATAGGGAATGATCATAGACCATCGCAAAACTCTGGGACGCGTCGGTAAAATAGAATCGTTTCCGATTTTTTCCCGATCGTCCCAGTCGAGAGAAGTCACGTTATCGTGTTTTCATAATAATAATAAATGGTTTATTTTACGTCGAAGATACAGGAAGCCGTTACCGGGTCTCCCAAGCCAGAGGCTTATGTTTAAGTATTCCGACGAACTCCATGGTCGAATTGGAATCCGGAACATCTGGGATGGTCGGGTTCCAGATCGTCTGAGATTTCGCGACATATAAACCAGGCTTTAGAATGTTAAGTGATGTTATGACAAGTGATGAAGGTGAACAGTTGGAGAGACATCCTTTGTTTCATGTCTAGATTCACATACAATGCTTTATGAAACAAAGACACAGACAAAAGAATGCCACAGTCATGCAACAAAACAGAACAAAATTACACGTGCCACCAAGATTAAAGAAACAGAAAGAAAAACACTACTTGAACCACAGAAGACAAGCATGCCATTATCTAGTAACAACAACATTAGTAAGTTACGTTCTTGGCACATTAATTTGTATTTCAGCCTTTCTACTGGATCATGTGATGATGGCAAGGTTAACTGCACAGTTTGACACAACATTTATCTCAAGTATAAAGTATCACGTTTTTTTCTGAAAGTATAAAACTCTCCTGTTTGCTCCTCAACTTCTTTGTCAAAGTCCATGCATTGTACTGACAACAGCTGTTGACCTCATAAAATGGCATTCATCTCACTAGAACGCTTGATATTTGCAAACAAAATTGTATGAAAACACAATAATAATATTGTATGTCCTGTAGACAGTAGTCTGGTGGTTTTAAATAGTTGACACTGGAATTATGAGGATAACCACAACGTATTCATTCAGGGTATTCATTTATTTTGAAAGTATGTGTAAGAGGTGATGTTAGAAAAGTAGTAATACGTACTAGAAGTATAAAGCCAAATAAGGGTAACCCAGAGGTTGCTGGACTGTAACTTCTTCTATTGAAACTAGGCTGTGTAAATTATGCCCAGAATATTTTGGGCGAAATAGGTAACAGAAAAAAAGGGGGATTCTTTAGAAAAAAATGTTTCTTCTTCTCAAAATCAATGAAAAGTTATAAAATTAATGTATTTTCTATTTATTATTTGTTTGCCATTTTGTCCGTTAAAGTGATTTATTAATCATCAGCCTGCATTTACATGGAGATTTCAATAAATTTCATACCACTAAACCAGGCCAGACACCATGGCACCTAGACCTATGCAATTATATTCATGTATACATGTCTAGATATTAAAATATATTTTAGTGTAACATTTTTTGTGACAAAATTTCAGGAAAAGAGGACACCAATCCGATGGGAATATTTTGGGAAAAATAGGTACATGTACTATGCAGCGGGAATTTCTGGAAACAAAAATTGGCAACTTTTCGGTAATAATTTACACAGCCCGAATAACTGAAACCCAGTGGCAATGCACACAGCTGTCGTTAAAAGCTTTATCTTGAGAACTATTGATTTTTAAAAACAATGAAAAACTGATGAAAGACTAATCCAAATTTCTGAGTTGTAAAACAGGATTTTTATTGCACTGTGTTCATCATAATTATGATCATGGTAACACGTGTAATTTTACAGTATTTTAAATATTGTTTCATAAGAGGGCATGTTATTACCCTGTTGTGGTTGGAAGACCCATCAATGTGATGTGTAATCATGACACTTCTCCAAGTCACAAGTCTCCAGTGCAAGGCTGAAATCTAAACCATGCATCGGTAATGTCCTTTCAGCAATTAATTCTAAAAGCTCACAGAATGTACAGAAGCAACTATGAGAAAAATATCCACTGCATTCTTTAGAGTTAGTAGATTATTCCACATAAGTTACAAATAATTATTATAATGTTATAACCAAAACATTGAGAGCATGTTAGCCAAGCATCCAGTGTATATTAGTGTAGTTTAAAGAGGAAACCAAGCAGATGCTTACATGTACTATATGACTTCTCACAATCTCCTGACACACTCACTCACTCACAAAATAGCTTCTCAGATGAATATACACAGAGATACAAACCAGCCCTGGTCACTTGGTTGAACTAACAGTTTGAAAATGTTCAACATATTGTCCTTAAGTCATTTCAAGCTTGTAAACATATGTGTAATAACATTTGGGAAATGCGTTGGACCATAGTTAGCAACATGGTATGGTGTATTTCCATGAGGGATAACACAAACATTTAGGGTAACTGTTGACTGGATGTAGGTGGTTACCATTCCACTGCAGTTAGGTTAACTGACATGCCTACCTTGCCTAAAGTGGTTGTCATAATAGTTTTACCTGGATTTTCTTCAGTCATTTGCAGTAATTTATTACCAAATAACTTTAAATTATCCTGAGGTCTTTACCATCTTGAACAAGGGATCCCCTTCAGGATTAAAAAAAACTTACAGAACTCAAGTTACCAATAATTTTATAACTACTGTGGCATAATATTTTAAAGTAATAACTGTAATTTTTTAAACAACATTTTGTCAAACTTTGAGTTTGATTATATATAAAAAATATTGTAGCCTGAATTTCAGCCGTCTCCTCTGGGTTCGTTCCTCCCGAGAGAGACGTCTGAATCCAATAGCCGATAATGCCGTCCAGTGACGTCACTACCAGAAAACCTGGTAGTGATTTTTGATTGGTTCATATTCTATAATTTCGCATAATTATCATAATTATCAGCCGAGAAGACAGCAGGATTCACTTTGGACTCGCGATTGTTGATCGTTGAGTTTCAGTGGAGTGATTGTCTTTGGCAAAGACCTTGAATTAGTAAGGAAAACATCTGGAAATGGATTGAAAGTGTCCTGCACAATAACCGGCCGACTAACCCGTAAACATGTACATTTTATCGCATCGCGTCTGCGGGGTTGTTGACAATCGATTATTTGTTCACACTCGCAGTGGTAAAGAATGTCGCTACTCTCTTCAAGGAACTGTTCTTTCCCGTAAAAGAGTCTTCGTATTTCTTCGAAAATTCTCCATTATCCTTTCATGTTTTTCTACTTTTCTGTTGCATCATTTACATAGGTAATATCTCGTAGCCGTGTCGATTCGAACGGCAGATCGCGAGACATGTACAAAGATCAACGGAAAGACAAAGATCAACTGTACTTTGCCTCCAAATATAATATAACGATTTGTTGCTTCGGAAAGACTTTAACAACATAAGAGGCACTTGAGAAGCAAATGGGATGGAGATATATAATATAGGTAAGGCTTTTATTTTGGTCGGCATAATCTCAAATAAATATTTCTCACGAACTCTTACTACCGCCGTGACAGTTTTATTTGCACCAATTAAATTGTTAATCCGCCTTGATGTCACTGGACGGCATTATCGGCTATTGGATTCAGACGTCTCTCTCGGGAGGAACGAACAAGAGGAGACGGCTGAAATTCAGGCTAAAAATAATGATGAAAATGACTTAAAGTGAATTTACTGAGTTCATGTTATTAGCAACCAACAACATTTATTTTATAAATATTTATTTAGACAACTATTGGTGGTTTGCTTCATCATGGCACCTTGATTGTAAAATAAAACATTTTTGTATTTAATATGTTAGTTTTGAGAAGTTCAGTTGGTTTAAAATAATACCTGTTGTTAGCTTGAATTAACTGGGGCCTAAATAATCTGAGTACAATAAATTATTAAATGTACTAACCAGGCAGTTTATGTGACATATACATGTACAAGAGCACTTTCAATGAAGGTATCACACAGAAACTTGTGCCACATGTACCTACCCCATGCTTTACTGTCTTTGCAGCATGTGCTGCTTTCTTTCCTGCTCCATAATATGTAAGGACATCTATAATGCCCATGAAGTAAATTTCACGTCTGCCACCTGCAAAATAAATACAGTAAATAGTATAGTAAATACAGTAAATAGTATAGTAAATACAGTACATACACGTACCTTATAATAGGAAATTAATGCTCGTGATAATTAAGGTATTTGAAATTAACGTGACTAGGAGGGAAAATTACTTCTTAATAAAGGAAAATAATGTGATTGACACAAAGTTTTGGCCGAAATTACAAGAAGCAGATGTCAAGAACTGCTCTAACTTCTGCAAGCGAGAATGAACTATAAATATTGTAACCGATATACTTTTAGGCTTTTACATCGTAAAAGATTGAAATACAGTGTGCAGAAAACAGAAAGCCATTGTTTCCTAGGTGTCAAATGTGTCTGGACAGGATCCAGAGGTTGCGGAAATTAATGCTCCACTTAATTAATGTCGCAGAAATTAACACACAAAACTTAACGCAACTTAAGTGAATTTTAAAGATTCACGTTTATTTCATGTAGCGTTAATTTCCTATAATAAGGTAAACCACAGTGTACTGTGTACTTAATTTAAAGTCTTTTAGGGAAAATGTTCGGCTCACTCTTTTCAGAGTTTACATTGTACCATCAGTATACTAGGCCAATCTAAATAAATGAAGTGTTTCCAGTAATGAGCTGAAACAATTCCAGGTACAGGAAGGTTGTAAAAAAAATATTTTATGATTTGTTTAGCTTTTTATATGCATATTTGCAAGTTCACCCTGTGTTTACATTTAGTCATGTTCATATGATTGCGCTGAAGACATACTGTAGTGAGATGTTGTACATGTACTTCTCATTGTAGTCATGTTCATATGATTGCGCTGAAGACATACTGTAGTGAGATGTCGTACATGTACTTAAGGTTATCGTATAGCTTCAGAGCCAAATTTGTCCAAAAAAAAAAATTTCACGTAAAAACAAAGTTTAGAGTGTTAAGTATCCAACAGAAAAAAAAATGGTTGAATCTTCTTTTATCTAGACGGAGAAATATCAAAAAGAAACATTTTACCGAAGATTGCGTTACATATTTTGATTGACAGCTCATACACCACATCAATCGTCATGAGCATTCAACCGTAGCTATAAAGCGCGGGAGTAGTTGTTTAGTGTTCAGTTCGGAGTTCGCTCTGTGGCTTGTTGTCAGCGTTGTATCGAATCGTTTCTCACATAAATATGTCATCGTAAATTTGAAGCGTATTCGCTAAAATTATCCGTAGATGTCTTCTTCAAAACAAGTATCTGGTCCTTGGAGTTCGAGAAAGAGGAACAAATCAAAGAAATGTTCGAAATTATCTATTCTTATTACCAGTGGCTAAACTATTTTGTTGTACATTTATAGGCCACTTGATTCCTCTTAAGTATTTCTACAACAACATGCCCAATCTCTGACATTTTCCGGAGCATATATTCACGAGCTGATTCTTCGGGTAATTTATCTATCCTCATGCTTTTCTTTCGTCTTCCGCGTCCGTTTGGTCTGCTTTCATTGTGCTTTGGTTTTGCCTTCTTCTTGTCTTTAGCTGGTTTATCCTTTGCCGTTTCAATTGCCTTATTCTGGCGTTTGACCGGTTTATTCTTGGTTTTGCCCATAATGAAGAGTGATTGAAAACGCGAAACTCAACTGAGCGCGAAGACCTTTGATTGTGTTGCTTTCATGCTGCTGGTGGGAAGCCAGTTTGACTGTGACATTTCCCTGTCACTGGTTGAACATCATTGGCTGCTTTTTATATAAGGTGTTTGATTGCTGTGAAAGAGGCGGGGCACCAGAATCAGTCTCGCCGGCCGGCTAAAACTTTTCAGAGCGTTTTCTTGACTTTCTATTTTCGTTCTAAACATAGTTTGAAAAAAGCTCCAACTCGACGCGAATTTCTTCACATTTTCACAGATTGTTCGCAATTATATCAGCTAAATAATTTTGTCGGCGATTTTTTAAATTTTCAAAAGAGAGGCGCTGAGAGCGATTCTCGCAACTATACTTGGATTGTGCGTTAGCAGTTTCACGAAGACCAAAATATCTTCAGAACGGCTTCGAATTTCCACAATTGCCGACACAATTTCGTAAACAAGGACTGTGGGAGTCCAGAAAAGCAAACCGATCTTAAATTCATTAAATTGCCGTGGAGTTGGAGCTTTTGGAAACCACCTCGCTTGTTCGGAAAAGAAGTTTATTTAAAAATCGCACTTTTATCAAAATTACAAACCTTAGGTATATCGTTGTAGCCAATTTTATAAGCTTTAAAATGAGGTGTAGTTTATCTAAATACGACGAATATTCGAGACGCTACTTAATTTTATCCGGAACAGTACCCTGAAGGTATACGATAACCTTAAGACATACTGTAGTGAGATGTCGTACATGTACTTAAGACATACTGTAGTGAGATGTCGTACATGTACTTAAGACATACTATAGTGAGATGTCGTACATGCACTGAAGACATACTGTAGTGAGATGTCGTACATGTACTTAAGACATACTGTAGTGAGATGTCGTACATGTACTTAAGACATACTGTAGTGAGATGTCGTACATGTACTTAAGACATACTGTAGTGAGATGTCGTACATGTACTTAAGACATACTGTAGTGAGATGTCGTACATGTACTGAAGATATACTGTAGTGAGATGTCGTACATGTACAATGTACTTAAGACATACTGTAGTGAGATGTCGTACATGTACTTAAGACATACTGTAGTGAGATGTCGTACATGTACTTCTCATTATTTTAATAGGTTTTCTATTTTTGTTTATTTTATGTTTCAAGTCTTGGAAAATAGCTTGCTTCCCTCAAATGAAAATTATACTCTGTTGCCCTGTCATACTGAACATTTCCGTTGTTCTTTTCTGCCATCTTCAATAAAATTATAGTCCAATTATAGAAAGCATACATTGTACTGCAACTACCTGGTTTTAAAAAAGCCCTAAAGGAAAGCTTTAGTGGAAATGATTATGACAGACTCTACGATTTTGCCATTACTAGATTTGCATCAATATGTCACACTTGCTTAAGATTACATTGTGTAGGTAACTCTGCTTTAAATGATAATCTATTTAAAAAAAACTGTGCACCAACAGCTTTTTCTGCCAAGGAAACTGTTAAACACTATTTATTAGATTGCCCTCTATATGCTGCTGCACGTCATACATGCATGCTGCACGTCATATATGCTGCTGCACGTCATACTTTATTTGCCTCTGTTGCACTTTGGAGCCTGGGAGTGTTATAATCATTTTTATATTTATGCTGTTGTGAGTAATTGTTTTCTTGTCTCTGTAAGTTCTTCCAATTATCACTTAATATAGAACTTTGACCTATTAGTTTTGTTATTTACTTATTGCCATCTATTGTAAGTTCCTGCTTTGTGTGTTCCTGCTTTACTGTTATCAATTATTACTAGCGTTTATTCCTTAAGTTTATTCCTATCATTACTAACTATTAGTCATTTGCTTTTTCTCTACATTGTACCTTACTCTCTGTACAAGTTGTATGGTAATTGTAACTGTAGCGTGAGCTTCCTAGATGAGTTCCAGGTGCTGAGACAAACACCAGGAACCTATATGTTTAAATAAAAAATTGCAACAAAAAGTTTGAGGTCGGCATTAAATGATCCAGGTCTTGTCCTCTATGCCAACTACAACAGTCCTCAGGTTGTTGATCTTTCAAGTAAGGAGTAATACTGAGAACTCTGCTTTGGTATCTACAGTGTGCAGATAAAATGAGTAAAAGCTAAGTAAGCTATCCAATACCTTCTGCACTTGGTAATGAAAACACAACATCTTCATCTTTCTCGTCAAATTCATTACTGCCAAAGCTGATTGTACGATCCCTTTCATTTGCATCTGCAGGGGGGGTATTGGGTGGCGATCCAAACATGTCTCCCTCATGGGGCGAGTCTGGTTCACTCTCTTCATTACTGTCTAACCGTGTATCCTCACCAACCCCCTCATCTTCATCGTCACCAGAGTCAGCTAAGTCACGGTCATGGATGCCAACTAGCAGACTGTAGTCCATTATATTCAAACTTGTCAAAAGCTGTTGAAAGTTTTAAAAAATAACAGTAAAAATGTATTCAGACAAACAAACAATAATTTGAAGGGCTGTGTGCAAATAAGGGCATAAGTAACTCCTGATCATGTTCTAAATTCTTCCTTAGAAAACCAATTAAGAATTTGAAAGAGAATTTAGAATGTGATCAAGTCACGCCTGTGTTGCATACAGCCCTTCCATTTTACCTCACACTGTCAGGCATGTATGGTACTATATCCAGGTTTGCAAACCAAAGAAATAATACGGAAACTGCCACATTAATTACCGGGTTTTACATGTGACATAAAAAACAATAATTACATGACTGTGAATTGTCACCTGTTCATGGCACGTATGAAAACCCAGTAAAAAAAAACATTTATACAATGACTGTACATGTAGCTGGCTGAACAATAAAAAACAGTTGAGAATGTTACATTGAAGCTTGGACCACAGGAAGCCCAAGCTCAAAGTTTGAATTTATTTGACAGTTGAACTACGAAGGTTCAAACTTCCAAAATATCTGGTATTTTATCGCACTAAATGGCAAATGAATAACACATTCAATAAACTTGCTTTGATGAAGATTTAAGTTGTTGTGTCTTGAATCTGGGGGTTTGGGGGCCGATTTAACGAGTTTCTAGGAAACCTGGATTCACTCTACCTAAAGAGAGGAAAGGCCAGAAAGCCGATCGCGATGGTGTGTCACATACCTGTCATCTCCACGGCAAAAATGACCCTTAAATCCACTCAATCGACGTGATACTTCTGGATCACGTAGTCAGATCTCCAATTGGTCCGGCTGTGATTTTCAACTCCAAAACGAGGCATCCTTTCGTTTGGACTTCTGGTGTCTCATCAAAGTGTGAAGGTGTGTTTGGGACGGCGAAATGCGAGGTGACAAAAATCATTTCTTGGTATTCTTTGAATGTTTGGTCATGAAACTTGGAGGATACGTAGCAAGGAGATCTGACTACGGGATCCAGAAGTATCACGTCGATTGAGTGGATTTAAGGGTCATTTTTGCCGTGGAGATGACAGGTATGTGACACGCCATCGCGATCGGCTTGCCGGCCTTTCCTCTCTTTAGGTAGAGTGAATCCAGGTTTCCTAGAAACTCGTTAAATCGGGCCCCAAACCCCCAAATTCAAGACACAACAACTTAATCTTCATCAAAGCAAGTTTATTGTGTTATTCATTTGCCATTTCGTGCGATAAAATACCAGATATTCTGGAAGTTTGAACCTTCGTAGTTCAACTGTCAAATAAATTCAAACTTTGAGCTTGGGCTGCCTGTGCTTGGACATGTACTGTATGGTTTTATCTTCATGGTGAATTTGTTGTAATCACTCATTCGCTGTGCTCACTCATGTATTAATAATTACAACATTCACTAGTAACACCTAACTGTATCTCTGATTGGCCAAAAGTCCTCTGTTTTAAAACTTAGGGATTTAACTGACACAAATCAGGCCTTGAAATTGAAAGAAATCCTTAGTCTAGTCACCATAATCTAGTTGCCATGCAGCCAGCAAATGTTAGTAGCTGACTTGACAACTAATTTGTAAGTTTTAGCCATTCAAACAGGTTTTAGTCACATTCAGGTAACCACATTGGATGCAAAAATTAATGAGTCTATTGTGTAAAATAGTTTGTTTGACTTTCCCTTCATTTGGAATGTACATTCGTCTAGAAAGTACAAAATAATGCCGAGTATAGAAATGGCAAGTATTAACTTGGGTCAATGGAGGATTAGACTGTAGTTGTTAACATGATGAAAATGCACCATGAAGATCTATGTCATACAAACAAACAAACAAACCTCCACATCATCCTTGATCCTCTGCACCAGAACAGACTTTGCATTATCACCAACAACAAGCTTGACGTTATCCTTGGTAAAGTCGTTGTCTTTAAATGTGGGATTATCCTTGGTCTGAATTTATTAGAAAAAAAGAAACAATATCATGGTTTCACTGGAACTACATTGTAATAAACATGTACACCTTAAAAAGTAGGGATTTTAAGAAACCATGATGGCAACATCTAGGACAATGGCATAAAACAATATACTTAATCGCAAAATACAATAACTGACATGAAAATACATGCAATGCACCTACATTTTAACCGCCACCTGCAAAAACACAACGTGACGTGAAAACTCTATGTTTTACATCTCATAGAGAATGCAAATGTTAAAAAGTAACTCACTCCACAGGCCGCCCAAGTTCTGACTGTATAACAAGGTTTGTATGGGAGTTCTTCCGATAACTCAGAATAATAACATAAATCTTCTGTAATACAAGGTAAATAAAGGAAGAAGACTTACTCGAAGTTGTTTTGTCGTCCTATGTGTGTTTCAGGTAGCTAGAACGGTGTTTTATGGAATTCTTTTGTCATACGCTTCACCCCTCTAACCAGAGGGGAAGGCTGAACACTCGATACAACCACGGCCTTCGCTCGAGGACGAATTTTTCACAAAATATCAATCCCATCGGCGTTTACTCGGCCGCGGTACAATCCATGTACATCAATTATCCCTCAGAAGTCCCCAGGCTTGATAACTCCTTTCCAAACCCGTTAGATTTGAACGATTTTTGAAGCAATTCGTGAAGCTTCCAACGGCTGACAGATCGTAACGTCCAATGAATGGTCCTTCTTGACAACGCGTTTTGGTAACCAGGCGTTTGGGTAACCAGGCCGTTACAAATTATTTCTTTCCCTGAGAGGGACATATCAAATTCATTTGACACTTTCTAATCTCTCCCTCCCCTCCAACGAGACCACTGGGTGTCACCGGCGCTGTCCAGTAAACGCTGATGGGATTGATATTTTGTGAAAAATTCGTCCTCGAGCGAAGGCCGTGGTTGTATCGAGTGTTCAGCCTTCCCCTCTGGTTAGAGGGGTGAAGCGTATGACTCAAGAATTCCATAAAACACCGTTCTAGCTACCTGAAACACACACAGGACGACAAAACAACTTCAAGTAAGTCTTCTTCCTTTATTTACCTTGTATTACAGAAGATTTATGTTATTATTCTGAGTTATTGGAAGAACTCCCATACAAACCTTGTTATACAGTCAGAACTTGGGCGGCCTGTGCTCACTCCACCTTTTGTTCGCTGTGAAGGAAACTCCCCTATATTTATTATATTTTTCGAAGATTTGGATGTAAAGAGTAATTAAAGGCAAATAAAGGAAATAGTAAACACCAAATTTTGGGAGAAAACACTTTTCTATGTTTCGTCATCACTGCCATCGCCATTCTGGTTTCTTAAACTGCCTAGCATAAACAATAAAAGATAAGACTCAACGAGAAGAAGAGAAGATTGTTAATATTTAAATGTGACTTTTGAAACAAAAATGCACATGCTTTCAAATATTTGTATTTCACACTTCAACAATTATGCATATCCATGTCGTTGAGCCGGTCTCCTCTTGCTGTTTGCTTACTTCACCCATGTGTAAATATTTTCCCAAAAATATCAACATTGCCAGCAAACAATATCATAACCATCAGTGAAATAACAAAGCCACACAGCTCTCAAATGCAAATCTTCAGAGTATGATGTTGGCATGCTGTATTAATATAATCTGCATGTACTCTGGGTTGTATTGTTTATGGTTTATACGTTTTATATACTTGAAGTTTAGAAGGTAAGATTATCAGTTCTCAAACTCATGAATTATTCATTAGATTTTCATTAGATCAGGGACTGTATTCTGACATAACATGTATGAGCTTTCATATGCCTGCAGTGAAACACTGGTTCCAAGTCACTAGCTTTCATGCCTGTAGTGAAACACTGGTTCCAAGTCAGGGCTAAAAATAACGGCCGGTCATCGGACAATGTCCGGCTAGAATTGGAACTTGTCCGGTCAAATCTTTGCCTTGCTGGTCATTTTGACCGGTAAATGTTACTGCAGTTTCAACCAAATACAGATCTTGACCGGTGACTGACCGGCCATTATTTTTAGCCCTGCAAGTCACTATCTTTCATATGCCTGTAGTGAAACACTGGTTCCAAAGTCACTAGCTTTCATATGCCTGCAGTAAAACACTGGTTCCAAAGTCACTAGCTTTCATATGCGTGCAGTGAAACACTGGTTCAAAGTCACTAGCTTTCATATGCCTGCAGTGAAACACTGGTTCCAAGTCACTAGCTTTCATATGCATGCAGTGAAACACTGGCTCCAAGTCACTAGCTTTCATATGCCTGCAGTGAAACACTGGTTCCAAAGTCACTAGCTTTCATATGCGTGCAGTGAAACACTGGTTCCAAAGTCACTAGTGTTTGATCAAATTCCCAACCCAAGGAATAATGCATTTCTTAATTTATATATTCATGACACTTGATATGCATCTACAGTAAGTAGTACAGATTTCATCATTAGTACGGCTTTACATAAGTTAAGCAAAACATGGAAATGATAAAAAGGCATATGAAGTCAAGTGTACTGCAAAAGATCAACCCCATGAACTCTCCTTCCTTGTCCACTACACTAACAGACACGTTTGTTGGAGTGATGAAGAGAAAATAACAATGAAATCCTTGGGTTCAATAATTGTAATATAATAATAATATAATAATAATTAAGTTCTTTTGCCAGGGAGCCCACTCACAATAGTGATTTTCAGTGAGGCCCTGCAGGAACATAGAAAAAGTAAAGAGAAAAAAATTAAATATATACATAAATAAATTAAAAATATAAAAACAATAATATATATAAAACGTCGGTTGTAAAGCTAGGGTTAAAATATTGGTTAAAATGTGTCAATAATTACTTATTATGTATAGCTAACTTAAAATTATTAAAAGATAAAGTTCTAATATTTTCGGGCAGACTGTTCCAATCATTAATACAATGACAGGCAAAGCGGTTTTGTCCCCAGGTACGGTTGGAATGTGGCTTTCGTAGATTGTTCTTATTGCGAGTACTATAATTATGGATATCGGCAAAAGATAAAAAAATTAAATTCCAGTCTAAAAGTCCGTTTAACCCCTTATAAGTAAAGATTAGACGATGTATGCGTCGTCTCGTTGACATCGTCTTTCAATCTAGATCTGCCAGAGCTTTATTAGTCGAAGAGTGCCTACATGTAGGTCTGTCTAGAATTACTTTGGCAGCAGCGCTTTGGGTGATTTGGATCTTCTGCATTAAGGTTTCGTTGTGCTTATCGCCCCACACGATGTCCCCGTAGTCCAATATTGACAGGATCATTGTCTTGACAAATAGTTCTCTTGTGGCCATTGGTAGTAGGTGCTTAACTCTTCGAAGGATTCCAATTCGTTTATATGCTTTCTTGCAAACATAGTCCACATGTTCTGCCCAGGATAGAGTCTCATGGATAATCACACCCAAGTATTTAAAAGACTCTACCTTGTCTAATTCTTTATTGTTAATATTTAGAGTTACTTGATCAAAGGATTTGAGTCTCTTCGATCCTCCGATTAGCATAAATTTAGATTTACTAATATTCAGGGTAAGTTTATGTTCCGCAAGCCATTCCGCCAGTCGGTGCAGATCCTCATTCAGAAGTCTCTGTAGCTCGGATGCTGATTTTGAAGAGCAGTATAGTGCTGTGTCGTCCGCAAATAATGTAACGTTGGTATTAATCAGGCAGTTATGTAATTCATTCACATAGATAGAGAACAATAGAGAGCCAAGAATGGACCCTTGCGGGACTCCCACGGTGACTTTGCGTATTGTAGACGAAGTCTGGCCAACCACTGTGCTCTGTCTACGAGATGAGAGGTAGGAGTTAAACCACGCTAGATGTGTACTCTTTATCCCCAAGCTCTTCAGCTTCTGAAGCATGATAACATGGTCCACCGTGTCGAACGCTTTCTTGAGATCGATGTACACTATGCCATTGATTAGACCATTGTCCATGTTTCCAAGAACCTCGTCAGTAAATTGAGAGAGTGCAAGAGCTGTTGATCTACCACATCTGAATCCAAATTGATTAATAGCCATCAGATCATTGGCTTCTAAGTAATGGTACAGTTGTAAGTGTACAGCCCTCTCTATGACTTTGCTGTCCGTAGGGAGGATTGATATAGGACGATAGTTATCCCTGTCTGTTTTATCACCCTGATTAAATAGGGCAGTCACCTTTGCACATTTCCATGACATAGGAAACTGGCCATTTCTAAAAGATAAATTAATGATGAAGCACAGGGATGGAGCAATGACAGCAGCACCGTCGCGTACAATGTATGCAACAAAACACCCATCAAACGATACTTCCTAATGACCCCGAAATACAGGTATTGTCATTTGTACGAGAAGCCATTTCAAACACTCATTTGCATGTTTGATCAGGGAAACAATAAATCCCTTGGGCCTATTTATTGTTTTCTTGGTGTTAGGACTCCCTGATCAAACACTGAAATAAGTGTTTGAAATATCACATGAAGCTTATGAAATGAAGCACAAAAAATGTTGCAGAGGCAAATAATTCTTTCAACACTCGACTTTGCAAGACTGTTGATAGATGTTGATCAATAAACAGAGCATTAAAGTTCATACCAGTAATTCAACTCAAAAGTCAGTTCAGGTATTGCAGTGTACATTGTTCATTGTACATATAAAGTTCTTACCAGTAATTCAACTCAAAAGTCAGTTCAGGTATTACAGTGTACCAGGGTTCATACTGCTGAAATGATCATTGAAATTCCAGGAGTTTTCTAGGGGTATATAAAAATAAATTCCAGGGCCATATACTCTGAGATTTCACAGTGCATGCCATGTTTACTTCACGGATATCTCTATAAAATTCCAAGAGTTTTCCAAGATTTGCAGGGCATGGGAGAAAATTATAAAAATCCAGGAGTTTCCCCGGAATTCCAGGAGCAGTGTATAGTAGGAGTATATTGTACACAGCATCAGCTCAGTGCTATGACTTTATTAAGATATACATTGTACATGTACGTGTATGGTATTTTACCTTCTCCTTGTGGCTGGCCTGCCTATCAACAGTAGATCCCTTCAAGTCATACTTCTTGTGAATTTTTAGCCGGGTACCAAACACACTGGTCATAACAAGGATGTAAGTTTCCTTGCCGTCCACTGTAATTCTGTACATAGCCAAGTACTGTGGTAACAGTGTGTTGGCATGCTGTTCAACTATATACTGAAAAAGATATGTATTTGTGCAATTTTAAAAACATTGAGGATTTACAGAAGTACAGGGCTTGCCCCACAGAGACGAGGAGAGTAGCTGTACCTCTCCACTTATTACAAACAACACTCTGTTCAAATGAAAAGATGTAGCAGATTTGAGTTATTGAGAAACTATTATTGCCAGAATTGATGGGTTGGTGATCCTAGCAACTAGTATTCACATGAAAACTTGGCTTGAAAAAGTATAAAGGCATCAAAGTTAGGCCAGTTGGCTCAGCTTGTCACAGGAAGAGAGAAGTGTACAGTCAATGACAAAAAAAATGTTTATTTCCTTTACATGACATACATGTAAAAGAACACAATAGCACAGTATGACACAAACTATGAAATTTCTGACTGACTCTTTGGGAAAACTGCCCCCTCTCTGATCCCGTAACTGTTCCCAGACTTCTTACCACACGGACACGAGAATACAAATAAGGTGCACATGGTGAACACACACACACAGACAACATTGTTCACAATCACCACACAGCTAAGAACTTGAAAGTAAACACACATTTCAAATTAAATATTAAATAATTAAATATATCATCAAACTCACATGATGATATTCTTGCAAGATATTGTGTAATCTTTCCACCTCCTCACTTTCAATGGTTTTCACATAAAATCTCCTGTTCCGAGAAATGTAGAATTTTGCTCCACTTCGACCTGGAGATGCACTCGCAACAGGGGCCACCTGAAATGCATCCTAAAGGGAGATAAAAACCTTTATTTAACACTTTATTTGGTAACATTGATTCATCAAATGGAAAGCACAATCAGACACCCAACAGTGTAAGACTTTCCTGTCTCACTTCCAGAAAAAAGGGAATGAAACTGTTATATAACTGTTTTTAAGGTTTGCATTTGGGATTAAAAATCCTTGAATACATAATTTATTTATTTAGCAGCTTTCATCAACTCACTAAACTTAAAATACAATATAAAGGGACAAGAACAAGCTGAGGGGCTAGGGAATGGACCCTAAGTACCAACGAGGCAAACCCCATGTTAAGGAACTAGCTACAAGTAACAAAAATGGAAACATGAGTACACTAATAAATATACATTTGTACACGTAAAAGGTTTAAAAGCTCCTAAACTAATAGAATGTCTTCAGCAGCAAAAAGGTCTGCCAATAGCCCTGCAGTGTGTGTGTGTGTGTGTGTTTTTTTTTTGGGGGGGGGGGGCACAGTCTTCCAATATCTTATTCTGTCCGGATCAAAGTCAGTGTCTAACTTGTTGAAGTAGAATTCATACAATTTTGTTTTAAAAGAGAAGAAAAAATAGGTGACTGATGGATTGCAAGTGTTAAGTTATTCCAAAGTAAATCAATGCGATTAAAAAAAGAATCTCTGAACTGACAGTGATGCATGAAAACAATAAGTTGGACAAAGATTTAAATTACATGCAGAACTTCTAGTGTAGCCGCTACAGAAACAAACATAATGGATTAGTGGAAAGTTGTAAGAACCATTTATACATTTAATATGTACAAAACATAGTTCATGGCATTCCAGCCAGTATGAAATAGGAAGTAGGTTTAAAGAAATTAAGCATGACTTATAGTTGGTCTGAGGTTTGGATCAGCATTACAGCTAAGAATAAACCGTGTGGCATGCCTTTGTACACCCTACACAAATGTACTAATTTAGTATCCGATATGCAAGATTGAGGAGCCTACACTGTAGGTAGGAGCGGATGAATGTCAAGTAAATAATCTCTTGCAGACAGGCCCTATGTAGGCACTACCGAAGTGCTGCTGTAGAAAGCCAAGCATCTTATTGGCTTTGGCCAAGACAAAAAGAAATCTGAAGATCTGTAAACATTATTGAGTGGATATTGGTCCTTTTAAAGGTCTTGCACTATCTACATGTAGTATAGAGAGAGTTATCATGAATTTAAACAGGTTTGCTGTCAAATATTTTCTTGCTTTACATTGCACAAAGTCATCCCCAAAAATATTATTTTTTCCTCACCTACAATGTACTGTAACCTGACACCTACAATGTACTGTAGCATTACAGTGCAACTACTGAAAGTGGGGCCACTTAAACAACGAGAACTAATCACATTGCAGAACAAAAAAGCACTCTAATTAAATGATTCATGTAGTTCCCTTTACCGCTAATTCTTTGTCGTCCACTCCAAATCTTTCCCTTAAAAGCCTGAACACCATGGGGCAATATTCCTTGAACTTGAAATGACTCGGTAGATTTTCTCTGTTGAACAAACAATAATATTGTTTACAAAGCACCAATGCTAGGCTGGAGCAGCAATCAAATGCTATTCATTAAAAGCTGCCAATGCAAGGAGAATAACTGATAGCAACAGCAGAATTGTTGACCAGTGTTACGGGACAGGAGAGTGATTTGTTCCGCTGAAGCTCCCAGTGGTATCAGTTATGCTCCCAGGGAAGGCTGTGCTAGCGAGCCTGAGCTTTTGATGAATAGCATTCAAAATGGAAGCTGAGAGAGCTTGTTTGGGTTTCGTCTTGTGTGTAGCAGCCTGTGACTTCACCATTTTATGTGCATATACATGTAAGTGTAAAATACATGTACTTATTGGACTGTGTGCTTAAGGAAAGCTTGAACTCAATTCAAAGCAAATTTATTGGTAAAACTTGGCATTTTGTGGTGACAGAGGCAAACTCTCCACCCAAGGTTTCTATTTATATAATGAAAGGAAGGAATTTCTTTAGGAAACTTCAAAAATACCACCAATAACATGAACCAGAAACAGCTTAGAGGTGATACTACATGTACATTTACAATGTACTGTAGTTAAGATTGGATTTTTTATAATTTTGTGGTACAGGTATTACACCTATTGCACAGAAACTACACTTGGGCTCCCTGTGTTTGCACTTTCTCTACTGATCTTTATCTACATTTCCCCACATCAATATCACAATTGTGTTATTCATACTGAAGCTAAAATATTATATGCATAAATATTCATATTTATCTTACATCAACTAATGAAGCAGATGCTTTGACATATCTCATTACAAATGTGTATTTTCCTGTCAGGTAACAGACAAAGAAAGTTATGTTACATCCATGGAATGGCATTCTTGTACATGTACATTTTATTTCACTTACATGTGTATAACATATCAGTCTAACATATCAGTCTTTCTTCTGCCAATTCCAGTTGCTTAGGAATATTCTCAACTCACTTCACCAAAACAAAAAGGTATATTTATAAGCAGGGCTTGAAATTGCGCCCGATACAGGCGTAAATACGCCTAGATTTTTTCGTTTTACGCCTAACGTTTCCACTTAGGCGTAAAATTACCAATAGACTTGTGACCACTCAGCTACTAATGCACAATTATTTACGCCTAAATCTTGGAGAATTACGCCTAAAAAATTAAGCTGGGCGTAAAATTACGCCTCCTTTTTTTTCTTAATTTCGAGCCCTGATAAGGCAACAACACACATACACCTCCCTCCTCAAAAACCAACCCAAAATTCCAATTCGACCATGGAGTTCGTCGGAATACTTAAACATAAGCCTCTGGCTTGGGAGACCCGGTAACGGCTTCCTGTATCTTAGACGTAAAATAAACCATTTATTTTATTATTTATACATGTACATTAAAAGCCTCTTGAAAGCACAAAGTCTTGATAATGAAAGTAGGAAGATGTTTCCTACGTATAGATACATGTATCTGAATAAGCTCAAAGAACTGACAGAGTAAGATATAACTACATGTACTTCAATTTCCCACTTTAATAGCCTTCCATATATCATTATAGTCATTTGAAGCTAAATATAGATTGATAAAAAGCCTACTTATTGAAAAAGACAATAACTGTTTCTAAGTTGATCAGAACATTAAAAATACTAAATGATTCTAACTCTAAAAGGTATAAACTAAAAAATAACAAATTACATGCTGTTCCAGTATCTAACAATGCTATCATTATTGATTCAGTTCACTTAAATAACAAATGATATTATATATGCATGATAATTATTACTAAAGCTGATTGAATTGAGGAAAGCAAACCTCTCTATGCATACATGTACCTATGAGACCAAGATTAGGGCCTATTTGTACATGTATGGGATAAATTATTATTGTATCCAAGCACCATAACATACATGTACCATAGTTACATGTATAGGGTCAAAAGGTATATTAAATGACCATAAAAGTTGAGCTAAATTAATCACAGAAAAACCATGGAGCTTAATGAAGGATATATATTACTAGATACATGTCAATGTAGGCTGTGAGGTACACACAAATGTGAAACACAAGCAATAATTATTGCAAGAACAACCTTGTTTCTAGAACAAACTGGCTTCTGTGAATTTCCAACATTTTTAAATTAACCCTTAAATATTTGGAAGCCAGCACCAAGTCCAAAATTATCGAAGTTATCAAAAGAGAAAGAAACCACACAACATGATAAATATCTTTTTTGGTAATCAAGCAAATTACATTTGCATATCCCATCAGCTACGACACTAGGTCACAGTGGAAACATGTTTCTATCACGTAATTAATGTTTGTCCCAGTTACTTGACACACAGAGTGTCCACACAAAATTGTCTTGATTGATGAAATCACAACTAGCTAACACACTTTGAAAATGACTTCCAAAGAGAATTAAAAACAGTCTTGTTAACTATTCTGCATTAATTTGATTTGCAATCATGGCTAGAATTTAAGATTTTCTCAATCAGAATACATTTTATACCCCAAAAATAAACAACATCAAATCCTTAGAAATGTTACTGTACATGTATTTCTGAGAGAAGACAGAACATGGTTACTTGCAAAGACTATAATTGAATTTATTTAGATACTTTCACATTTCTCTTGTTTCTAGAACAAGTTATCAACACGTTAAGTTAGAATCATTCTTTCTTTTTATTTTAAACTCATATAAAATTAATGCTGTTATTCATTTAGGTGGTGTGCTCAAAATATCAGCCAATGAGGCTATTTTGTTGGTTAATTCCAAACAAAAATGGAGAACCCAATAAACCCCCAAAGGAAAGAGGTTTGGCATTTTAAAAACAAAAACATGTTTAAATATATCCAATTTAAACATGAGCTGGAGAAATTTTAAGGAAATAATCAATATTTAGCTCCTTGCATTCTAATGGATACCTCAAAGAATCACTAGATTGAACTATCAGTACTACAGTAGACATCTGTTGTTGTTCAATGAACGACAGAATACATCAGCATATGATTGCTACAAAAAAGTGAGAAAGAGCTACAAGATTTGCTTGAAGTTCCCTGATAACTTGCAGTCATCCTAGTCTAGTAAGGAGAATCATAGTCATTTTACAATTTCTCGCTTGATTTAATTATATTTGGGATTGTAAACTTTCACCTGAATTGCTGGGAATCCTTTAGAATCTGCGGTGTTGCATTTGTGATGATTTTCACTGTGAATTATTTAGTAATTTAATATCAGTGTGTCAAGGGGTTTTGAATGATTCTAGCTTTAGACTGCTTCGGCGTATCAGTACTTAAAAACTCTCTCAAAGCAACAGAATATGTGCTATTCTCGGGTGAACGTCCTTGGTAGAGCACATTTTCTAAAATTTCACCACTTTAGTTGCTCATAATAAAATTCCCACTGTGCGAAATGTGAAGAAAAGAGAAATAATCCGCAAGGTCTCTCGTCTTAACCTATAATATTTTCACGACTTTTCAATATTTAGCACTCAAAGACATTAACCCACAGTCTGATCAAGGAGACGGAGAATTTTAAGATCTTCCTGGATATTTTTCACTTACTAGACTTACATGTATTTCTCTCATCACTCGCACATCATGAAATAATCTCCTGCCTTCCTGGTAAACACAGCACAGCACTGAGCGGAAGAAAAGAGACTTCTCGGATAATTTAAAACGTAATTGGACTAGGATACTGTGGAGATGCTAAAATGGCATCTTCTCTCGCTTCTCTTGTTTAAATAAAGATTTATTATTATTATATGACAAAGAAAATCGCCCTTCTATGCCGCTTTGGAGTTGTACGTTAAAAAAATATAATTTGCTTACTGAAGTCACTGAATAGTGTGAAAATCACTTACTTGTTGTATAAATGGTTATCCACTCGAACTTTAGAGAACGCCTTAAAATCATCAGGCATCAGCATAACAGGGACATTCGCATGCGAGAGTTCGTTGATCTGTGGAAGAAGAGCTTATATTAGCTCCAGATGCAAAGCAAATCCAAGCTAAAACAAAGCCGATACTTTGACGTACCGTATGGCTCACTCCCCACATAAGCACACTCAGTAGCGGGTCGCTCGATCGAAAGATTTTTACTTTCTGGCTCACTGCTCGGAATTTCTTCTTCTTCTTTAGCTTACTCGTAGACGCCATCATTGTTTAAGTTCTGTGTTGTCGCACTAGTGAGTTTCTGATAATCTAAAGCATGATTTTGACACAGAAAATCAGCCTGACTTTTGTCAGACAGTCTTTCTCTCTTTTCGGCACCTGATACTACCCACAAGGCTTCACGAGCACACTGAACGAGAGAGGCTAAGTCCTGATTGGCACGATTACTTCCGGTTTCCTCCTAGCACTTCCGGTTGAACTTTCATTTTACTGTTTTCTTTTCAAATGATAATATAATTCATTCAAATATTCCAAAGCGCTATGTAAATTTAACTTATAAGTCATTAGCAAGGTCAACGTCATTGAAACAGATGTAAAAACTACTTCATGGATGCATGCTCGATGGCAATTCAGCTGCCGCCTGATCAAGCTGAAGTAATTATCGGGGTGATGCGGCGATATTTTTAGCTAGTGGAAGATTACAAGGTCACACTTCTGTTCCTTCTTCTATTCTCCACTTAAACTACTTTCACTTAATTTTAGTCTCGTCGCATATCCGTTTACCAGGATCTTTTTATCGCTATTTTGCCCTCACTCTAACTTTTGATTCGGCAGGACCCGGGCAGGGCACAATTTACTTTTTCCAAGGCAAGTTTTGAACAAAAAGCTGCTTTTTACATTTTGTGTCATGATATTAACTGTAAAGACGATGCGAGGCTGGTTGTGCGGTTTGGGGAATAATGATTTTTTAAATAGAATTATTTACAGACTGAGGAACCATGTCTGAAACATCTGTAAAATGTTTGTAACTGATGTAAGCATTTTAGTACAGATCAGGAGCCCATAACCAGGAGCGTCCACATCTAGTATATCTCCTATTTCGCTGTCACAGCGTTTTCACAAGTCGGGCTATTTTTAGATCATTTTCCCGCCAATTAATGGATTGCACCAGTAGCGGAACAAAATATGCCTCATTAGCAACTTTTGCCGATACCAACAACATGACTGCTACGCTTTTGTGATTTTATTCCCTTAGGAATGATTGCAACCCAAGAACAGCGGGAAATCGTTCTGAAAATAGCCTAACTTGTGAAAACCTAGTATACGGCTCCAATCTCCCTCTCTTTTCTTCACCTGCCACAGGGAGCCCATAATCTGATTTCCTCAAAAATTTGAGATGCCTGCGGAGGAGTCTAGTATACGGGATGGACGCTCCTAGTTCAGATATGTTACATACATTTTACAGATATTTTACATACATTTTACATGTATCAGTTACATACATTTTACAGATAATAATAATAATAATAATGTTTTAGGAGCACTTAACGCAAATCTCAGTGCTCTTACAATATGTATAAAATAAAAATGAAAGAAATATAAAATATATATTTTACAGTATAAAAAATATCTATACTTGTGTACTATATAAACAATAAAATTACAATCCTGTGTAAAACCAATAATTAATTAATTATTAAAAAGAAATGTCTTCAGTTGTGATTTAAATGTAAGGATATTGTCTACGACTCTTAGCCGGGACAGGTATTGAGTTCCATAATTTAGACGCAGCTACAGAGAAAGCTCTTTCATCATAGGTTTTTGTGTTGTGACAGATATGTTACATACATTTTACAGATGTTACATACATTTTACAGATATGTTACATACATTTTACAGATATGTTACATACATTTTACAGATGTTACATATATTTTACAGATATGTTACATACATTTTACATATATTTTACATATACATTTTACATATATTTTACATACATTTTACAGATATGTTACATACATTTTACAGATATGCCTACATACATTTTACAGATATGTTACATACATTTTACAGATATGTTACATACATTTTACAGATATGCCTACGTACATTTTACAGATATGGTACATACATTTTAGATATGTTACATACATTTTACAGCGTTGGTACATATACATTTTACAGATATGTTACATACATTTTACAGATATGCCTACATACATTTTACAGATATTTACATACATTTTACAGATATGTTACATACATTTTATAGCGTTGGTACATACAATTTACTGATATGGTACATACATTTTACAGATATGTTACATACATTTTACAGATATGTTACATACATTTTACAGATATGTTACATACATTTTACAGATATGGTACATACATTTTTTACAAATAATTTACAGAGTATTAAATTTAGAGAAATGCTCACATTTTACAAACATTTTCCCGACTTTTTACATAGTCAAGAATGGTTCGATTTTTTTAGTGCATTATGCACTGATCAGTGTGAAAATATAAAGAAAACGTTACAAATTCAAATTGTAGTATACGAATATGAGACTGAAAACTTAATGATGATAAGACGGAGATGTTAGTATTCCTCGATTTTGACAAACACGCGTGAAATTTATTTCATTCGTCCCCATTTGATTACCTATACTAATTAATTTAGGAATTTTAAATATTACTGTATTTGTAACTTTTAAATCAATGTAGTTTTTAATTATGTGTAAAGCGCTTTTGGACTTACAGGAAAAAGTGCTATATAAATGTGTACTTATTATTATTATTTAAAAGCGTAATACCTATTCAAAGCCTGATTACATATTATTATTAACAAGACGCCCGCTGGGCGTTTACTCGGGCTGTCACTTTTAGGTATGAGGCCAACTGTTTCTAAAATAAATTCTGCCAAAAAAGGACGACTTCGTGAAAATCATTAAAAATTAAAGGCACTTGTACGAGATTGGTAGTGTTATTAGCAAAACCTGTTTGTAAATGCTATTTTCCACCTTCTTACAATTCTCAACCTCCAAAGGTGGTCACGGTCACTTACAGGAGCTTCTAATTGCAAAGTTTTACTAATAATTAAAACCAGGTTGCATAAGGGTGGTCGCTGAAGGGACTGGTCAGAAATTAGCAGGGGAAGGGGTTGTGAAAGGGGGAGGATCATATTGTTTTGAATCCCCAAAACTGGATGGTCATAAATATTGGGCAACTGAAAAAGGATTGGTTATAGGGGAGAAAGGGTCAACAAATTTCATACTAATACATACTATACATTTTTAAACTTTTTTATCTCCACCCCACCCCCTTTGCACCTCCCCTGCTAATTTTTGACCAGTCCCTAATGTTTAATAAAATATTGTGTGCATTGAAAATTAACTTTCAGGGCTAAAAATAACGGCCGGTCAACGGACAATGTCCGGCCAGAATCCGAAGTTGTCCGGTCAAATCTTTGTCTTGCCAGTCATTTTGACCAGTCAATGTTACTACAGTTTCAACCAAATACTGATCTTGACCGGCGACTGACCGGCCGTTATTTTTAGCCCTGACTTTATTTAATGAGGGTAACACCAACTAGTACACAGTCACATAGAAATGCGTAGCCTCCACCACAGTCGTTTTTAGGGGCTAGTTATGAGCCCCTAAAAACGACTGCGGGGGAGGCTAAGAAATGCGTGGAACATGATTTAGATTAATATCAATTAAAATATGTCACTAATGAAGCTAAATATTGTCTGTTCATGAGTGTAATAATAATATCAGTATACAAGTGAAAGCATATAAATTATATATCAGTTCAATTGGTTATCTGAAAACATAAATACTTCTTTGTCTTCTTTCTTCAGTATTTCAAGTTGACTTTTCAACATATTTTTCAGGGCAACAGTGTTCGCTTGGTAAATAAATCTCCACACCCAATTCTATTTATGATTGTTCTAATCAGTTCCAGTATCTGTGTATAGCTCTACCAATTCCAAACCTGCCCTTCCCCAAGGGTGGGGGGCATAAGTGGGGCATTTGACTGAGTTTTTGTCCCAGGGGTGAGACATTTTGGAGCAAACAAAAGTTGGCAGGGTGAGGAATTCATTTGTAGAAAGAGTCAAAATAGTGAATTTGATAAGAGATTTGCACCCGTACCAAAGCCCCACCATGGAGCACTTGACTCCACAGTGGGGCATTTGATGCTCTACAAATATCCGGGGGGGGGGGGGGGTCTATCAATTCCAAACCTGCCCCTCTTCCCGCCATAACTTATATAATTGTACTCTCCAGTATGGCTTTACACAACGAATTCTGCTCTTCTTTTGACAGTTTCACATTCAATTCAATTTTAATTCGGTATTCTCGGTTTGTAAGTTATATCCATTTCTGTTTATGGGTATAATTCGTAGTAAATTCGAATGCCTCTGTATCTTCCGAGTTCTGTTATTGTTTTGACGATCGATTTTAACTTTTTTTCCTTCTTGGTCTCTATAAAGTCACATACAGTTCAACTTACGGACAATTTCATTTCCAGTTCGAATTACAGTCACCATTACACTTAATTTAAAAGTGGGGAACAAGTAAGATTTGCATATATATAAACACATAATTTCAACCTCACCAGTTCTGATTTCCGTTCGCGTTCAAAGCCAAGGGTCAATCACTGTTCACTCCCAGCTTTTCCGACTCTTGAATTGAAGTCTTAGCAAAGTTCGGCATTGTTTGACTGGTTTAGTCAAGACTTCCCAGTTGTGTAATCTCAAGAGTATTTCATTTTCAAGAGAGGACTTCGCAGTAAACAATTACAGCCAACATTGCAAACAATCAATCCCTCACTGATTTGACCTCCTCACAGTGTGTGATGGTAATGAAGAGCATTTCAACAATATCAAGGCAACACTGCAATCGTATGGCACTTAGATGCAGCAGTACAGGCATTTTCTTTCAGTTTCCGTGGATTATTGGACCAAAAGGTAAAACCATCACTCCTCCGGCCGGCTAGACTAGCTGACTGTGCAATATTTGGATCGCCACATCCCTTTCGTAAATGTGAGAATTTTCCATCGAAAGCCCCTAAAAGTCCTGTCAGCCCTAGAATAACTGAATCCACTGAATATCTTGATATTTCATTCGAAGAAACCTTTGGTTTCAGCAAAATAATGGTTCAGAATGAACCCAAACCTTCGCTACGTTCTGGCTTTCCCGAGCTAGCTTTCCACAACCAAGATCTGGCGGGTGTCGGATCTGATTGGTTGATCCTGTCACGTGTTGGGATCGAACAATGGGCTCCTGTGTAATCTGATTGGTTACTGGCGCCAAACAGCGACACAAAAAATGATAATAATAATTTCAGTTAGGGAGAAGGCCAAATTTTCTAAAACAATTCATGTAAAGAATTGATGACTTTGTGAAAACATTAAAAATGGCACTTGACATTAAATGCATGTGTTACGTTTCCAAACTTTAAGACAGGAAATCGTCAATACAATGTTCTAATAATTTTTGTACAGCAGAGAATTGTGTTATTAAACATGTAGTAGAAATAAAAAAATGGTGCCATTTGAAGAATTATTCTTAATGTCAAAAGAGCATAACGAATAAATACAACCTTAACTTGGGCCACTTTTAATTAATACATGGAGTTCTAGCATATTTTTGTGTCATACATGGTTTGTGCTAGGGGAGCAGGATAATTGATTCACTACTCATGCTTGTGATAATTTACATTGCAATCACATATGGGAGCTTCTAATTACAAAGTTCTACTGAAAATTAAATTGAGGCTTCATGAGGGTTGTCACTGAAGGGACTGGTCAGAAATTAGCATGGGGAGGAGGTTGAGATTTTTTTGAATCCCCAAAAATGGAGGGTCATAAATCATGGGAACTGAAAAAAGGGGTGATAATAGGGGAGAAAGGGTCAAAAGATTTCATACTCATTGTCCAGGGAGGGTTACCGTATATATTGTTTAGACTTTTTGATTGCATTCTCAACTCCCCCCCCCCCCCCCACCTTGCATTTCCCCTGCAAATTTTTGACTAGTCCCTAATGTTTAATAAAATATTGTGTGCATTGATTTCATGCATGTACACCACTTGGGAAATAACATTAGAGTAACACTAACTAGTATACACAGAGAAGTGTGTGGCCCTCCTACCCTGCGAGCAGGTTTCTCATCTCTTTGCCTTTCCTCCAAGTAGCATGGAACCTCTCAAGACCTGTATGCTGATTGCACCCATAATACTATACTTCTATGGTTTTTGTACTGCACTTTCTAATGGGTTAGGGTGTTTTCTATTGCTGCGTAGGCCAATACTATCGCTTGTTTCGAGAAGTTCCACCTGGCCCCTTTCCTGCCGCCAAGAGGAAACGATTACATGCGCCACGGTATCTCGATTTCCATTGGCCGAGAAAAACGAGACGGTAAACATTACAGATTCAATGTAGATTTCAGATTATCCATTTCCTATTGTTAACGGCAAGGGAAGGCGAAGTGGAGAAAATCAAATGCATTTCCTTCTTCGAGGGTATAAATCAAAGCTTTCTTTAGGATAAATTAAGGTAGATTTATTGAACGGTTTATATTTCAAGGTCTTCTGTGCAGCAGCAAAATGAGAAAACAAAGCCGGAGTTTGAAGCCCGTTCGTATCAATCGTCGGCAAACAAAAAACTGTGTGACGACATAATATAATACTGTGGGCAGAAGATAATTTATACTCTCCAGTTCTTGTTTTATGACAGTTCGGAGATGGGGGGTTAGAAATGATAGAGCCATAATACACACACAACACACTGCCACATACATGTACATACATGCTGTGCATGTACATTTCAGCGACAATTTCCCTCAATTCTGTAGTTTAATATTACTTTCTTTTCAATATTATTGTTCCTTGAGGGTCGTTAGAATTACAAAAAAAACTTGGTATGGGTGTTGTTGATTGAAGTGCAATGGTTATTTGAGTAGTCTGCACGATATTGAGTCACTCAAATTTGATGCATTGTAATTATATCAGGTGCAGTACAACTATGAGAAATCAAGCAATTTAGAACAACAAATTCCACATAATGTTGCTATTCATTGTGAATAGTTAGGTAATGTCATTCTACATGTGAAATAAAGTCATATCTATTTGTAATTCTCAATTATTAACAAACCAGTGGAGATGGCTGACATTCAGGCTAAATTCTCAATACAATATTTTCGATTGAGGTCGTAAACTACAGACCATCATTTTCTAGTATTAGTGAACTGCCACTGTGCTAGTGCTCATTTTCTACATCTTGAAGGAGACTGAAACTTATAATGGCAGGCCACAAATAAACATGCAATGTCCACTCTTTTTATATCATTGGGGTCGCAGCAAGATTAATTTTCATTCCCAAATAATTCGTAAAAGTACTCGTACTCCTGATCATGACCGAGTGAAAGTGACGATGCTGACGCCAAGAACTGAGGAACAACAACAACAATTACATGTATTTTCTCATAAGATGATGGAAATGTTTACGAGTAATAAGGCATAATAAGAAATACAATGATGAGAAGGTAGGTCCTTAAGGTAACCTTAGGGTTAATATCTTAAGCCAGGACCAGCTCAGATGGAAAACACTGAAACAAGATCTAGCTTGCATGGATAATAATATATAATGGTACCAAGAAAGGGGAAGGTAAAGAAAGAGTGCCACTTGCATGTAAGTATACTCTCAGTTCTGGACCAAATTTAGTTATGTTATGTTATAAACTTGCAATAATGATAAATACACTACTCGATACATAATATCATTATGTCAGTTCTAAAAAACACATTAAATACACTGTAGAATGCCTAAACCAAGAGATAATAATCAAATACAAAGTGCTACAGGCCAGATGTAAATATAGACCCGGGAAATAGAACAACAATAACACGCCACAGATAAATATGCGATTTCCACATCAGTCATTTATCGTTCGTTTGAAAAAATCTTCATTTCGGATTACTTACTCAGTTTATACTCAGTCACTGCATGCTGGATTTTCGTTCCCGAATTTATAAACATTTAAATACATGTGCATGAGGGGCGAAACGACTGTAATTCTTTTAAAAGGCCCCTGTCAGTCAGAGAACTGAGAAATCGGGTCATTTCTATTACACTTTCGAGAGGTTAATAACAATAAATAACAACACAACGACAGTCAATTGGTATAAAGGTTATCATGTTCAGATTAGCGGCTACTTACATTTACAAGCTGTTGTCTTTATATACAGTCAGTGTTGATCGCAGAGCAGATCAGACTCCGCTGTCACGTCTCACGAGTGTATCTTAAAGCATGTCGCATAATATGTGGTAAATTCCCGTCCCAAAGCCCGTAAAACACCTCTCAGCTTTAGAAAAGACAACAATCTTGGTATTGCACTTGAAGGAATCTTTGGTTTACACAAAAAAAAAGCTGATATTAAAGGTTTTGCTAAGTCAAAACTCCCACTCGCCGCCATCTTGAAAAACCTGGAAAGTTGTCCACTGTTCACGTGACCAGCACAGTGCAATCTGATTGGTACGGTGGTGAAAAGAACTTCCAAAGTAGGCACAATCTGATTGGTTGACGGCGCCAACCAGCGACACAAAAAATAAAAATAAAAAACACTTGCGAAACTTGACTCGTGCCTCGGCCGAAGGCCTGGGCCCGAGTAACAAGCGTTAGTATTTCTAGAACTTCGCCTAATTGTGCTGACTCGCCATCACTGTTGGGTAACCCAATGCAATAAGCTATTACAATGAAGGCATGCACTTGTCTCTGTCTATTGTAGCCAGGTTGTTACGAGATACAAACTTAGCAATGTGTATATATATTATAAAGGTAAAAAATTAAGCACTGCAGGCCTTAGTTATGCGAGTGGATATGCGGATAAGTTTGAATCTAACGATGGTCCAAGATTCCTTACAGAAGGAACAGCGGGATAGACATTAATGTTACCAACATGAATATGACAAGCATCAAGTTGTTTAAGCTGCTGTCTAGAACCTATGATCAAAAATTCGTTTTGTCATCGTTTATTTTAAGTTTGTCATGAAACATCCATTTCCTCAAATCAGTTCTCCATTACTGCCACAGCTTCATTCTGAGAACATTAAAGCACTCTCAGGTTTAAAGGACGAATATCGTCCACATAACAGTGGACATCAGGTAGGTACGATTCTATGACGTCGAACAACTTGGATGCATAGTCAGACAACAAAAAGAAGTGGACCTAGGCACGACCGGCTCTTTAGGAACGCCAAAATTATGACTAAATTTGTCCGACAAAATGCCATTCAATGAAACACAATAGATAATAGATAGATCATCCTTCTGAACAAGTAGTTTCTTGAATGCTCTGAATAGTTTACCCTGATCAGACCTGTTCTTCTTAATAAAATCAGTGTAAAAAGCCGGACCGGGGGGGGGGGGGGGGGGGGGGGGAGACTCCTGTTTGTGACGTATTATATATGTGCCACCGGGGTGGGTCAGGGTTTTGAGCTCAGTTTGGGCAGGTAGGGTCAGGGTTTTGACCTGATTTGGGCAGATTTTTAGCTACTATGTCAAAAAAGACATTCTGTTACCGCATTTTGATCGCCTGCCCACATGCAAGCACCGAGGTTCCCATACATCGTGACGCCGCTAATTCGTACTTCAGTACTTATCTATGTACTTCATCTGCTGATTTGTTTACCCAATGCCACGTCCCGACTTGAAATGTTCCGTATTAAAGAAGGAGCAATCAGGTGTTTTTTTTCCCAAAAAGGGGGCAATCAGGGTTTTGGAGCTCGGATTGTGTCAAACAGGGTCAGGGTTGGAGCCTCTTGGCCCCACAGACAGACAAAAGAGGTTTATTGGCACACATACATACCCATTTTTCATGTAAGCACCCTCCCCCCCCCCCCCCCCCCCTGTATCACGATCACATAACATTAGTTTTCCTGTAGCAGAAAATGTTAGCATAACACCACAGTCAAGAGAGTTTTCTTGCTAAAGCCAAAAATTTGCTAGGTTGGCCTTTCAAAAAGATCCAGCTGTATAAACCATCCGGTTAGCGCCGGCCAGTCGAGGGTTCAAAACCCTTGGCCGCACCAACACTCAGGGTCTTAAACACTAAATTCACTGAGTTAGAAGGCGATGCCGGCTTTGTGAAAGAAGTTATCGACTACATGCAAATATAGTTAGACTGGTTAGACCACCACGTTTTCTCGGCTAAGGCCGACGATCAATAGTAGACCCTCGGAGACCTCCATAGAGGGGCTTAAGCCTGTTGAGTTCTCTTCGATTAGGCCTCCGTAACGTTTTGTTTGGAGTTAATACTGTTAATTTCTATTTTGAACGGTATTCACTTAGGTTATAAAATAAGCTTTGCAAATGGTCTGTCTTAGCCTCCTCCGCAGGCATCTCTAATTTTTGAAGAAATCAGATTATGGGCTCCCTGTGGCAGGTGAAGTAAAGAGAGGGAGATTGGAGCCAGTCCTCCTCTTCTCTCCCGGAGTCACAGGAGACCCAATTCACGATATTTTTAATCTGATTTCTTCGAAAATTAGAGATGTCTGCGGAGGAGGCTAGGTCTGTCTACAGTTACAGTAATCTGGTGATCGTCTATAATTTATAACCTGCCGAAATGCACTTCACAGCCGGGCAATAAATACATTGCAGAAGAAACGAGAGGACAGCTCGAGACAAATTAATCACTAACATGGAATTTAATGTACTTCCGTGGTATAATTGAAATCACATAGCCTTTATATATATATATGGATATTTTAATTTATTACAGCTCGTGGACCACAGGATCAGTATCAAATCATATGAACTTTCACATAAACGTATCAGTCCTTGATGAATGTGAACTGGAACCAACTATAAAAACATGAGCCCGTTAAAACGTATCATACTTGAACGTATATTAATGCAGTAAAAACGTATAGATCAGTGTGCTGAGCTGTCCGATAATTTAAAGTCTAAAAACTTCTAAACGACTTCTTAGGCAAAAAGAGCTAAGTACTAGTTATACCTTTTCTCTTGAAAAATTTACACGAGTACAACGCTCAGTTTAAAGAGTAAATGCGTCAAGAATGTTTAAGTTCCACAGCAAATTTGGCCTTCCTATTGTACATGCCCTTCTGGTAAACCTTTTGAAAAAAAAGATTTCTTTATATCAAGGCCTGAGCACTCGAGAGAACATTGCTGTTTCTTGGGTGAGCAAACGAGTGGGATAAAGGACAAATTATTTGCTGCCTGGCGGAGCGGCAAGCCTTGATCATATACACCTATTTCAAATAAGGTTGTCACGGACGAGCAACAAACGATTGTCATTATAACTGGCGGCAGCTATGCAAAATGGAATACGGTGTAATTCGAAAATCCATTCGAAGTAAACCATTAATATTCTTCTTAAAGCCTTTGACTCCAAAAACCAACGAATTTACCAGACTTTTAACAACACCCACAATGCATCTCGGTCTTCGTTCCGGGACAACGTTTTTGACACATGTATATTTGGTTTGAGGGAGTCTGGATCTTAAATTAGGTCAACAAACATTGCTGCGAATATCTGGGATCTAGTCAACATACAACATTGTACGGGCAACCACTGTTGCGCAAGAAAAATTGACATTACATTTTGGGAAACACTGAAATTCTCAAATGTTTCTGGAACATTTTTACTTTGCCCAGGCCTTTACAGGGTGGTTACCGTGTGATTGCGGGAAAACCCGATTACTAAACGATTGCGGAACGATAACTGTACGATTACAGGATGTGAATGCGATTACGGGACGGGAAGATGACCGTATTATTTCTTTCACTCTCATTCACAATCAGCTTCGCATTCTGCAATTTACGTCCGGTATACCTTAAATTTCCATTCTAGTTTGCATATTTGCACCTGTGAAATAATGTTCTATTTGCATTAGACGTCCGTTGCGGGCTCGAAAGTGAGTGGATTTCCCTAGGAGCCTTGGTTGCCCTTAATTATGCTCATTTTGAAAGCACTGGTGTCTCCTGCAATTTGATTGGTTGATGATCATGAGCAGCAGTAATTTCAGGCTAAATCGCATCATTTTGTATCTGTAATTGTATCCTTTGTTGAACCAATCAAAAAGCAAAATTTAAGAAGCCATTTCACAGCGGTAGATTTCTTCCAAGCTCTACCCGCTAGACTATTCTAGTCTATTGTAGTGACAAAACAAATTTACGAACGTTTATCGTTTGTGAAGATTTCAAAATGAATATAATTAAGTGGTAATATAACTTTTGGTCTGAAATCATACTCTTGAATACAAGTTGCACTCCACTCAGTTCTATTACATTATATATAATCATTTTAGTGTTTTTCTGGTGCTTCATAAACATCTAATTCGCTGAGAAAAAGGTGGAGGTCAAGTAAGACAGAGACGAAATGGTTCCGTCAAATAAAATCTGTTAGACGTTTTAAGCCAAGGGGCGACAAATGAATAGAGCCTGACATCGTTGATTATCTGAACTGTGAACTTATCACTAATACTATATTACTTACAAATGCGCTTTTTTACGTAAAGGGTAGCAAACAGCAACCTTCGTTTTCTTTTTTTAGCTGGGGTTTGGTGGGACCTAAATTGGTTGCTTCTTGGTCTTCACTGCGGGAAAACTGCACGCGCATGCGCTTTGGATGAGCCCAGTTTCGATTTTAGGAAATGTTTCGTCAAAAAAAAATCTTAGCCTAAGACTTTGACAGGTTGAAGTCGACTTTATCTCAGGAAACGGCATGAGATTTTCGGGAAAACAGAACTAATTGTTAACGTTTCCCTTTGAAACGAGTCATTACGTGTTCAATTTACACTACTGATAGTCATGCAATTTAATAAGCCGATACATTATGATTTAATATAAGAGCTGGGGTAATACAGCCACATTCCAACCGGTGGTTGCACATGTTGCTGTTGCACAGCATGTTGCTGTTGCACAGCATGTTGCTGTTGCACAGCATGTTGCTGTTGCACAGCATGTTGCTGTTGCACAGCATGTTGCTGCGGCGGACGATACTGCTGCATCGGATGGCCATAAACACGGCTGGACTGTTGGATTCTGCCTGGCTGGTCCGCTTGTGAATAAGTCACCTGAAAGATACAACAATAACCTTGTATACAAATTCGGCAAACTTTGATATAATTGGATGAGTTTTGTTGACTTGGTGAGACGAAGTCTTTAAATTAGAACTGTGTGAAGGCGAGCTGGACTGGTTTACCGAGCTGGACCGGTTTACCGAGCTGGATTGGTTTGCCGAGCTGGCTGGTTTGCCGAGCTGGACTGGTTTGCCGAGCTGGACTGATTTGCCGAGCTGGACTGGTTTACCGAGCTGGACCGGTTTGCCGAGCTGGACCGGTTTGCCAAGCTGGACTGGTTTACCGAGCTGGACTGATTTACCGAGCTGTGTTTCAACCCGTATTACATGCATGGCGCAATGCAGCCCGGGGGTCTTTGGCGCGACCGTTTTTGGCGGGAAGTCGTTGTTTTACAAAATGGTTGCCACCGAAGGACAATGCGTGGGATAATTGTAATTGCTCGCCAAGCCGGGCTAGCCCGGTGATCGCGATTACATGAGATGGGCTGGTCTCTCCAAACCGTGCCAGCCCTCCTCATGTAATCGCAGAGTTAGTGTTTGGTGTGTTTCACAGCCCGGTAAACCTCAGGTAATCTGGCCCTAAAACGTTGGAAAGACTCAACCTATCCACGATATCACAAATTAGTATATATCACACAAGTGAATAGTGCTTTTCGCGCGTTCTGATTGGCTACTCCGGAGGTGAATATCCTTTGTTATAACCCATCAAATATTTTCTCTCGCGCGTAATTGGTTGGATGCGCCATGTGATCCAATATTTTCTCTCCACGAGCGGGAAATATCAACAAATGCACCCCCTGTGAGCCGCGTATAAGCGCGCGTCAAAGAACATATTTGAAGGATGATAACACCAATAATCTACATTGTAGCGTCGAACGATACCCTGATATTTGTCCTTGGACATTATATATATCTGATCCGCGAAGCTCACAGTTTCCCTCGAGCTTCGCTCTCGGGAACTTTTCTCTTCTCGAATCAGATCATGCCCGCGGAGGAAATAGCAGGGCATATTTCGCTGCCACAAATAAGTTGTTATTATCATCCTTCAAATATTTTCTTTGACGCGCAATTATACGCTCACAGGGAGTGTATTCGCTGATCACGCTCGCAGAGAGCCTATCGGGTCATGTGACGCATTCAATCAATCACGCGCGAGAAAAAAAAATTGATATTCACCTCAAAACTTGATTCGATCTGACTTCTGATTCGCCAGTTTTGTATGATAATACACTAATGTACTTACGTCTGGCCTGTTAGCAGACAGTTAGTGTACATCAGTCTTTTCGTTTATTGTTTGTTTGGTTACGGCTTGATCGCATTTATATAAGCGTCTGTATGGCTTGTTTTTCCATGAAAATGTTTGGAGAAATAAAAGAAAGTTTTGCAATAAAACTTGATTGACAGGATTCAGCATTCCGTGCGTCACCCAAGGAATACCTTCGATTTAATGAGAAGTTTGTCTTTATTTTTTGTAGTGGCAATTACTCACGTCGATCGTTTGCTACGGCGTCGCTCAAAATCATTGCATAAGACATAGGAATGACGCGACAAATTATCTGTACGGTGTCTTAGTCAGTACCTGTGGTGCTGCAGAAACATAGACATATTGTACTGCATCATTTGCTCTTGAGCGAGTAACACAGTCAGTTCCTGTGTGAGTAATGACATTCTCAGTGTTATATTAGTTCATATTGTGTTATTCTGGTTTCAAAATCAAAATTTTACCTCCAGAGTGTGTACTTGGCTGTGAATCCACCAATGTTCTCTGATAACGAAGAATACAAAGAGTGATGCTACAAATGGCAACATATTAAACGGAACCTCCACTGAAAAACAAGGTTAGGGCTACCTAAATCTAATACTGTATGTTTTGGATACATAAATCTAATGCTGTGTTTGTTGTGGGAGGATTCCGAGTCAGTATCCGAGTTAGGATTCAAGACAGTATCCGAGTCAGGATTCGAGTCAGGAAGGGTTTCGAGTCAGGATTTTAGGGTAACCGGTTAGCCGATATTCGCCTACTTTTTCATGCACGCATATAAATTATCCGGTCACATACAAAAGTACCATGGGTGCCGAGAGGTCCTACACTCTATAAAGTTTAGGTTAGACCATCTCAAAAAAATGTTTCGTTTCCCATCGCCCTCTCTCTCGTGATGGTACGTGATGGTACGTGATGGTACGTGATGGTACGTGATGGTACGTGATGGTACGTGATGGTACGTGATGGTACGTGATGGTACGTGATGGTACGTGATGGTACGTGATGGTACGTGATGGTACGTGATGGTACGTGATGGTACGTGATGGTACGTGATGGTACGTGATGGTACGTGATGGTACGTGATGGTACGTGATGGTACGTGATGGTACGTGATGGTACGTGATGGTACGTGATGGTACGTGATGGTACGTGATGGTACGTGATGGTACGTGATGGTACGTGATGGTACGATGGTACGTCGGTCGGATAAAAAAGTTAGCGGATCTGAAGCCAAGACTCGCATAAAAGTTTTCATGTATTCCTCGAATACTTTTTCCTCTACTACTAGTACTAGATTTACGTAGAGAGCTCGGAAAAGAGGTGCAGTGAAAACAATTCTGAAATCTTTTTTTTTAAACTTTTCCAAAAAAAAATTAAGTCGGTGTCAAGCTTTTGATTTTAACTTTTCCAAAAAATTGGATCGCTCGGGCGATGGGAAACGAAACATTTTATTGGGATGGCCTTTATACTGACAAAAAGAGCGCGAAAGGCGCGATCGGCGAGTGCCAGAGGCGCGAGTAGAATGATCTCTGGAACGGAGCTAGTCTGGGCTAATGCTTGGTTCAAACGTCGAATTTCTGCCGTGTCGAATTCAATAGCCCACTTTCGAGATATGCTTCACTTCCTACTTACAAAAAAATCAATACGAGGCTCTGTGCATAACGGTTTACTGTTAGATTATGTAAAGGCAGCACCTTCTACTCTGAGTGTTGGTCCGGCCAGGATTTGAACCCACGAAGAACGAATGCGGTCTGTCGTGCGGGAGGTATTTGGAAAAACGCGCTATATTTGAACAAGGGAAGAATGGGGCGAGGACAAAAAGGAAGTAGGGAGAAAAAGAGGAGGGGTGGGGGAGGGAAGTGAAGGTAACGCCTGCCACGTTTCTGACAATGTGGTGGTCAACACACGAATTGCTATCAAAATACAATAGAATTAACACAATACAAATCAATAGAACGAAATACACAATACAATATAGAACAATACAATTTGGTGGTAATTCATGTCTGCCTACATAAAGGGAGAACCGACAATATTGATAGGCACCAATCATTCGTTCATCCAATCGCATATCGAGGAAGACTTCAGCGAAGAAGACTTCAATATGGTTAATTTTCCTTCGCTCTAAAGAACGAACGGTGAAAGAATGGCGAGTAAGTCTCAGCTCCCGGATTTTGGAAATAAATTTGATTTTCAAACTCCTTGGTCGTGTGAAGGAAATTCGAAGTGTGGTTTCCCCTCAGTAAAAGTCCGCTAAGTGAAGGCTAGATTTACATCAAGAACAATAGTCCAAATCGCTTGACAAGTACATCATGTAGAAGTTATCTTTATGATTTTTATATTAACAACCCGACATATTTACACTATTTGTGAATTTATATCGAAAGTAGAGTGCTGCTATCAGATTCTTTCCAATTATATTCCCATCTCATGTGAAATGCTGTCCCGGGAATGCTGTGAACGAACCTGTCAACGGACGTGGTTATATCTGATAACATTTATAATTGTTTAATTCCAAATTGAAATCTAGCCAGCGGTCCAATTATTATAGAACACTAATTGAAATCGCTTTATATGATAAAGACGATCTTATGACGATTTAAATTAAACTCGGACGATACTAACCTAGAACGGTTTTCACTTAAGGTTCGTTATGCCTCGGGCTTCTCGATACAAGCATATAAAAAAAGAAGGTAGCAAGGCTGACCGTAGACTGAATTCCGGCAAACACCCAACGGTTGCCTACTTATGGCCCCTCCCCAGGCTTCTGTTCCGTACCAGCAAAATATTCATTTCCTCAACTAACATAAATTACACCTTGTAAAGGAAACTATTCTCATCGGCGCCGCCGCGAGCACGCGCCCTAAATTAGGTCCCTATTATCGCTAGGGACAGCATGCGCTCGTGGGTATACGGATTACTCCGGTGTCAGAATAGTGTCAATGTCACCTCCTAGGGGAATAGATAATGAGTTCAAGCGTCGATGGTCACGAAGAGAATCAAAGTCAGCATTTTTATAGTCGAAAACAAATCTGCTCGGTGCATTGATTATCTTGTGTGAGCGGTGAAAGTCAAAGTAAATACAATTATGATCCGAGGGGAGGCCATTTGTTCGATCGACGAAACCATTGTCAGCACAGTCAGGATCAGTCGAAAGCACTAAGACCAATATATTTTCGCCTCGAGTAGGAGAGTCCACTAACTGGAAGAGGAATGCATCCGATATTAAGAATCGAGTCCATGTCCCACATCACTGTTGACAAATCCAGGATTCACCCGGTAAGGATAGTACTATATTCTTATCGTACGCCCCCGCACCCAAACGCCCCAAGGCTAGGTTGAAGATATGGGAAGAGACGAGCCCTGCGGCGAGAGGGAGCAGGAGTAGGGAGGTGAATAGCGACCGGCGCATATCGCTGCGGGAGGAGGGTGGGGCGATGATCTCCAAATCCGATGGCAGTTCGACGAATTGAGAGATGATGAGAGATTACCGAATAAGAGGGCAGCGTATTTATACTAGTCTAAATACTTGGCAAACTAAACTTTTTGAAGCTGTCAGTTCCTTTGTTCCCAAGCGCAAAATTAAGAACCTAAGACGCGCGCCTTGGATAAATTGCTATCTCGCATACGCGATTAAGAAGAAAAGGTCATTTTGGAAGAAAAAAGGTTCTCGGTTCTTCCGACCCAGCTGTTCACGAAGAATTTCGAAAGATGCGCCAAAACGTTAAGAATTGGATTCGCGCTTGCCGTAAGGCTCACTTAAGTTTCATTGCTTCCGAAATCAACTTTAATCCTAAGCCAGTTTGGTCTTTTTTCAAGACCAAATCAAAAGGCTCTTAGAAGACAATATAGAGATTACTTAATGGGTAGTGCTGGCGTATGGTATTTACGCACGAGTTTGTTTTCACAAAACGAACGAGCGAGGTACGAGCGAGTGAGTTTTGTGAAAACAAACAAGTGTGTAAATACCATACAAAAGCACTTTCCATCTTGTAATTTGTTTATTATATACATACTGAGATTTTTCTCCAATATCAAACAGGTTTTATTTAGGTCTTGTCATTGAACACGTACATTTGTAGCTTTCAATTTTTTGTTTTGCATTTCGTATCCGACTCAACGTAGACTAAAATTTATGTTCGATACAATCAAAATGGAAAGAAAATCTTACTTTCTAAACTGACATCAGCCTTGAAATAGTTTTCAACATCAATATGAAACTGTCTTTGATTCAACAAATAAAGTTTACAAGTTTACATAGTCAATAGATTAGTATACCTGCTTTTGTCCAAGTTGTTTCTACGAATTTTCAGACATCTCCACGGCTTGTAGGTTTTCTCTGCTCACAGAATATTTACGATTTTTCAAATGTCGATGGTCCACGAAGGATTGAAAGCTCGTAATCTTCGCCGCATTTTCTTTTGACATTAAGAATGATTTCACATAGATTATCTCAATATCGGTAGAATTTCGCTTCTTTGTGGCTTTAAGTCACTTTACGTCTGTTTCTCTAAGTTTTTGATCTTGCGATTTTGTTTTCTTGGTCGATAATATACTCCTCAATTGACTTGGAAGTTTTAACATCGTTAGTTGGCTGTTTACAGATCAATATTACATTATTTAAAAAAAGTCAAAACTCCAACTTTCGTAGTGAATCACTGAATGAAAGTGGCGCCTCCGATCTCAATACTACAAGTCCAGTTTGAAAATCCCGATATGTTTTGGCAGGTGTTTTCTGATCGGACGAAACGCTTTTCGCACGTGTGAAAAATTCGTTTCGCGATTCTGATTGGCTAAGGAAAATTGTGAAGTGGGTTTTCGCATATGTGATAAACTGAAATTACCTCTGACCTGGAAAAAGCTTAGGCCTTTCCCAATCACTTTCAATCCATCTTTACTGACCTCTCTCTCTGTTCTTTACCAGATGTTAACTCTGACTCCGCCTACCCAGCGGGCTTCCCATTTCTCTCGGAGATTGTTGTATCTCCGGACTAAGTACTACTGTAAATCTACTGGTTCTGACAGTCTACCTGCTTGCATAATTGTAGAGTGCGCAGACGTTATTTTCTCCTCCATTTGCAATCTCTTCAACCTTTCACTGTCGTCCGGGAAATTCTTCACTGCATGGAAATATATTACTCCTGTCTTTCAGAAGGGTAAGAAAGTACTATTCCGTAACTATCGTGGAATTTCTTTACTTCTAATCCTTTCCGCAGACTGTTCCCTTCAGCACAGCTTCCGCAAAGGTCTCTCCTGTACTACCCAACTTCTTGCTGTTCTTCACGACATCGGTAAATCCCTCGATTGCGGTGCTGAAATTGATGTGATCTATCTAGATCTTACTCGTGCCTTCGATACTGTCTGCCACGCTCACCTGTTGTGCAAGCTGCAGACCCTCGGAATTACTGGCCCTCTCTCTACTTAACTGGTTCACTGATTACCTGTCTTGTCGCCGGCAACGTGTCATAATTAACAGTACATCTAGTCCTTGGGAATGTGTCCGCTCTGGCGTTCCTCATAGCTCCGTGCTCGGCCCCATTCTCCTTCTTCTCTTATTAATTACATTCCTAGCTGTCTCTCTTTTTCTCGTGTAGCCATGTTTGCCGACGATACAAAATGTTACAAGGCTATTAACTCCTCAAATGACGTAAGTCATCTTCAACAAGACCTACACGGCTCCATCTTAGCCTGGGCCTCCAATAACGTACTCACTTTTCAGGCAACCAAGTGTGAAAACCTACGCATTTCTCGTAAGCGTAATTAGCCCCGCCAGATCCTACATCTTAAACAATGTCATTCTGAGCACTGTAAGTTCAGCTCGTGATCTTGGCGTTCAGGTTTCTAAGGATCTGCATTGGGCTAATCACATCCAGCCCATAACATCTAAAGCTAACAAAATGCTTGGTTTTCTTCGTAGAAATGGCTGTGCTAGTGTTCCGCATGATATTCAGAAAACTCTTTACATTTCACTTGTACGCTCTCACCTTACCTATGCCAGCCAAGTCTGGTCGCCATGTTCTTTTGGATCCATCTACCTCCTGCGTAATTTGGAACGAGTACAAAGAAGAGCTACTCGCGTCATTTTGCGCGGTCTTGGATTAGATTATAAATCAAGGCTCATTCATCTTAATCTCCTCCCTCTCTCCTTCTTGCTTGAATATCTTGATCTTTCATTTCTCTTCCGTTGTACTAAAGGCGAGATTTTGCTTGACACCTCCGAGTTCCTGCACTTCTCTAGCTCTAGGACTCGTAGAGGCTCGTCTGGCTTGGATCTATCTCTCCATCCAGCCCGTACTTCTACGTTCCGCGACTCTTTTTTGTGTGTATCTGTCCTCTTTGGGATTCCCTACCTCTAACTGTCCGTGCTTCAGAATGTACTGCTGCCTTTAAGACTCGTCTTAAAACTTTACTCTCCATCAGACTTCTATCCACTTTCGACGTCGACAACATGTACATTCGAACCTGGCGCATTATCTGTCCGCTTTGTCGTCGTCCCAACTTATCATCCGTCTGTAAATATTAAGCTGCTGCTCTTATGCTTTGATAAGTGATTTCGTTTTTTTCTTTTATCACTGGAAGTTATATAGATTGAATAGATTGTATTGTAGCATCTTTAGCCCTTATCGTTTTCGTCCATTCTTTCATTATTTGTGTATATTACTTTTCATATATATATATATATTGCTACGTTTTCCACCATCATTGACCGGTGCTCGCGTGGAGGCAAACCTTGTAAGGGACTTCGAGTCCTATCGTTTCTTCTCCCGTGACCTCGTGTCCGAATGTCATAAATAAATAAAATGGGAAAAATTGTTAATTGCAATTAGACATTTTTCTGATTAGGAATAGTTGGCTTAGAGTATTTTCTTTTCTCTTTTTTTTTTTTTTTTTTTTTCTTTGTCACTTTGTCGTGTCTTTTAGTGATATAAATTTTGTGTAATGTAATTTAGTAATCAGAAATGTTTACAATAAAAAAGTAAACAAAAAAAAAAATGATCTTATGACGTCACACGGTTGTTAGAATATATCGTCGTGGAAAAAAGAACCTTTGGCACCCGGGTAATTAGTGATGATAATTAGTGATGGTAATTAGTGATGATAATTAGTGATGGTAATTAGTGATCAAGACAGAAATTACGGGGATCTAGAGTTATCTCGGAAGTGAGTTTCTGAGCAAGGGTGTCAAGAGTCGAGAATTCCCGCCCAGTACTTGTGTAGAGTGTCTTTGGAGACATTAAAATATTTTGCAAACTTAAATAGGACTTGAACAACTCGTTTGAGGTCCTGTTTTATACATGAAAATAGGGTAACCCTCCTAGAAGTGTTATCCTAGTCTATTGTGTTTCCAAGGGGGAGGATTTTCAAACTCGCCACAAGAAATTAATAATAATAATAATAATTTAATTTATTCTATTGTACGACATACAAATAGATGATCAGTTGTGCATCACAACACGCAATTAAAACTAATAATAATGTATATAAAAATGTATGTATGTATGTCTGAATAAAATCTAAGGCATATAGAACTCACTATATATATATATCTAACAACGGCTAAGGTATTACAAATGATAATGATAAAAATCTAAATCTAAAATGTAAATATTCAGTGATAAGCTAGTTTAAAAAGATATGACTTCAACTGGCGCTTAAACATTTCAATAGAATCCACGTGGCAGCGCGTTCCAAAGCTTGGGTGCTGCAGCGAGGAGCGCTACAAACAAGCGTTCAATACAATCTATGTTTAGGCGAAGAGATAGTCAAAGGAAAGTTGTTCGCAGTCGCGGCTTAAACACGAAATAATTCACAACAGACTTTTCGTTAATCGCACACCTCAATTTAATTTAATAGCTTCTTCCTCCGTATGTTTGTATTGTGTTTACAGTATCCGTGCCTAGCAACGGCTCCTGTGCCTAGCAATTTTAACGGTTTCACTCCCCGCCTTTTCTATCCCCTTCGGGGCTCGCTCGGCACTACGTGTCTCTTCGGAGCTCGCTCGGCACTACGTCCCTCGTGAGCGCCAACATTAATTATTGTCAACGGAAAGTCGCATTGTTGGAAGAGATCGTGAGTGAAACAAACCAGGCAAGTCTGCCGTGCTCCCTTGGCCAGTTTAGCCTGCCCACTCTAAGCCAAAGTTTAGATCGACGAGAAGGCTAAACTTTGGCTTAGAGAAGGCAGTAGAACCAGGGTAGGTTTGGTTTCGAATTCACACAAAGAAGCAGTATTAAAGAGAGTTTTTTTCAACATTTTAACAATTTCACAATTTGACAAACATTTACAAGATACATTTTTGTCATTTTTTTTGCAACTCTACATTACAAGAGTGTTAGATTTGGATAAATACACTTTGTCATTAAATGCGAGAGAAAAACATTTTCCCAGCGATTTAGACTTTGAAATCAACAAGGCAGTCGGTCTGCGGTTTTCAAATGTCAAACCTGTCTACAATCATTCTTGCTACTGCCGAAATCGTTTCCTAGGAAACTGCTACGAGCATCAGGAGAAGACACACACGAGTTCTTGTTTCCAATAGCCCACTTCCGCGATATGCTTTACTTGTCACGCACAAAGGTTTCAATACGAGGCTCCGTGTTAAATTAAATTTATTATTTTCTTTTGAAAATAATAAATTTAATTTAGCACGGGGCCTCGTATTGAAACCTTTGTGCGTGACAAGCAAAGCATATCGCGGAAGTGGGCTATTGTTCATATACATCGCGTGCACCACATTTTCACTCCCCGCTTTTTTAGTTACACTCTCCGCTTTAGGGACTCGCTCGGCACTACGAGTTTCGTCCGCGCCAATAAGCAAGTTTTTGGATGAGGTTGAGCATGATAGCGAAAATTATCAAGACAGAGGTCTGTATTATCTGCCGAAGCCGAGGCTGCTAACACAGACCGAGGTCTTGATAATTTTCGGCTTGGTATATAACGTGTTACAAGATACAATGATACGGAGATACCAAGATACAGTGATACGGTGATACGGTGATACAGTGATACGAACATCTCAAATTTCCATTTTTTTAAGCGGACGCGAAATGGCCCCGCTAAATACAGGTTTCTGTATGAAACGGACTGTTTATGGGTCACTTGAGCTCTTGCAGCCGTGGCGTGACGCTAATTTAACAGTATTATCTTTCAGCAAGACTCCTTTGTCTGATTGGCAACTAGATTTAGGGACGGACCATTTGAAAATTGATGGAGAGGGGGCCCGGTTTTTTTTGCTCGAATTTTTTTTAAGACTTCTAAGTTGCTGCAAGAATTTTTTCTGGCATCAGAACCTTGCACGACTTTTTTAAAGTTTCGCCCTTGCTTGATTTTTTCCCTGGGTCATGATATTGCAATTGGCTCGCTCGATTATTTTCTGTGCAAAAAGGCTTGCTCGTTTTTGTTTTTTGTTATTTGGGGGGGGGGGGGGGGGAGGGTGGGGTGGGGAGGGGGATTTTGAAAATTTTCCGCGATCCCGTTTCTCCGATCTAGTGACATGGCTTTCAGAAGCTCCAACTCCAAAAATATGTTATGGTTGCTTTGTCGCATTTCGGAGGAATCGTATTACAAAACCATGCACGGGAATATCAAAATTCGATTTGGTTATCATGCTTTCGGTGAAAAGGCGAAAACATAAATCCGACTAGATATAAGGGTAGATATGCGGGAAACACCGTCAAGAGCTCTCTTTTTAGAATTTTCTCAATTCCCCAACAAATTTTTGTTTTGCAGCAGAGTTATCAATTGACATTGTGTAAAAAATCAGACAAATCGAATCAACACTTCTTGAGTTAGAGCTTTTTAAAAACTCTATTTTGGTTGAAAATCGAAAGCGTAGAAAATAGCCCAAGATTTCCCGAAAATGCAATGTTGTTTTCCGATCAAAGCTACGCGCCGCATCGAGAATATTTTATAGCCGGTTCTAGTTTTCTTATGACTTGGAAAATGGAAAAGACGAAAGGTCCTTGAGGGACAAAGCGAAAGCGAACACCTATACATGACAAAGGAAGGGCACAGAACTGATCAAAGGAGTCTGAAAGGTCCTGAAACAGCACGGCAAATAGCGAGATCGTGGTGTTGGTTTCAAGCGATTCAGAGTTTTAATATGTTTCCATCTAAGCTTTCTTGGAAACAAATCTTCTCTCGGCTGGTTCCTATCAATCAGATCAATTCTTCTTTATGTTCAGATGTGGACCACTCGGTACTCTGTCTGAACTTGTCCGGTTTTGCGAGGCTCGTAGTCGTATGCATTGTTTGGCCTTGTTTTGCTTCTTTCCAAGCGGAGCATTTAGCCCTGCTTGCTTTTTGGAAGACATAAGGCCAACAACCCATGGATCGGGGCTGGAAAAACGTTTCTCAATAAACATGAAATGAATTTATGCTAGCTTTCGTTACGGGCGAGTGAGCACATGTCATGTGTTAATTGACCTGCTGTCAATCAAACAGAACTTTTTACTTCCGGTTAAAAACTTCATTTTGTGTACTGATTTTTTTTAAACAGTTTTTGGTATGTGAAAAATTGCTGCCAAAACTTAGCTTGAATTTCAGCCGTCTCCTCCGGTTCGGAGGAACGAACCGGAGGAGAGGGCTGAAATTCAGGCTAGCCAAAACTACATTTCTGTTGGAAAGTATTTTTCCTCCATTTTAATTTTTTTAAAGGAAATTTGAGATTTTCGTATCACCGTATCACCGTATCACTGTATCTTGGTATCTCCGTATCATTGTATCTTGTAACACGTTATATACCAAGCCATAATTTTCGCTATCATGCGAAAACCGAATTCAAGAATTGTTTTATTATACATTTTAAGCTCAACTTTTAGCAAAAGAGAAAGCTATCGTAAACGAAGCTAAATGAAACTCCGCATAAAATTTGTTTGTTTACGATTGGATTTCTGATTCAAAATGTTTTCTTTCGGCATATTCGAGCTAAAAATTGCATTTATTTTACGAGTCTAGGAGAAAAGAAATGTGGCTCAAAATAACGAAATACGTGCCCTGCTTTCTAGCGTAAAATTGTCCTATTTCATACATCCCAGCCACTTTTTGGACAAATTTGATAGGAAATATAGGCTTTGCAAGTTCTAAATATAGGAAAATATAGGATTTTTCCCCAAAATATAGGCACTTTATAGGAGCTAAAATAACTTTCAAACAATAAATAGTAAACAATAAACACACAATTTTTTAAACATGTGAACTTTTAATGTGTTTGATCAAACCTGTTTTTTTTTATTGATAGGAAAGAATTTTGCTTTTGTTAATTCACAACAAAAATGCTAAAAAGTGCAAAATATAAATGTATCACTCAGCATACATCCTATTTATAGGAAATATAGGAGGATTTCTTGAAATATAGGCTCTTTATAGGATCCTATACAAATTATAGGATATATAGGAAATATAGGAGGTCTGGGATGCCTGCTATTTGCTTACCATCGAGCGCTAAGTATTATCTGCTAGCAGATATCACAAATTATCTGCTAGCAGATGTTGTACGCACTTAGTGCTGCAATCTCGTACCCAGACCCCATTTGTTTCTTACTGCGCATGCTCGACGAAAAAATAGAGCTCTGGAAGAATCCGATTCCGGAAATCACAGACTTCCGCAATCTCGTCCCCAGAGCCCGCGCTTTTTTTCGGCCGAAAAAAAGCGCGGGCTCTGGGGACGAGATTGGGACTTCCGTTGAATCTGCGCATGCTTATCATTACGTCACCCTGAGAAGTCTCTTTCAGGTCTAGGATTTGGTTTGGATTTGGAAGTTCACCCGGTATCTTGACAGTGATCTTTTGCTTGCTAGTGTCAGGGCAAACTTTAGGGAGTCTCTTTCATCTTCTGCCGTTTTTAGTTTGGATTTTAAGGCTTTATTTTAATGCATCAGGCTCGTGTTTCTTTATCGTACGGTGGATTCATCAGACATCACAGATTCCAGTACACAAGAGGATTCATGGGGATCGAAAACTCGCTGAAATCGCCTTACCTGAGCCAGATGACCACACAAACAGCAACTGAATACACCGTAGAAGCAAGCCAAGGCATTTTTACTTACGATTCTCTCGTATTTTAGCTCCTTGAAAGCTGGTGTTCATTACACTCCCATACAAACGCTTATATTTAAAGTGCCTATGAAGCTTATTTTTTTATTTTAGATATCAATTCTACATCAAGTGAATAGTAGAATGGTACAATATATCTTGCTTTAAATGCTGTGCCGCTGAGTTAAGGAGCTTTTAATATCCAAAATGCTAATTATATGACGTCAGGGGAGGCATCAATTATTATACAATTTGTTTTGTTACAATTAAACAAAATTTTAAAATTATCAGTGTTATACCCATGGTTGAAATAAAATAATATTAGAAATTTGTTTTTTTATATCAGCAGAAACGCCCATTCACAACCACTAAGAAGTGATTGCAGATGCCTCCCCTGACGTCCTGTAATTAGCATTTTGGATATTAAAAGCTCCTTAACTCAGCGGCACAGCATTTAAAGCAAGATATATTGTACCATTCTACTATTCACTTGATGTAGAATTGATATCTAAAATAAAAAAATAAGCTTCATAGGCACTTTAAGCGATCAGCGCCTGTTCACAAGTTTACGAAATCGGAAAATGCCACTTCTGCCTATAGAGCACTTACTAACATTGTTGTTAATATGGGAATGTATAGTATTTATATACCTATCTGTTACGGTAAATCCCTCGGCTATATCCAGTTGAGTTTGATTTTCGAATTCTGAGAATTCATGTACTGTGTGCGATGTGTGTTGTGATGAAGTGATATGAACTCCCGATTGGATACAAGCAAATATCTAAGAATCCCTGAAGATTTTTAGCGGCACCATTTAGGTAAAATCCAACGGTTTTTAGCGTTTAGATTAATCAGTGGTAGATTCCGGCAATTCTGCTTTTCAACGAAAACACAAATGCTGAAAGCTGAAAAAGGCCAACTAACCAGGTTTTTGCCTAGTTTACAACACTTTCTAAGGCAAAATTCATACCTTTTTTGTTGCTTCACTTCTTTTTGAGAAGCCTTTCAAAAAGGTACCTTTTTGCTAATAAAGACTGGACATTTTTTGGTTTCATCCAAAAATCCAGAAAGCTGAAATTTCATACCTTTTTCAGCTTCGATTAGCCTTTGCAAGAAGGGCGAAAAAGGTACCTTTATTGCGCTTTCATTCGAAAACCAGAACACATGCAAATTCATACCTTTTTTCAACTTCGATTTGACTTTGCGAGAAGCGCGGAAAAGGTACCTTTTTGCACTTTGCACTGAAAACCAGAATACACGAAAATTTATACCTTTTTTTCAGCTTAGCTGCGATATTGCGAGAAGTGCGTAAAAGGTACCTTCGTTCTTTGTTTATTGGCTGTTTGATTGACGTGAACTGCCGAACTCATTAGGCTGTAGACTACAAAACATAGCAGCTTTATCTTTAAAAGCTTATTTTAAGATAAAGCTGCTATGTTTTGTAGTCTACAGCCTAATGAGTACCGTGGGAGGATTAAAAGGATGAACAATCGTTTAAAGTAGTCGGCGCTTACCTCAGTCACAGTCTTGAACGATGGCATCTACCTCAACTACGTTCATCCACCCAATGTCGTATCTGGAGCACAATAGTCTTATGTTTCGAGCAGAAAAGCCCGTCTTTACTCCTGGGAATGCTTCTTTGAATAAATCGCTAATCTGCGAGTACGTTTTCTTCGATTTCAAATGATCTCTTATCTGATAAACATTAGCCTCCAAATAATCCATTCTTTCCGCAAAAGTGGCGGGAACTGTTGGTTCACAATTGAAACCATTCAGTTTTCTCGGTGTCAATCATCAGGCAATAGTTAATGTTATATGGCCGTATATATAATCACACTAGTATGGTACAGTGCCGGCAGTTCACGCCAATCAAACAGCCAATAAACAAAGAAAGAAGGTACCTTTTACGCACTTCTCGCAATATCGCAGCTAAGCTGAAAAACGGTATGAATTTTCGTCTATTCTGGTTTTCAGTGCAAAGTGCAAAAAAGGTACCTTTTTCTCGCAAAGTCAAATTGAAGCTGAAAAAAGGTATGAATTTGCATGCGTTCTGGTTTTCGAATGAAAGCGCAATAAAGGTACCTTTTCCGCCCTTCTTGCAAAGGCAAATCGAAGCTGAGAAAAGGTATGAAATTTCAGCTTTCTGGATTTTTGGATGAAACCAAAAAATGTCCAGTCTTTATTAGCAAAAAGGTACCTTTTTGAAAGGCTTCTCAAAAAGCAATCAAGCAACAAAGAAGGTATAAATTTTGCCTTAGAAAGTGTTGTAAACTATGCAAAAACCTAGTTAGTTGGCCTTTTTCAGCTTTCAGCATTTGTGTTTTCGTTGAAAAGCAGAATTGCCGGAATCTACCACTGATTCAGATTACCCCCAGTTCCAATGCCTTTGTCCAACTCCAAAAAGGCTATGTTTGACTTCCGGTGAAATTGCATTGTTCAGAACAGCCAATCAGAATACACAAAAATCGAATTCTTCCTAAGCCCAATTTTTTTGTCGAGCATGCGCAGTAAGAAACAAATGGGGTCTGGGTACGAGATTCTATGGAGAATTCGTTGCGTGTTCTCAGCCAATCAGTATCGAGATGTGAGTAAAATGTATAACATTAATTATTGTCAGCGGAAAGTCGCATTGTAGAATTTCAAGATGGCGGCTAAACCTGGAAGAGATAACAGGCAAGTCTGCCGTGCTCCCTTGAATAAACCAAACCTTTCCAGAGCAAAATTCATGCATTTTCTTACAGTAACGACCCAAAACCTTGAAAAGAAATTATGCAAATGCTCCAGCGATAGCGTTTGTGATTGGCTAAACAGCCCAAAATGCCTAATAGAGCGGATTTCAATTGAGTGTCGGAAGTGTTTTGGTTTTGCGTTTACTAAGCTCTCCTATTGGCCGAGAAAGTAAACCAACCAATCAGAATCCAAAGTAAAACCAAACGCAAATTGGTTTTGGTTTTGCTTTGGTTTGTCATTGGCTCACAGGGAAGCCATTTATGAGTTACTTGTGATTACTCGCTCCTATGATTGGCTGGCTGTGGGTAATTTGCGTTTGGTTTTACTACACTCAACTGAAAACCGCTCTAAGCTCGCGCAAGACTGAGCAGTTTTAAAACAAGTGTATCCGGCGAAAACAAAGTTTATTTCTTCTTCTAAGATTAAACACGGTCGCCGTGTGAATAAAGTCTATAGGCGTTCCGTCAACACACTTCTTACTGACTGAAAACTGTGAATACTTTGTAGACAATTGCATACCTGCCAACCCCCGGAGTTCTAAAATCTGGAGAATGTTGGTTGAGGCTTTGTTATGACGTAATGATTTCCGAATTTTTCCGAAGATACCCCGATTGTGTTCCGAACACTTTCCGAAAGCACTCGAAAACTTTTTTTAGCCCTCGAGCCTGAAAAACGGTAGCCTGTTCACAGGCCCTGGATACTAAAAAAATGAAAAATCTGACAAAACAAAAGAGAAGACGAGAGCTGGGGTAGACAACGTGAAGGGAGGGGGACGCCATGTTTTATTTTCATTATTTTCCCAAGTATCTAGAGCCTGTGAACAGGCTAGAAAAACGGCGAAATGGCTAAAGACCGGGAGATTTGAGGCTCTATCCGGGAGACCGGGAGATGAGGACCAAAATCTGGAGTGCAGTTGGTTTGTATCCCACACAGACATTTACCTTGGCAGAAATAAAAGTTGGGCAACTATGTTAACCATCTATTTATCCGGAATTCTCTTTTTTAATGGTAAGTATTTTCCGTCGACGGGTGTATCAGTTCTGAGCATTTCATTACCCAGGAGGCAATGAAGCCTTGGGAATACTTACGAATTTTCTGTATGCCTCGCCAATGTGCAACCTTTTGCCTTTGAAAAAAATCGTCCCCTGCAACACAAAAGCAGCAACATATACAGGTTTACTTGCTATAAACGCAGTGACTGTAATGTGACGCGCCAATTGACAAACAAACTAGCTCGCATATGAGTAGCCTGTGAACAGGGTCACCCTGTTCTTTCTCCCTCTCCCCTAAGACTAAGAGAGCATGTGAACAGGCTAGCATATAAACTGAAGAAATTGTGCTCACCATTTTTAGGACTTTAGTCGCATCTTCAACGCGGTAGAATGTTACAAAACCGTAACTAAAATCAACATATAAAAAAGTCAAAAGATAAGTCATTATAAATGTATTGTTAGTAGTAGTAGTATACTAAGCGAGGGAACGAACAAGTCATGCCCTAACTGAAGCTCAGGGAGTTTATGATTATCCTAGCTCAGTCGTTCCAGTATATTTATAGAAGGCCTATCTCTCGGTGATTTAAATAATACTAATAATTGATGTGGAGTTGTCATACCCTCGACTGATCCCTTCTCTGTCACGTATAATCTTTACATCCCTCACAGCACCATAGTTAGAAAAAAACTCTTTTAGTTCACCCTGAGCTGTCTGAAGATAGTAAGCATGGAAAACATATTTAAAAGATAAAAAAATAAAAAATACAGCACTGACGAGAAGCCGTGAATGTATGATTTTGATTTTCAGTTGAAGAAGTTACCGACTATTTACCTCAAATGCGATACCGCCAACAAATATTCTGTTCGGAATTTTTATTGTGGGTCCAAACTGTCTGAGGTCTTGAGCCTGAATAAAGAAAAGATACATGTAACATTAAATTTTCTTTATGAAATAAACAAATTAACCATGTTTAGTAATGTGCGAAAATTGCAAAGAACGCTCGAACTGATCGTTTCATTTAATTTCGGACAAATTCTATCTTGCCACATCTCGCCTCGCCTCTGAAATAGAGAAATGGTATCAAAAATGCAACTTTAAGCGGCTAAGCTTGACGACTGGTCTGTTTCTAAACTTCTCAAGTTTATACTACTCTTTGGAACAATGCCAGATAAGTGTATCAGTTGTCAACATCGCCAGTGTTATATAAAAGAGCACTTGATTTATAGATTTACTGAACAAGACAATCCAAAAATTCAGCATCACTGAAAAAGTTCATTAGATGGTAATTTCAGTTTAGTTACGTACCATGGTAAATCAGCCCGGCTCTAGCTTCTTGCTAAATGACACTGGCAGTACCGATGAGTTAAGCTGATAGATATACGTACTCCCGGGACGTACTTGACTTGATCCGAAACGAAGATCAGCACATCGATCGAGCAGTGATTGGCATATTCGAATTGCGTAATTTAGGCCTGAAATTTCTGTACATGATGGATTGATGGTTAATACTTTTCGGGGTGTAGAAATTTCAGATAAAAGCTTTGAGCCATGCAAAGTGCAAGAGTTGTCAATATTCTCACATCGACTGAGGTAAGTATTGACATTGGAAACTTTTACACCAGCAGCTAAATTCCTAAATGGTGCTAATTACTTGAAAGGTACCGACCCGCCAATCAGATCGGCGAGTCTCTGCCAGGCCAATATCATATATCTACGGGTAAGCTAAAAATTACTTGCCAGACTCGGTAATCTGACCCACCCCCTTCCCCTGGACTTTAAAAATTATCAAAATGTAGAGGGTTAAGGCTAGCCTTAATCTCCTCCAGGGGATAGGACGCTAACCTGCAAAGGAGGCTAGCCTGTACAAATCACTTATACAATTTTGGGAGTGTTTTTAAGGGGTTTACATGATACCGGCTCAAGTTTCATTCCAGAACGAAATCATTTGAGCCCTCGCTGCTACTAGCCAGCACATTTGCATAAAAACGTCAAACAAAGATGGGGCCATCTTGCAACAATAGGGAGCTTAAGCCGCAGAAAAGTGTTTCCCCCCGAAATATGGAGTTGTTTTCACGTTCTGTTTTTTAAGAGAACGGTCAAAATGTAGGTGACTACGTGCATTTTCATGTGCTGTAATTAAGGCTATTGTTCTCTTTTGTTCTCGTGTTTGATGGATGATGCTTTGTTCGTTTGGACAGCCGTATCAAACATGTTTGGCGCGCACATGAGTACTGCGTTTGCTCATTCGTCTGTATCCAATAGAACTAAGGCAAGGAGATGGACCAAGAAACGGAACAATTAATCGATCTTCTAGAGCAAGAGCCCTGTCTTTGGGATGTATTTTAAAATGACTATCACTTAAGGGACAAGGCGAGAAAGCGTACGAAACGATGGAGGAAGAACTGGAAATACCTACAGCAGATATAGCCATCCCAATAAAATGTTTCGTTTCCCATCGCGCGACCGACCCAATTTTCTTGAAAAAGTTAAAACAAAAAAAATCAAAGCTTGATAAAAAAAGAAAAGTTTTAAAAAAAGCATGAAGAACCGATTTTTTTTAAACTACACCTCTTTTCCAAGCTTTCTCCGTAACTATTAGTTTCTTGCCTTTCTCGTGCAAATTGCCAATCCACACCTAGTAGAGGAAAGAGTAGTCGAGGAACACGCGAAAACTTTTACGCGAGTCTTCAAGCCGCCTTGGTTTGAGATCCCCTAACTTTTTTTTTCGACCGACCGACCATCACGAGAGAGGGCGATGGGAAACGAAACATTTTGATTGGGAGCAAAAAACATTTTTTAGCCCCAGAATCCTTTGTATCCGTGTTTGATCAAACATGTTTGATACCGTTCAACGTTCAACATTTCCCGTTTGGCCAGGCCTTTAGTGTGAGGCTTTTAACCCTGGTGTAATGTGTCTAGGTAATCATATGGATTCCAGTGTAATTCGGGATTAATTTGAACGAGCGAGTTTTCAAAGAGTATGAAAATTGCACGAGCCCGTAGTAGGCCTGAGCGGATTGTGCTCCTAAAAGTGGCATATTATGCCGCTAGCACTGCTCCAAATTTTGTCGAATTATGCCCAAATTATGCCAAAGTTCAACAATTATGCTCGTAGATTACACAATTATGCTCACAAAAAACGTTTTTCGAAGACGGCCGGCATTAGTTGATGCGCGGCATTTTTAGTTGTTCACACAACAGTTTATTAGGTGACCTATTTTTCAAAGGTTAAGTCACACTTATAAAGTCAAAACCAGAATAGATAACTAGAAAGTGAAATTCAGGTATTTGCTTTGGAAAAATTTAGAATCTAAGCAAAATATACCAGCTAATAATAAGGAAAGGCACTATAAAAGCAATAATAGCATTGCTTTTGGCTTTAATGCTTCAAATTATGCTACAATCTGGTAATTATGCTCGAGCAGTGCTTATTTGAAAAATTATGCTCGTTTGCTCCAATTATGCCAAAAATTATGCTAGCACAATCCGCTAAGGCCTAGCCCGTAGGGCGAATGCAATTTGAGCTCTTTGAAAAATCTCACGAGTTCAAATTAATCCGGAATTGCACGAGAAAGCCATATAATTTAAAACTTGTTAATAATATTCATCGGCATATTTGTGCTTTTTGTCGTGATCATGTTATTCAAAGGATTTTTCCGCTTCAGTTTTTCAACTTCTTCCTGCTGTAAATGTGGAAATCTCTCTTTGTTATTGTTCTACATTGTTGCAAAAGTGTGGAAAGACCGTCGCCTCTCAGTCAATCCAATTCATGAGTTCTGGTTGGATATATTTTGTTCACATCAAGAGGTATTACATGATTTGGCACTGGTATTACACGATTTGGCACACTGGGGTGTTTAGCATAAATACAACTGCTCTCAGCCAATTAAATTCGAGAACTCGTCGCATGTATATTAATGTGGTAATAGTTCTTGTTATTTTAGGTGACCATTGTGCTTGCGCAATTAGCCTGGTATTTTGCAAGAAAGCTTCGTCTGTTCCCAATGTATACTCAATGACAAGATTTGTGAGCACAAGACTGTCACAAGGACAGGAGCATTCAATGTTCCCCCAGGAACAAAACTCAGAAACACTTGAGGTACTTTGGAGCTAACTGTGGGGAATTTTGCAGGAAGAAATTATGGTATAAAATTATATTTCAAAGCAGTTTATATACGTTCATGTATCAGTGTTTAGTCATCATGGCGATCATGCGTGTTTGTTTTCTCTTTTCTATTATATATAAACACAACCGTTTAAGGTGGTTAATTTTGTTTGACAACTCTAAAATCTGAGTCAGAGGCAAGCATAAGTTAAGGGATCTTAAGCTTAGTTTGGTGCAGTGCAGTACTGATAAAGTCTTAACATTTATTTTGAGTCCAAATGCATGCATGAGGTTCGAATTCATTGTCTCAGAATATATAACGTAGCCTTTGTTCGCAAACGCGGACCTATTTTTAAGACTAGCTGGGCCGCAGCCACGTTCAAATGCGGTTCCGCCAGTAAAGTGCTGTGGTTCCTTGAAGAATCCATTAATTTGATGTCACTCACGAAAACAAAGAAGCCAAGTGCCCGTATTAGGGAACGTGAGTACAAAACTCGATGAAGGGTAAACACCGGAAATCAACTGTAATTGATATATGCAATTTTTTGTGTTTTGAACCCCGCTGTCGAACCCTAACCAAGCACCCTAACTGTCAATAACGGGTGCTCACTAATTTAGAGTGTTTGAATCTAAGTCATTTTGGGTTTTTACGGCTGTCACTAAACAACAGACACGTATAATGCTACCCTACATTTAAAAGACCATAAAAATTATCTAGTTTGAACCAAAATAAACAAGGTTGAACCAAAATAAACTAGGTTGAACCAAAATAAGCTTAGCCTGATTTTCAGACGGTACGAGGTCGTCCGCTCATGCACTTCCTCCCCCTCCCCGTCTGATGGACTTCATAGACTTTCGTGTTCCTGACGTCATAATGCCAACCAATCAGAGCGAACTTTACACTTTTGGCAAAGTTTAGAATTTAAGGAATGTGCTCGCATATTTTTCTGAATGGCGTTGGGGAAGAACTTGAGCAGTGTGTCGACCGAAATTGTAAAGTTTTCAGGATTTCGAAGCTATATCCAGAGCAGAAGAAAGCATTGGAATCGTTCATTCATCCCGGCGAACGATGTGTTTGTGAATCTATGTACGGGCTTTGGTAAATCACTACTGATCTTCCTCCGCTTATAAATCTCATGCACTTAATAGATCTCAAACATTATCCTAGGTTTTTGGCTTTTAGAAGACCAAATCTTTCATGAAATATTATGATTTTTCTGCAGGAGTGAACACACATACTGAGTATGTTATGGAAAAAGTTTCATGGCACTTGGGTGAATATTTTTGTTTTCAGAATTATGAACACACTTCCGTAAGTTCACGTATGGCAATGGCATCTAAACTTTGCACAAAAAGTCCGCTTAAAACAATCTCTCATACTCAGGGGCATTAAGGCATGGGTCTCAAACTATTTCAATATGGCCGCCGCAAATCAAGAGGGGGTGGTCTATCTCTTCGTGCTTGTTAGATATAGTCTTTGCACTTTTACAGATTCCATAAAGTCACAACCTTGATACCTTGTTGTGGAAGTTTCCATGGAAACGTGTTATGTGACCTTTGAACTCTAATTTTAAGGAAAATTGGGAAAAGCCTCCTGGAGGTCGGTAAAAGTTGTTAATATAGTGGATATTTTCATGCAAGTGAATCAAGATTAGTGCACACGTTCCTGATCCAATTTGAAAAGTTGGCTATTTTAAGGGGAAGGCAATTGTGAAATTTGATATCCTCAAATTTCCACCGAATTAACAGACATTCCAATGATAACCAACTTTTCAAATTGGAGCACCGAAGTGTGCCCTAACATTGATTCATTGGCATGAAAATATCTATTATATCAACAACTTTTACCGACCTCCAGGAGGCTTTTCCCAATTTTCCTTAAAATTAAAGTTCAAAGGTCACATTACACGTTTCCATGGAAACTGTCACAAAAATGTGTTAAGGTTGTGACTTTATCAAATATGTCAAAGTGTCAAGAACATATCTCACAAGCACAAAGAGATAGACCGCCCCCTCTTGATTTGTGGCGGCCATATTGGAGACCCATGCCTTAACACCCCTGAGTACCAAAAAACCTACACTAGGACAACTTTAGGGTCTTGTGTAACTAATCGGCATACATATCAAGCTTCAAAACGTTTTAAAAATAAAAGTAAAAGCGTAAAAGTTCTAAGTTATGAGTAACAACCTTTACGGCATGGAATCCAGGCAGATATTTCTTGTATGCATTCTCATACACTGTCCTGCAAATACTGCACGCAAACGTCCGTTTAAAAAGTTCCTGCTCTCCAAAGAACCACAGCAGCTCAAACAGGATACCATTCTGAGAAATCGACAGAAGTTTGAAGCTGTAGAATGTTATTTTCAGTGCATGAAAGCTGATAGATCCAACTAGTAAAAGCCGCTACTGCACAACTGTTCTACACTTCACGCTTCAATTTATTTCACGTGTTCGTATTGGCTTATTGTAAAAAACAAAGGTTGATGACGTCAGGAGCATGAAAGTCTATGAAGTCCATCAGACGGGGAGGGGGAGGAAGTGAGCGGACGACCTCGTACCGTCTGAAAATCAGGCTAAAATAAGCTAGGTTGAACACAAAATAAACTAGGTTGAACCAAAAGAAACTAGGTTGAACCAAAATAAACTAAGTTGTACCAAAATAAACTAGGTTGAACACAAAATAAACTAGGTTGAACACAAAATAAACTAGGTTGAACTAAAAATGAACTAGGTTGAACCAAAATAAACTAGGTTGAACACAAAATAAACTAGGTTGGACAAAAATAAACTTGGTTGGACAAAAATAAATAGGTTTGGGCAAATTTAACATGAAGTATTTTTTAAACTGGAACAGATACGCTCAAACGCAAAAAATCGTACAATTTTTTTCGTGTACGGACTTAAACCATGAACATCTACAAAATACTCACGAAACACCTTCATAGGATGTATAATTTAAAATTTAGATTTTTGAAGACACGGCTGTGAATCGGCGTGACGAGTTCGCCTCATAAGAATATCAAGGTTTCGAATCATCTATACACTGAACAGGTTATCCAGAATAGAAATGTTCCTTCTAAACGGCTTTTGACTACAAAATGGACAGGATAGCAAGGCATGCACGCTAAATACATGTATATTGCAGTGATAAGCAAGACATTGATTTTCTGACTGGCTCAGTTATAGTTATGGCGTTCAATCATTGTCCAACGTTAAATATTGAAGATGACGTTTAATGTGAAAAGCAAAATGAATGCAAAATTTAGGAACTTGGATGTTCAGCGGTAAAGTTATCTAACGTTGAAGTTTGACAGGGATTACACACCATACATAACATCCATCGTTCACATGCCCATTATTCCCCGGCGAATAGCATTTGTATTCATGAGATTTCCCCTACCAGTATAAGATGTAATACCCAGTAGACAGTTCCAGAATAAACTAATAAATACGTTTTCAAAAGTTATGATTCTCCGTAGTTTAGACCAACTCAAGTCTCATTGTTCTATTTGTTGCTGCGCAGCGAGCGAAGCAGCAATTAATAATTTGGACAAAATCTCGCAACGGTTCATTGCGTGAATTCGCTGTTTCGACCACAATCCCTTGCGTGGCCAACCAATGCGCTCCTCCCCTCCCCACTGGAGGACATTTTCTGCAGCCACTGATAGGAGATCCTCGCTTGGTTGTTTCTATTCTCCAACATTTAAGCTTCCTTCTTAATTCAGGGAATACTGGTACCATAATAGTCTCCATTGGGGCCCGGGGGAGGAGTAATCGTTTGACGGGTTTATGTTCTTCGCATTCCTTGCAGCTTGGCATCTGGAGGAGAGCGTTTACGCAAATTTGCGAGTGCTTTGTCGTACGCTGTACTTCAGGCTAATTCTGATCGTCTTCGTTTGTATTTTTACTACAGTTCCTTCAGTGCTCCTTATTAGTCTTGTGTTTTGACAAGAAGTTACTAAAACAGCGAGTTAACGCCACAGGCAGCCCAAGCTAATGATTTTTACAAAGAATGTATGGGAATTTTTAGAAAAAAATCTAAAACTGTACTAAAATGATCAATAAAGTCATGAAATCTTACCTGTCTGTTGTGAAGTTGTTCCTCTTCATCACTGATGTGTTTATTTTAGGTTTGAGGTACTTATGGATTATTTCCCTCCCCTATATAAATATTGAGAAGGCAGAAATTAGTCCATGTGGCGAGTGTTCGAGGCCTCGTAATTCTTCGAAAATCCAAACTTTCAGCATTTTATCTCTAGGAATCCTTTCTCACATTCCTTTAGCACTCGTGTAATGGACCTATCGCTTATTACCTCGCTTTGTAAGTAGTCCAATTCGACGGTTTCTGCAGCTAACCTAGCATGTACCGAGACGGGGTTCCATCAACTTAGCCTTAGTTGAACGGCTTTTCTTCGGGAGCAGTGACGAACGAGTGCCGAAGGAATCGGACACCTCGTGTTTTTTCGAGGAGATTGATTCCACCGTTCAGCGATTGGTCGATTGAGTACAATGACTTCGTTCTCCGAATCTCCTCGAAAAAACACGAGGTGGTGTCGGATTCCTTCGGCACTCGTTCGTTACTGCTCCCGAAGAATATCCGTACTTGATGGAACCCATGCTCGGTTAGCTGCAGAAACCGTCGAATTTAACTACTTACAAAGCGAGGAAATAAGTGATAGGTTGATTAAATGAGTGCTAGAGGAATGTGAGAAAGGGTTCGTGGAGGTAAAATGCTGAAAGTTTGGATTTTCGAAGAATTAACATGGACTAATGGCGTCTTGTGTTTCCTACCTTCTCGATATTTATATAGGGAAGGAATAAACCCAGAAGTGCTCAAACCAGAAATAAACACATGAGTGATGAAGAGGAACAACTTCCCAACACACAGGTAAGATTTCGTGACTTTATTGATCATTTTAGTACAGTTTTAGATTTTTTTCTAAAAATGTCCATATATTCTTTGTAAAAATCGTTAGCTTTTTTTTATAGTTTGCTAGTTTGGGGCGAAGATAATAGCTATCAGTTTCCAAAGAGGAAGATCTCTTTCCTGCTATCAAGATGGTGAACAGCAAATAATGTTCTTCTATGGCCTTCGATAAAGTTAAGCAGCCGGTTCAAAACACCAATTAGCATTTACAATTACATTCTCAATTAAAGTTGATTTCCGGTGTTTAAATTTCACCGGGGAGAATAGCAGTTTTTTAGTGCTGGGTTCAGGGAATTTACCGCCGGGGAAACCGTTGATATGTCGGGACAAAATGAAAATAAATCCGGACAACTTTTGAGATAACACACCACAGCTCAAACAGGCTTCAGTCACACGATAGTCCCAAAACTACAAAATATATTCATCTAATAACACCTTGGCATTTTTATCACCCACTAATATATTTTCCTGCCAAAGAGCTACTGTAGGTTTTCTTCTAATATACACTTCCTTAACTGAGCGGCATCATTCACTACCTATTAGGTATACTAGTTTATTTGTTTATTGCATTGTAGTCTGTATGTTAATATTCTGTATGTACATTTGGGTCAGTGATTTAGTTTGGTTAATCAGTGAAGGATGACCCGGTGTCCTAGCGGATTTTATCCCCTGGATCAAATCGCTAGCAGATCTAATCCTTCGCGGATTTGGCCCCCTCCTCCTAAATAAGCCACGCCTCGAAATTGATCACATTTTTGGATGTACTGCACGTAGAGATTTGAAACAAAGATTATTTGAAAGCTTAAACTCTGAACAAGACAGAGGGCAAGGTTTTATTGACGCGAAATGAACAGAAGAAGTGATTTTTAACAAAGATTGCCCGACTCAAACCATCGAAATGAACAGTAGAAGTGATTTGAATAATAAAAGTGTTTAATCGATTCAAAAAGTGTCTTGTTTATTGAGTTCAATCACTAGACACATACTAGTTGCCTTTACATCTCGTCAAGCGGGGATCAAAGATCGAATCCGCTAGCGGATTTGATCCGGGGGGATCAAATCCGCGGGGGGATCAAATCCTCAAGCATGCTAAGGCAATTCTGTTGAAACACTCTAAATTCGCTAACTTTGTCATTTTAAAATTAAATACCATAGAAATCTGTAATTTGGCAGTAATCATATGTCTTAACATTTTAAGTTAGGTATTCTGGTGTTTTGGTGGTCACGTGACCTTAATGCTGATAAAACAAAGAAATCAAAATGGACCGGTCACAGTGCATGTTTAAAGCAATTTCTGGCTTATCAGTGATTACACTTCTGGTTGTTTATAAAGCTCTGTTTGGAATGGTTGACATTTTACAACGAAATCCGTTCAAACGACTGAGGACATTGAGATTAGTAACAACCATTATTTTTGTAGAATTCAGGCAAACATAAGCCACTATATTTAATGAAATAGCTTTAGCCTCGATTTCATGCCCAAACCATTGCTTGCCGGTCCGCTGTGACACCGGCTGTGACATAATGCAGGAAGTAGTGACGGAATTAGCTTGTGCAGTCGATCGTTAGGGATACGTTTGGCTGCTCATATTAGATCAGTTGCCAAAGGTGAATAGGCTTACTCCACCATTCCGTTACTGTGTCGATTCTTTAGTTTTCTTGCTGCAGTTCAGAATGACTTACGTTGCTCCAGCAACTACAGCAACATATCCACAGATAGTACAAATCAAGTAAGTAAACAACGAAGTGTACTTTTAAAAGTTCAAATCATTGGGAGTCGTAATGCTCGAATACATTGAGCTCTCAATCGAGTATTGAGATACGCGAAGAAATATCGTATTGTTTGGTATATATTCCGCGGCAATGCGAACTTCGTGGTCCGAAATGATTAGGCAGTGAAAAGAATTGTCATCGTTGCCGAAGTTAAATAGCTTTAGCGCATGTAGGCTCGGCTTTGATATGACGTTTCGTTCTTTTGTTGGGAAATGCCAGGCTGAATATTAGTTTTTCAGTTAGTATCAAAGGACATCTCAGACTACGATTTCATCAGTGCGCGCTTAGGTATAATGATCTGAGAAACGATGCGGAACGAGTCTGTTATGAGCATTGGAAGTTCGACAGAGTACCAAATGGCTAAACTACTATTTAACCCCCCCCCCCCCGGCACTATTAACATATACAGTTAATATCATTGAACATTAATCAAAACACAGAGCAAAATCTGGTAATAAACTTCATGGCCAATGGTGCATGTAACATATCTAGAAACAAATAATGACAATGCAGTATGGTGCAGACTAAACAAAACATATTTCAATATCATAAAGGATATTTATATAGGGACAGTTTATTTCAGCCCAGCCAGCTATGAAAAAAACAAATAATGAAGACTACATAGCACAACTAGAAGATGAAATAATAACCTTTTCCTATAAGGGAAACGTAATTATACAAAGGGATTTTAACGCGAGGACAGGTGAACATCTAGATTATGTGTTACACGATAACGACAATTTTGGCCTAGATTTACCAAAGGACTACTTACCTGACGTTGCTTTCAAAAGACAATCACAGGATAACAATATAAATGACCCCAGGGGGAGAACATTACTAGGGGTTTGTATTGAAAAGAACATGAGAATTTTGAATGGAAGAATAACTCAGGTATATTAAGGCCTGGGTCAAGAATGACCACACCCCTTAGAAGTAAAGGGGTGGTCTACTTTCGTTTGGTTGTACCCGATAAGATTGAGTTTAGTATGTCTCATGTAGAGTCCACATTTTAACGTTCTGGCAAAGATGGTTGCCATAGCGACGGACCCTGTGACCTTTGATCTCATTTTGAAGAGAATATGATAGAAGGCTTCGGGAGGAAAGTAGAGCGCACAAAGGTCAGAATTAAAACCGGTGGAACTAATGCAGTTTACCATGTAGTTTTTCAGTCCAACTAGACATCGTGGAAAAGTGTGTTAAATTCGTTGAAACTTGAGGGTATCATATTTCACATTTGCCTTAATCGGCCTTCCTCTTAAAATTTCCAACCGTTCTAGTTGGACCAAGAAAGTATGCACTAACCCTGAATGAATTACAGTAAAATACCCGCCACATTAAAACTCTCTACCTTCCTCCCAGAGGCTTTTATCAAATTTTCTTAAATTAAAGTTCAAAGGTCACATTACATGTTTCCATGGAAACTGTAACTAGAAGTTGTTAGCCTCGTGCCTTTATCGAGTCTGTCAAAGTGCCATGAAAACAACTTACAAGCACGAAGAGATAGACCACCCCCTCTTGATTTGTGGCGGCCATTTTGGAAAAGATTGAGACCCAGGCCTTAATGTACCTGAGAATTGGAGATAACGAACTGAGGAAAGAAAACTTGCTTTCAATATAATGGCAGCAGCCTAGTATATTATGTTATTGCCAATCAAGATATTTTACAAGATTTCCAGTTTCTCAAAGTCCATTACTTAAAACCACACCTCTCTGATCACTGCCAAATCTCTTACGGCATTAGAATTCAATTTAATTCATCTAAAAACAACACAGCTGTGCAAGATTGTCGTGTTAGGATTCATAAACAACTTGTATGGGATGACAATTAATGCAAAGCTAAAGATTCCAGAACTATTGGAAACTAATTACGCAATCAAATTAGAAGAAACATTGACAATTATAAACAAAATGAAAATGTAAACTTGTTAGTAGAGGAATTTACATCAATATTACAGAAAGTGAGCGAACAGGCAGGCTTAAAATACATTAACAGTAATCAGCCAAAAAGAGGGAAGACAACAGAGCAAAACAGTTGGTTCGATTTAGAATGCCAAACAGAAAAATAAATAAGCTAGAGCAGTTAGGAAATGCTGTGATCATAAAAACAGTAATCTAAGTTCATGTTTACGAATAAAGAAAAGGCGGTTCAAAAATATGTGCAAATATAAGAAAAAAACATTTTTAAAGAGGAAAATACAAGAAATAGACTACGGAAACCCGAAACATACTTGGAAACAATTATATAAAATTTTCAATCTAAAGAACAAGAAAAACGTACTAGTTCAATATAGGCATTGATGACTTTTACAAGTTCTTTAAGAAACAAAATGTAGAACTTTATGCCGAACATGCTGATATCAGTGACTCGAGTTCGGCCACTACGACAACTGATTCACAAGGCCCACTAGATTATCGGAAATAACAGAAAATGAAATAAATGAATCGCTGAATTAACTGAAAAATAGCAAATTTCCTGGATCGGAAGAGGTAATATTTTTAATGAATTACTGAAGATTGGCAAAGAACACCTGAACTCTCCACTTCGAAAACTGTTTAACCTATAATTCTTAAATCAGACCGTTTCCCAGTAGAATGGAGTTTTGGACACATAATTCCCATATATAAAAAAGGGGATCATGACAACGTTGAAAACTATAGAGGTATAACTTTATTGTCATCGTATGGAAAATTGTTCACCTCAATACTAAATAGAAGACTATATGAATACCTAGTAACAAAGGGAATACTTAAACCCGAACAAGGCGGTTTTAGAAAAAACACAGTACCATAAACAATATGCTGATCCTTAAGGCATTGATTGACAAATATACGTTAAAAGCAAACCAAAGAAAAAAAGAAACTTGCTGTTTTCCTGCTTTGTAGACTTCAGAAAAGCATTCGATAGCATACCAAGAGTTAAATTATTTGAAAAAGTAAAAAAACGTAGGAATCACAGGCAATTTCTTTTCAATTCTCGTTTCTATGTACTCTAACAACGAATCGGCAGTAAAGATCGACAATTCGGTAACACCGAGTTTTCAGTGCCTTGCAGGCGTCAAACAAGGATGCATGTTGTCACCCACACTTCTTAATTTATTTGTACGTGACTTACCAGATTCATATCATAGACCAGATTCAGACTTAGTAGAAATACATAATCAACCAATCAGCTGCCTCTTATATGCTGATGATTTAGTCATATTGTCAAAAACTGAAAAAGGGCTACAGAATCAGCTACAGTACTTATATAACTATTGTAATATGTCCAAGATTAGTGTAAACTTAGAAAAAACTAAGATATTGATATTTAACAACAATGCTGGTAAAAGAATGAATAATTACCAATTTTATTATAATAACATGAAACTGGAAAATGTAAAATCATATAAATATCTTGGTTTGATGTTCACCACACTCGGGACCTTCGATTTAGGGAGGCAAGAATTGAAGAAAATAGCACTCAAAGCATTGTTTAAATTACGCAGAGATATATGGGTAGATATTTTAGATCCGATATTACGTTAACAATAAAATTATTTGACACACTTATTAAACTGATATTACAGCTGTACGGTAGTGAAATATGGGCAGTAGATATAAAGAAAAAAGCTGACAATTAAAGACCCAGGTGCACGTTAAATTATGTAAAATATTAGTTGGAGTCAACAAGGTCGACAGCTACAAATAACATATGCAGAGCGGAATTAGGCAGATTACCTATAAAAATTGACGCAATTCATAGAATTATCAAATTCTGGTCAAAATTCATGATGTCAGATAAAACAAAGCTTTCGGATCAGGTTATACTTAATGGTCTTTATTGTAATCACCCGCTCAGCTGGACAGAAAAACTCAAATATGTAATTGAGAGAATGGGATATGGCTACATTTGGTGTGAAAACCATGCATGCAATTCAAATGAGTACTGATTGGAAACTAATACTTAGACAAATGAAACAAAGACTCTATGATATTGAATTTCAAACTTGGATTGAGGAAATTCACAATGATCAACGCAGAGATTCGGCACAAAGTAATAAACTTAGAACGTATAGAGTATTCAAAACAGACCATAATCAAGAAGAATACCTGGTCAATATCTCTAACATTAAACACATAATAGCACTAACAAAACTTCGTATCAGTAATCATTGTCTTCAAATTGAAACGGGTAGACATCAAAGGCCCTACCAAAAATCAGAAGAAAGAATTTGTCCAAAATGTTTTAAAGAAACTCTTTAAGCTTTACCTATTGTCTACCTCTAAGGCAATACCGAATCACCAAAATAAACAATGGCTTGGATATGTGGAATTCCACACATCGTTCTTTAGGACCACTGTTATTTTTAATCTACATTAATGAATATGATCTTCCAAATTGTTCAAAAATACTCACTTTTAGGATATTTGCTGATGATACAAATGTGTTTGCTACTTCTCGTACTACTCAACTTTGGAACTTTAGTAAATGCTGAATTAATCAAAGTTTAAATAAGGAATGATGCGACATCAATAAATTATCAATTAACTTTAAATAAACTAATTATATGGTTATAAAGTCATCAAGAAAGAAAGAAGTAAATAGTAATAGAAAATGGACATATGCAACACTAGCGTGCGTGCCAATCATATAAATCTCACATTCAAAAATTCAAATAAAATAAAACCAAGTGATAAGACAGGAGCCCATTACCAGGAGCGTTCCTATGTCATGGGCTGGGCCCCCAGCACAGGAGTAGATGTGGCTATATTTAGAATTGCTGGTTTTCATAGCCGCCATGTTGGTGCCCTTAAACAATAGATTCCTCGTTAGCGTCTTTTGTTGGGGCACCAATATGGCCACCATGCCCTTTGTCATTTGAATCTCTGGGGATTGAGTGAAAACCAGCAATTCGAATTCCCGCGTTGAAAGTGAGAAGAATGACTGAATAATAATGAGAAGTGACGTTAGCTATCTGATTGGCTAATACAACATGGCCTTTGTTTATTTCGCGCGAAATGCAATTCTAAATATAGCCACATCTACTCCTGTGCTGGGTACAGACCCATTGGAGAAGATGGACGCTCCTGGTAATGGGCTCCTGGATAAGATTAATATTTTTTGCCATGTTACATGGAAGAAACACGGTAAATGTTCTTCCCTCGTCAATTTACTTAGTGGATATTCTTACTGTAAATAATGTTTACGAATTACAAGCCCTCAAATTTACTCATCCATGGCATAGAAATCAGTTACCGAATATATTTGATAGCTATTTTCGATATGCCAGCAATGTACATTCTTACAATACTTGACATGCTTCAAAACAAAATTTATATACATCGCGTGTCAGAACAAATACGTTCCCTCATCAGCATGTATGCTTGTTCTAATTTTCCCTCATTGGAATGCAAGAGAGAAATTTAGAAGGGCAAGCATACCGATGAAGGCGCAATACCTATTAACCCTGTACCCTACGATACACGTTTTATGACGCAATTAAGGTAGTCTCTTCATTTCTTAAATCCGCTTCTTCCATGTGGGATACTTAAAACCACAAATGTGGCGTAATTAAAACTCCACACATGCTCTTTGAATAGTTAGTCAACTTGTATTTTAGTGTTATTCTTCTAAAAAAAAAAAATTGTCCCCAGGGAAAGCCAGGGTCATTCAGTCAATGGTGCTCAAGTATAATAACAAATTGAAAAGTTTCGAAAGTAACTCAACTACGACATCTTTAGTTTAGGCCGAGAAAACTAAACTTCTCTAAGATTAGTTCCGTTTCTCGTTGATAATAGTCAGTTACAAAGTAATAGCATGACATTTAGAAAAATCAGTGATTAAATTTCCCTCGAGCCTCGGGAAAAGTGTAATTTATGTTAGTTGAGGTACGAAATTCACAGAAATGAATATTTTGCTGGCACGGAACAGAAGCCTGGGGAGAGTAGTGCTGAGAATTATGGGTAATGTAGTGTGCCATAAGTAGGTGACTGTTAAGAGGTTGAATTCATTCTTTTGGAAGAAACCGAAGTTAAAAAGAACACCGAACGCAACAACGAAGATCTCATTTTTCAGATGTGATTACTCTTATAAAGAACTATATGGCAGCCCTTAAAAGGTCTAATGACTCACAAAGTGCAGCAGAACAGATTAGAGAAATTAAGCAGATAAAAACTTCAGGTGGAACGCCCTCATTCAAAAAAGAAAAGCAACCAGAACAGTACAAATCCGCTAAAGCCGTACTAGAAGCGGTCAAAGATGAGGAGGAGGAGAAAACTATCTACAGAGAGAAGCGAGAGTTGTGAAATTGCCTAAGCTTTTCACATCCTACAGAGCCTAACATCAAAGAGTGAGGGAAACTCCAAGCCATAATCTGGTTCCCAGATTACCACTTTATACCACACAGACGACACAATCGGAAAACCCACAGAAATGCTTGCTACACAGGCTATATGGACGCTGGTTGGCGAATTGTCCTGACTTCCTTGCCGCTTGTCAAATGCTCCATAAACGACTAGGCGAAAGTGTCGACATTTACGAAAAAGGTGTAGTATGTTCCGGTTTACTGGAATTTTTGATTTTGTCATTGTGAGTTCCTTAGAGGTTGATTGTGGTTTTAGTATACGTAACGTACCAGAGGTTGAATGCCAACAACTTGAAAACATTAATACTAAATTTTAAACTTCTCAGAGGCGCAACTCTGTTAGGGGAATTTACGTAGAGCTTTTAAACAATGGGTGGCAATGGTGTGCCTCGGTTTAATTGTTTTATAAGTTGTCTACCTTGGCTATAGCTACTTATTGCTGTTTTTGTACATTCCTGGTCCTTAAAAGGCACAAAATAATAAGTCGGCTCTTGAAGAAGCCGTGTTTGTAGAAGAAGCGTTTAACGAACTATTGTGTCTTGATTGTATTTCAGAAGTGTCAGACCAAGTCGAATATTGTTAACCATTATCTGTTTCTTTTCAGAAGTCCGTAAGTTAATTCTAGATCTTACACATACAAATAATTGTATCTATATAAGAACAAGTTTAGATGAGAATATGTCTCTGTCCTCAAAGGAATTTGTTAAGCATGGAGCACTTCATGTGCAGCCTTTCGACTTGAAAGCCCTTATTACGACGTAGTAATTTTTGAAGAACAAATGACATATTGGTTGTTTTAGTGGATATTTACAGACGAATCGCACGTTTTGCCTTTTGTTTTCAGTTCAATACCATATTTCGTTAAGGTCGAATTGCTCAAAACTGTTAATTAAAAAGTGGAGATCTGAAGGAAATCTACTGTAGTGTATATATACTATGGATTTGTAGTAACATTCAGTTATATTCTAGCACGGCAAATTGTCAGTTTACAAGTGCATTCCGATCTGTTTAAGTTCGGTTCCTACCTAATGAAGTTAATTCTCTTTGGAAATATATTTGGTGCCCTAATTAATTTAACGCTTCAGATGCTACCATTTCTGCTAAAGATAAAAGAATTCAAAGCTTGTCAAAAGATCTTACTGCAGTGTTCCATTCATTAAGTTACACATTCCATGTTAAGAAAATTGGCAATATTTTGCGGCAAAGTTATTTCAGTTGTAATTGTGTGCAATGGGGAATGTTTCTAGACTTACGACAAGGAATATTCATGCTGTTATCACTCTGCAATTCCGCTACCAAATCAGCAGTTGTATGTTACTCGGCTTATTCTGTCTGTTATAGAACTTAGGCTGTTAATAAACTTAACGGTATCCCTTTATGGCCTGTTAAACATAGACTGACCGAGTCTATTTCAGTGACGCATCCGCTACAGCATGTGGAAGTACATTAGACTTTGAAGAAAGGTTTTTCCACCAAAATAGGTCAGAAATTGAAATGTCTCAAATTTCTACTTAATAGAGCCGGTTGTATACAGTCTCCCTGTCTGTCAAAGTGTTTGCTCATAAACTGTGTCATGGCTTACAGACATTTATATAAATGTAGCCAAAATTGTCATGAACGTTCTAGGTGCCATATCTACATTTCATCATTTTAGATATTTATCACAGACCTATGGATTCCTAGATAGCTAAATTGTTATGCAGAAGAATTAGTAGAATAATAGATTATGAAGATTATACTATTAATGATGACGGATTTCTTAGTATTGACCATTTATGGGGTCAGCACACGTGCGATAGGTTCGCATGCTGTTACAAGGCTAAGTTGCCGAAGTTTAATACTCATTATCAGCAACCACGAACTTGCGGGGTAAATGCATTTTACAGACAATGTAAACAACGTAGCCAAAATTGTCATGAATGGCTCTGAGGTCCCGGCCTATATGCAGTTTCGGTATCGCTTTAGATATTTATCAGAACTGTATCAAGGGAATAAGTTTGGAGGCACAATGGATTCCAAGATAGCTAAATTCTTATGTTGAAGAAATTAGTTGAATAATAGATTATGAAGATCATCGATACTATTAATGACTACGCATTTCTTAGTATTCACCATTTATGGGGTCACGTGCGATAGGTTCGCATGCCGTTACAAGGCTAAGTTGCCGAAGTTTAATACTCATTATCAGCAACCACGAACTTGCGGGGTAAATGCATTTTACAGACAATGTAAACGCAGCCAAAATTGTAATGAACGGCTCTGAAGTCCTATATGGGGTCCGCACACGTGCGATAGGTTCGCATGCTTGTTACAAGGCTAAGGTGCCAAAGGCTAAGGTGCCAAAGTTTAATACTCGGTATTATCGACCACGATATTGTGGGGTAAATGCATTTTCCCAGGATTGGGAGTTATGACAACAATTGCTTATGTCAGCCTGTCTATCTGACTTGTAAAGTAATTGATTACACGAGTACGTAATGCTAGAGGCATGGTAATTGTACCGCTGTGAAATTGGGTCATTTCTGGCCTGTACTTTGTTCAGATGGGATACATTGGAGTGATTTCGTCCAAGATTGGGTAGTTTTAAGCAATAAATAATCCGGAGTTGTTTATGAGAGGTAAAGCCAATTAACAATTGTATATTTGGCAATAAATGTTTAAGTTTTTCAACTAGGAATGGTGTTATGTTTCTGCACAGATTTTGAAAGAATTTGTGTAACACGTAATCGCTGAAAATGTGTTTTCAGTCGGCCCTAAAGGGGTACCCTGAAGGGGTGTATCAGGCATTGTGGCCACGCCCTGGATGGGCATTATAATCTTACCATGTTATGAAATTTATCGATACTTCAATACTGACATGGTTTTTGCCATATCACTGCTTTCACCGTATGCCCTTATTTTTTGTTTGTTTCATTTTCTTTCTCCAGGTTATCAGACATTACCAGTGATAGAACCAAACAGCTAAAGGAGAACCTGAAATAAAGCAGTTCTAGCATCCAGATCCAGAGGGACTACTGAAGCCTACCTTATAGCATTTAATAGATGGACATTATTTGCACATGAATTCTTATAAGTAAAATCTGTTTTCGCCAATCCATTTCATTGGAGCTATATTTACAGTATTTGATAGAGACATCCAAGTCTACATCTAGCATAAATCGTATTTTGTCCAGTTATTAAGGTTGTATATACATATATATGTCTAAGGCCGGAATTAACGAAATTCCAGTGATATTTTATTTGGATCCATAAGCAGAAACGCCTTTTGTGTATGAAAAAGCATGTTAGCTACTCAGCTACTTTAGGGGTCGTTTAAGAAATTATTCAAAGATATCAGTTGTCCCCGATAATTCCAAATTTAGTACACATTTCAAAAGGTCTGGCGGAGCATTTTCAGCCGCTAATTCTCGTATCCCAGACAGAAACTTCCAGCGGCATGATAGATGGGAATATGTTAATGCTAAGGTCATGTCAGTGGCAAAGGCTAACGGGTTCACCCCTCGGGCCCTACCTTTGTAAATCTATATGCATGTTGGGCTCGGCTGACCGACATGCCCAAGTATCCTACGTGACTGTGTGTGTCTGAATTGTGTAGTGGAGGCAAAATGTGTAATTTATGTTAGTTGAGGTACGAAATTCACAGAAATGAATATTTTGCTGGCACGGAACAGAAGCCTGGGGAGAGTAGTGCTGAGAATTATGGGTAATGTAGTGTGCCATAAGTAGGTGACTGTTAAGAGGTTGAATTCATTCTAGGTCAGCCTTGCTACCTTGCTTAATTTTTTAAATTTTTTGATTGAATCGTCCGAGTTTAATTTAAATCGGCATATAAAGATTGTATTTATCATATCGGACTAAATGTATTTAGATGACCTCAGCTCCCAGAGTTGGCGGCACTGCATTGGTGGGAGTATACGTTCCCGTTTAGTCCACACAGTGGTTTTGGGTTTTCGTATCCGGCAGTGTCGCAATAATTAATAATAGTAGTAAATAGAGACCAAAAGTTGAAGAACGAATGCCTGTAAGCTATTATGAGCAATTATATGAATAAACGCTGTTGGGCTCGGCTGACCGACATGCCCAAGTATCCTACGTGACTGTGTGTGTCTGAATTGTGTAGTGGAGGCAAAATTGTGTAAAAGTCTCTCCGCTTGCAGTGTTGCCGGGGCCATCCACATATCCGCCCCCGGCTCTCGTGCTATTACTTATAATAAACTCGATAAATGAGGTACCTTTAGGGTAAATTCCGGCAAAGCGACACGGCGCCGTTGAAACAGCGACATGAAGGACATGAAATAACGACGTCTGAAATTGCGAAAGCGACAGAGAGAAATAAGAAAACAATAGACGAAATTCCAACAGCGACATGCTCACCTTCCAAGATTGCGACACGACTAGTTTAGAAACTCAGACAGGGGACAAGCATACCCCAACCCCCCCCTAAAAGGGCCTCCTAAATTGATGGGATTAAGTGGTTTTCTTTGGCCGGACTCCGTTTGTTTCTATTGAGGATGAGTGCTCAACAAGTCGTGATCCTATTGTTGAAAGAATAGATTTTAAAGGTTTTTTTACTGACCTTTAAAGCTATACATGGGATCGGACCTTTTTATTTAAATGAACTCCTATACAAGCCTTCAAGATCTCTACGCTTTTCAAATAATAACTTTTTAATTTAACTGTTATTAAATATAATCTGAAATCGTACGGCCTAAGAGCTTTTTCTGTTTATGCCCCTATTCTATGGAATAAGTTGCCAGAAGATGTTAGAGCAATTACCAATATCAACGATTTTAAAAACGCTATCAAAACGCTTCTTTTTAAACTAAGTTTTTTAATATAATATTATTATTACTTTTATGAATAATTAGATTATCGTAGGTCATTATTATCATTAATAATTATATATTACTGTAGGTTTTCATATTTTAAGCTACTATTATTTTCAGTAAATATATTCTGGATGTAATAATTTTCTTCAATATTTTGAAAACAGTATTTTGTACAATAGAGTATATATTGTAAAGCGCTTTTTGATTTTTAGTACAATTAGCGCTATACAAATAAATTATTATTATTTTTAGACTGAAATGGTTGATAAATATACGATGGATATGAAATAATGTTTTGGGGCCTCGTCACTCGTCATCGGGATTTTTGGAAATTATTTTATTTTAATGTTAAACTTGCCACAAGTCGACCTGTTTGGGGCGGAGGAGTTTGAGAAATCCTAAGGTCAACCTTAAATGAACTTTAGCTTCAGCTCTACGAATCAATCTATAGTGACATAAAGGACCATAGATTAGAATTCAATTGATTGTGTTTCGCGTTGGAGAAAACAAGATCTGAAAACCATTATTTATTAATTTGTGACGTCAGTTACGGTGATGAGTTTTACCGTGCTGTCACCGGTAATTACGGACCATTGTGTTTTATTTGTGCTAGAGGTGTGATTATTTTTTCTTGGTATTTGTGACGTACGATATGGAAACATTTGCACTGAATTGAGAGGGGAGGAGGAGGGGGACACTTGTATGATAAATGGGTAGGTAGTGCGGCCATGGGGTCCAGAACCGGTTTGACGAGAAAAAGTAGATCCAAAACGAACCCGGATTTCCCCCTGTTCTGAATCGTCTGTCGGAATTCCACATATGACTGACTGAAAAACCCGTACCTGGTATTCTAAATTAGGTTCCCGTACCTCCCGAGGTGGACTAAGCATGCGCGTTGGACTATTTACAGTTGTCACGTATTTGCCAAATTACTCGATCTCCGCTTGAATAGATTAAAGAGAACCCATTGAACTGATTAGGAACATTTCACGTTTTTTTTCCTCAGTACCTTGGTCGGAGTGGATTACTACACAAATCAAAATAACGTTAGTTCCCTTCCTCCAGTAATGACGTAAGTACTTTAATTATATCACAGCTTTAGTAGCCGTCTAACATGTCAGAAATGCACCGAAAAAAGGAAACAACAGTAACAATAAAACTCTATGGTTCAGTAAGTTCTTTACTGAGCTAGTTAGACATGTCCTTAGGAATTAATCAGTAACAGAAGTTGTGAGTACCAGTCATGACTCACACAACTGTTATCTATAATTGCGATAATGTAAGAAATAGACGGGCACCTTTTGGATTTCCTGTTGTGGTGCAATGTGCAATCTCGTACGTTGTGATGAAGCAGATGAAGGCGAAATAATAAATTAGCTGAGACTAAATAACTTGTTTCTCAGTACTAAAACTAGTGTAGGCCCGTGTTTGCAGGAAAGTCAAACATTGGCTTTTATGAACAAATAGTTAATAACTGGAATGTTAACAACCGCGAGAAGCATTCCCTTACCAAGCTCTAGCATGTCGACATATATTACATATAACGGTGGATATATACCGAAACAGTTTCACTTTATTATATGCTCCTGTTATTTCTCAGGAAGAAAAAAGGTTCTTTAAAATGTCTGTTGATGTGAGACTTAAATACCTTATGCACAACCCATATTACACATGAAGGCATGTTAAAATACTAATTGACACTGTTGTCACCGTTTTAATCTTTTCATAGGCAGCCCCAGCCCTGGATAATTCAACCGGTAGAACCAGTAACACCAGAAAACACATGCGCCTCAAAATGCTTCTCCATCTGTTTCTGCTGTGACGATGATTACTCGTGGTACGATGTTCGCGGCAAAGGTAGGTCCTCTCCCCCGCGCCCTCTCGTGGTATTTCCTGCATGAAACATGAATAACGCGCGCTCTGATTGGCTAAAAAGCCATGTTTTATCAGAGTATATAACATGGTTTGCCGCGTTTGATTGTTTTCAACTGGCGGTTTCCTTTCATCGCGCGCGTAAATCTATATTATAAAACAGACAAAGAAGCCTTAAATCCATGTTTTATACTATCATAAAACACTCTGATTATTTGAGAACACTCGAGAAATGTTGAAAGCACGCGCCTTCGGCTTGTGCTTTAACATTTCTCTCATGTTCTCAAATGCCCATCGTGTTTTATGATAGTATAAAACATGGCTAAGGCTTCTTTATTTGTTAAGGGACCGATATCTAATTGTGGCGGCGAGATAACTGCACTAATACTGATTTGTGTATTGCTGTTTTCTCAGTTCCTGGCCTAAAACTTCACAAAAACCAAGCTCGAGGGAAACCGTTTGAGTTTCGAGAAATACTATCAGATGATGTTCAATGAAAAATGTTCCATAGACACTGAAGTACGTTTTCATGATCAAAACCAGTTAAAAATACGACGTGTTTGAGCCGATAAGTATTCTATTAGCAAAACCTGTTTGTAAATGCTAGTTTCTACCTCCTACTTGTCGAGTGTTTGCTCTCCAGAAAAGCCTTTCCCATGAGATCATGAGCTCCATTCATTCGTTATTGATGTGAATATCAGCACGTGATCGACTGTGTCCAGTAAAGCCTTTCCCATGAGATCACGAGTTCAATTCATTCGTTATTGATGTGATATATCAGCACGTGACTGTTTCCAGTAATGTGATATATCAGCACGTGACTGTTTCCAGTAAACCCTCTCAAGCATATTAAGGCCTGACTCGCCTGTTAATTTGACATATTTTCATTTAAAGGGAGGCTTCCATCCATGAGTAGATTATCCAATCAGGGGCGAGGTTCAAATTCTAAACCTAATGTTCACATACACGTGAATGGACAATGGACAAAACCAGAGGCTCTTATTTTCCTTCACACCTCTTTTTTCCTCTCTCTCGCCTCCGACGCTCGGCCGGTTACTGTTTCTACGTCCCACAGATTTTACAACAACAAAAAATATTGATTGCAAAAATATTTATTTGTATTGTATTTATGTATTCTAAAATCATAAAAACTCATAACATTCTAAACGTTTCTATAAATAGCCAGTCTGTCAGTTATGTTTGTGGGACATGATATATTCGTGTGGGGAAACTGCTACGCTTTGATTGGTACAGGTGGAGCTAATCGTATTCGTGCTGTTCTTCTCTCTTATCTTGTAGGTATATTCTTTGTTCTGCTACTAGTCATCGGATGGCTCACCATCATCACCGTGATACTGGCGTTCCTACTTGTGTTCATCGTCTGCAAAATAGCAGCCGAGTGCTCTTCAAATCAGGAGTCTCGCTCATCAACACCCAGCTCAAATCATGCAGGTGTAACTGTATGTATACCTATCTATTAATATGTGGCATATTCCGTTTGCAGACACAAACTGAAGACAACTTTGAAAGGCGAATTACTGAAGTTGGAATCGGTCGCGTGTGCCGATCAGTTAATATCAACAGCACCAGCATTGTATCACCCTCTTCCGACAAGCCGACTGCACGAGAGCCGCATGGCCGCTTACATGAAAACCAAGCGTGTAGTTGATGTAAATACCTTGGTTAAATAAAGGTTTTTACTTGACTTGAGAACAATAGTTTTACAGGATAAACTGAGCTAGAGCTGTGTGCTGTTTGATCGACGTAAAGTCTAGCGAATGTAGCTTGCTGGCACGATTTCAAACTGACACTTGAGGAGTATAGTCATGATCAGAGGTGTTTCTAAACACCAGGCTTGCAATGTAATCTTAGAGTGGGGCATTCAAGCAATACAAATAAACAACTTTATTTACTTGTCTAGTCTTCTAGCTGACCCTAGAAAGCGTCTACTAATCGGGGACACGGATTCCTCGTTCGCCAATTGGAATTTAGGTTATTTTTTTAGGAGGGAGGAAAACCGGAGAACCCCGCGGAGAAAAACCCTCGGAGCAAGGACGAGATATCAACAAATTCAACTCACATGTGGCGCTGTGTTGCGGGAATTGTTCAGATGGCGTGCATCGGTACAACGGCTGATTTCGTATAAAATACCCTCTAATGTTATATACACTATACATTAGTAAACGATGTCAATATAATTATGTTAAAATGTTGGTAACAAAGTTTAGTATTGTTGTTGTATAGTTTAATAGACTAGAAGTAGTATTTTTAGAGCTGATACGTACTGCGAGTTTCGGAAATTTTGATTAAGAGCGAAGAATGACATGTTTATAGCTATGTTGCGTCAATAACATGCGCAGTTGGAATACGGATCGGATCGAGCAAAAATTCGGGTCTCATAATGGTGGTCCGTACGCGAAAAGTCTAGCATTTCTGGTGAAGAGAAGCCGGAGCGGGAAAGACCGGCAAGCCGATAAAGAACATTGGAGTCAGAAATATAACCAACCAACTTAGCTCCATGCAACCTTCGATTCAATTTGAGACGCAAAAGTGCGAGGAACAAAACAAAGCGAGTGACGAAAACCTTACGTGGAATCAATAAATTACACGCAGAGGTGGCGGCATAATATAATCCGATCCCCTCATTACTTACAAGAATCGTATTTGGCACGCGTTGGGATAAGCTTTGGTCTACGAAGACAATCCCCAGGACTATATTGAAATTGGAGTGTCTACCCTTTTGGTTTTATTGGAGCCTACCAATTATATGTAAGACAGGCTACCCGAGACAATAAAAGAGACTTGTGTTTGTGTAATAACAACTTTGTTTTCATAATAAATTTAAATAAATTTTACAATAAGTTGTTTAAAAAAATATTTACAGGGGGGTGGGTCCTATTTCGGGCCCCACAGACCGAGAGAGAATAAAAGTTGATAACAATTGTTTGAAAGTTTGAGCCACCGCTCTAGTATAGTGTTAAATTTTAGGAAAAAGATTTGAGCCACCGCTCTAATATAGTGAATTTTTTTAGGAAAAAGATTTGAGCCATCGCTCTAATATAGTGAAAACTTTTAGGAAAAAGGTTGAGCCATCACTCTAATATTGTGAAAAATTTGTAGAAAAAAGGTTGAGCCATTGCTCTAATATAGTTAAAATTCACTGGAGAACTCTTTACTTTAATTCAACATGTCGTAATGTCCTTTGTACTTTTCTGTGATAGGATTAGTTACGATCCCAAAGGTAGCGCCATGCCGAAATAAAACAATACTTCCGGCTCATACAAAGAAGTTATGTGGAACACGGGAGTGGCAATAATAACATCTTGGTACTTCGTTTTTTTTTAAGTCGTAGTGAGAGGGTGTGGATGAAACATGGTGCGCACATGGTCTTCCCACAACAGGGTAGGGGTGGTAGTTGATTGTCTGGCAACAAGTCGCATTTCAAACACTGAAAATATATATTTAAAAAATAATTTAAAAATTAATGCACAATATGAAAGTAAAGAGCTCTCCACTGAAAGCGCTCCCACTCCTCATCCCACACCTCTGCGTACACAGGGTGGTGGGGGCACCGCTGATAAACAATACCAATACCACAGTGGCGTTTACACGTAGTCATGTTAATATGACACAACGAGCACCATCTAAATCGAAATTCTGTTAAGGGCTCAATATACAAAGCGACCCGAACAGTTGTAAAACCATCGTCCCCCCGGACCACCTGTGTTACATGCAACTGGCCGACCAGAAGTCCCCGAGGCTCGAAGTAGAAGTAGAAGAAGTAGAAGAAGAAGAAGAAGAGGCCTACACGGCACTCCTGGCGGAAGAAGAGGGGACGGAGAGCGCCGCCGCGGAAGACGAGGGGGGCGAGAACAAGTTCCGGTACCTCTTCTTTGACTTTGAAGACATGCCCCTGGAGGCCCATCATGTGGTCAATTTTGCGGGGGTTTCTAAAGTGTGTGAGCCACCTGCCCCCAATGCGGGCCCGGAAAGTAGAGTTTAAAGGCCCCACGGGCCTACCCCAATTCTGCGATTGGCTCTTTTCGGGGGACCACGACAATTACGTGTGTTTAGCGCACAACGCCATGGGGTACGATTCGTACCCTATCCTGGAGTACCTGTTTAAGGACGCTATCAAACCCAAAGTGCTCTTCCGAGGCGGCAAGGCTATGGTGGTGACTATTCCAGACTACACGATTGTCATTAAAGATTCCCCTGCCTGAACTGAATTACTACGAACCGGACAATCAGATCGGCAATTTGACTGCCCGGAAGGGTTTGCCCATAGAGTTTCACTTCCCCTTGCGCATTCCAGGAAATTTTCTGGGCCCCTTTCAGCTTCAACAGATTGACCAGCACCGACGCTAAATGTTTGCTGGAAGGGGGGACGCGGCGCAAAGCGCCCTTTTGGCTCTGCGTTAAAACTTTAGCCGCCACGGCCATGAAGGGACTAGGCTCAATGTCTTCGCGACGCCGTACGTATTTTTGTATTAAATCTTGAAACTGGGCCGCACTTTCCGGTTTCTCTGGGGACTCTAGGCCCTGGGCCATGGCCGTTTTGTACTGACTGAGCACTTTGACCCCTTTGGTCGTGTCCACACGAAGCTGTTGTTCCAACCACCGCATGGACTCTTCCGGCACCAAGACCATACGCATAGGGTTCTTCCCCGTGGCGGCCTCGGCCTCTTTCATCGCTTTTTTCGTTTGGGCGGGTGTCGTTGCACTTCCCATCGCGTCACCGAAATGCCTGTCGGGCCTGGGTCCGAGGGATGGGGTTGTGTCGTGGCCCGTTTCTTTTTCCCTGTCTGGGATTTCTTCTTCTGCTGCCACGTCTTATACTTTCTCTGGATTTGCTTCGCCGTCCGTACGGCCCTGCTGGCCTTTTTGCCCGTCACGGGTTGGCGGGCCCTTTTTCGAACACCGGCCAAAAATAACCGCCACCGGGCTGGGTCAATGCCCGTGGACACCGGTAAGTTGCGGATTTCTTTACCCATAAGGTCAACCTAGAAGGACTGCTAAACTTGATTCAGAGCTTTCTTGATCCCGTAGCCCACACCGGCACTGTTGGCTCCGGCCGCTGCGGCAATGGCAATGAGGGCGGCGGTAGTGAAAATGAACCCCCCTCGCTGTCCCACCGCCTTTTTAAGCTTAGTTTTCTGCAACGCCGTTGAGGAGGAGAGCAAAATCGTTTTCCTCACGGCCGGTGGCAGGGTCTTGTTGGCTATTTTTCGAAGTTTGGCCTTGATGGGGGCAAAGGCTTTCTTCGCGTGGGCGCCTATCGGAAAAGTCCCGAGCAAGGCGTTGTGCACCACTTCACTGACGGCGTTGATCTGATTGTGGCTAGCCGCGCGGATGAGTTTCTTTTTCTGGCCGAGATCCCCTTTGGCAAATTGTCGGATGAACGCCGCGTGACGTTGAAGCAGGGGGGACGCCATCACCACAACTGAACTGTTTCCCTGGGGGATTAGACTATAAAGTTTATCCAATCCACTTTGTTCAGGACATCTTCGACACGGCGTACCCCTTGTCCCAATCGGTACGGGTAATGTCAATCCCATGGTTGGAGTGCATGTTGCCTTGAGCCAGGAACAAGGTATTGTAGCCGTCCAGGGTTTTCCCGTCCGCAAATTCGAGTCGGGAGAAGGGGGTGGGGGTGCCGTCCACCGTGACCGTCGCGCGGGTCATCCCAAACCTTTGGAAATTGAAAGGTTTCTTTTTCAGATCTCCCAAACTTCCGAGACTCTCCACCAAGGCAATACGCATGCGTCGATGTATGCGCCCGCCCAGGAAATCTGTTTTCTCAAAAGTGGTGTCCCCCGGGAAATGGTGAACATCCGTTCTTCTTCGTTGTTGTAAGGGTAGAGGATGGGCTGGGACACGAGTTTCACTTCGGTGTTCTTCATGAATTCCTTGTTGCAGACGCTGACGCGGCGGAAGAAGGTGACCCGTTTCAGCACGATTTTGGGGGCGGCCACTTCCGCTTCCGCTTTGTTCCCCATGAGGGCGAAGGCGTTGCTGGAAGGGGTGGGCCGGAATTCTAGGGGCACCCCGTTGAGGAGCAGTTTGTTGGAGAAGGCCGCGTCAATGTAAAACATCCCGGTCAGTTCCACCACTTTGCTGTCCGCGACGTAAGGCGCCCGCGCCTTCAACCCTATGTTGGTCCCGGCGATATTGAAAACATCCATGGAACCGGCCATGTCTTTGTAGTACAGTCCCGAGGTCAGGTAGGATTTCTTCGCGTCTGGGGTAAAGTTGAGCAGGGTGTTGAAGTAGGCTTTGTAGGGGTAGGTTTTGGTGCTCATGGTCATCCATTCCCCGTTCTAGGCCATATCTATTTGCGACCAGAGGGAATGAAACCAATAGTTGACCGGGCCCAAGTTCAAATCGGCCGTCAAATTCCCTCCATCGGCTTTCACGATGTTGGCCGTCACCTTGAAGTAACTTCTAGGCAGTACGGTGTAATAGGGACTGGCCGGGAGGGACCCCGATTTTTTCACCATTCCGGTGGGATGCGAGGTGCACTTTTTGGGATCGTCCTCTAAGCCGATCATGTAGGCCAGTTGAGGGGGGAGGGCTAAAATGTGCCCGTCCGTCGCGGTTTGTTTCAATTCCAGGGAGGTCTTGGCCTTTGTTTTATCGGGGAATTGCACCCGGACGTCAAATGTTTTGAGGATCGCTTGGAACCCCCCTTGCACCAAAGCCTGGCGCAGAGCATGGACCAGTTCTGTAACCGTTTCGAAAGACTGGGAAGCAAAAGTGAGGGTGGTCGAGGCCTCATCTTCTTGGCGAAGTGTTTCGTGGATCAGCGAGAATTGGCGGTCTTGCTTTTTAGGGAACAATTCATCCCAGGCGCGCGGAAATTGCAGGTGGCAGAGAGACATCTCCCACCGCCGGTCCAAGACCATCATCTCCGGCAGATGGATACGAAAATGGGCCCCAGTATTATTGGGAAAGGTATCCCGGCTGGCCACGCTAGGCAACGTCATCCAGATGCGGTCGGGATCCATGCTTTTCGGAAATGCAAGGTCACTTCCACCTTAGAGGTTTGTGGAAATGAAACAAGTTTCCCGTGCTCGTCGGTTATAAGGATTTCGAAATCCTCAAACACCGTCTTGGCCAACCGCCTGTAGTACAGGCTTTCTTGGACCGCCGCGTCGCAGGTCCATGGAAAAAGGACTCTCAACAAGGCGGCTTCGGTATCCCCCACAATACTAGGTTCCACCAAATCACAGTACATGTAAAACGTCGCTTGCTGATAGAGGCAGGGGAAGACCAGAGACGCGACCGCCATTTGCCAGGCCGGAGACAACTCGTACAGGTGCGGGAGATGAATACGGAACCGGGCCGGGGCATTGGTGTAGACGTGGGCGCTCACCCCGTTGGTTAAGGTAATGTAAAATTCCTCTTCCTCCATCCTGTTTCAGGGGCCAAAAACCTTCTTTTGGCTTCCCTCGGAACCCGGGTCGTTCTTACTGAGAGAAGACGAGACTTGAGTTGGGTTTCGCTTACTTTATTTACTTGTCCTGTGCGAACCTCCCGCACCAACCAACTCTACTAACTTTTACAATGCTACTGCTTAAGTAGTAAAAGACTTACACGCGTGTGAAAGCTTGCAAGTTATACTGGGAAAACAAGTTATAAACCTGTTTTACCAGCTATTCAGTTTCATGACGTAACGTAAAATCCTACGCCCAAACGAACCTAAAAACGAATTTTAGAGTATGTTAGAATTATAAAACTATCCACATTTAACAATGCTCGTTTTAAGACAGTAGGATCTAACCGTCCAAGAAGAAATATCTAGGTTAAAATCGAAAACAAGCGAATTCAAGAAGGTGAAAGTTCTCTCTGGTCAATGACTAAATAAACAAAATGACCTACGTTCAAGGAGGTGCTTATCCGCTGTATCGTGTGAACTTGCATAACTTTACACGCAGAAATTCTGCTAAATCTGTACGTGTTATCGGAAGATAACAACAGGATGCAAAACTACATTAAGATTAAGATTAATTGACAAGCCAGTAATTACTAACTAGTATTACCTTGGGCAAGAGACTAACTGTTGCCAGGTAAAATATCGTCAAAGACACATTTAGAATAAAAAGAACTCAGTTGAAATGTGCATTGATTTAAAGAGGATTTTCCTCGGTAAAAGTAGTAAAACTAACTTTAACTTAACAAGGATTTACTTAACCATTGATACTCATTCTACCGTAGAGAAAGTTAAGTCTTAACCGAAAATATTAGGAAGAGGTGACTTTAGAACAAAGTCCAATTTTAACTTAGTAAACACTGTATCAGATAGTACGAGGCGGGCCCTATCCTTGGCGAAACTAGGGACCGCCTATTTTGTACCCATATGTAATTATCATATAAACATGACACTATACTTTACTCCAAGCTAACACAAGTTGCCTGTACATAAGTATCAGTAAACACAATAACATACATTTCCTTAGAAAAGCAAACAGAACGAGAGTTTCCCGTAGAGTTAATGAGGTTGAAAGACATTATGTTTACTCTACTTTGATGGGTGTTCGATTAATTATTCTCGAAGGAAGGGACAACTCATTTTATTTCCCGAAGATTATATCTGCTTATGTATATCGACCCCTTAACTAAATACTATGTGTTCAATACTACTTTTATGACTCGTTAATCGCGACATTTGGGCGCGACAGAGCAAACAAAGCTATATTTAACTATAAACTCTTCATGAAGTTGAAGATCCCCTTACCATAATGTTTCATGCTTACATGTTCAGGTGTTTATTTAAAAACCCTATTCTAATCAACAATCCTTTCCTAAATTATCTAAATGGTTACATTTTATAGTGTAACAGTTATTTCCCCCTCCAGATACGAATGACCCCATTCGGGAATAGAGACATTTATACTGGGTTTCAAGAAAGGAAATGCAATAATATGATGCGAATATGTAACATCTAATAGTCGCTACAACCGAGTTAGAAGTGACAGATACTAGGTAAATAATGCAAAAGTAAGAAGCCTTATTTTAATAAGGAAGCAAATTATAAGAGCGCGCTCGCCTAATGTTACGAACTCGCCGAAGAAGTACCCGAAAATTGGGGCACTGTGGAAACGCTATTAATGGGATGGTTAATAGCTGATTTGAAGGCCACTGGCAAAACGTAAGCCACGCAGCTCTAAAATTAAACTGATAGAGCTGCCAAGCTAAGAAGAGAAAGTTTGTACGGTCTACAGCGTGCTGATCTGTGATAGCACGGTTGTCAAAAAATTGGAGGACTACAGTAGCCTCAAAAATACCCAATATGCCGCATAGCCGTACAAACAAGCAAAGGTCGTCGGAGGATGTCAACCTCCGTTGATCTTCGAGAATCGCTATCACCGCATCAACACTAAGGACTGACCGTGAATTTTGGCAAGTTATTAACGCTAAGCCATCTCTAGAGATGGGTCCTGTGTAACATGTCCCTGATATGTTATACTTCAATGGTTGTAATTGTTCTAAGGTGCGAATGGAATCCATTTCACTGAGTTCCGGCACTGAAACCAATATGTTAAGTTTTAATCGCTTGTGGTTATAGTTAAAATCCACCATTGGATTAACTAAAAGTGAAAAGCCAGCATTCAATGACTGTACAGTTAGTTTCATCGAAGGAACGCTATTAAGCTTTCTAGATATTTCTGTTGTTAAAAACCGTGGAAGTTGAGAATATCCAAGCAGTTTTGACTTTGTAATATGGTAGATTTGTCTAGTTAGCTCATCCGCTTCCATTAATCTTAAGATTGAAGAGAATATGCGGTATTGTTCAGTTGAGAACTTAGAAACGAAATCCAAAAGAGTATTGAAACGGCAAGTCTGTTTGATGGAATATGACTTTAGTGTAGTCTTCCAAGAACTTAAAGCGTAATCTACACTTTTTACGTTATCAGCCAATGTATTCAATCTAGAATTAATTGCATCAGTTGCCTTGACCAAATACACTGTTTTTCCATTAACAGTTTGGATCAGACCTTGCATATCTTTCATGCCGTCTAGAATATCGGACAATGTTTCCTTAAGATGAGAGATGTGGTTCGGTTCACAATTATGTCCTGTGGCTTCATAGAGCCAGCGAAATATACCTAGCCCTCCCGCATGGCACATCCAATTCGATCTTCGATTCCTAGATCGAGGACGCAGCCAACTTCTTTCTTGCGGGGATATCCGTATACATCTATTTAAAGCCCATTGTTTACATTCTGTCACTGAAGATTTATAACTTCGTGGGCAATACATTTTTGCTTTTATCCCAGTTTCAAAATAGTAATAGCGCTTTAAATAGGAATCACATTCAACCAAATTTGTTATTCCTTGTAGCGATCCCAACTTTCGAATAAAACGCTGAAGGCCGTGTACTGAAGATAGAATTTTGTCAAGAAAAGCTTTTTGTGCTGGATCGCATTTAAGATCAATTTCTGGAAGTGGTGTTAATTCAATAAGCGGTATATTTATCTGTAAATTAACCAACTTAGTATCCTTAAAGAAAATCAATGCCTTGGGATTTCTAGCAATCATCATAGCTTCGGGATAAAAGCGGATCTGTTCATTTACAGCATCAAATCTCTCTGCTGAGATTTCACTAGGCCAATTTGAGAAAATAAGGATTAGCGTCAACAAAAACGAACTAAAAACTCTAGCGCGTTTGTGGTTTTTCACTTCGGCAAAGCCCACCTTTTGTTTCTTGGGTGTTTCGATAGTTTGGTTTGTACTCGCTTCTTGTGTCTGTTTCTTCTGTCCAATTCTTAATGCTGCTATTCGTAGTGGTTCAGTCTGGCTCTTCTTGGCTCGATTCTGGAGAAATGCTTCAAGAAGGCTCTTATCTAGAATATTCTCCTCAGGCTCCCATGTATTATGGGGCGAATCGTATCCTTTCCATTTAATCAAGTATTCCTGCTTATTTCCTTTCTTTCTTGACTTTAGTATTTTCTCAACTTCAAATACATCAGGCTCATCAAAAATTCCTGGAGTTCGATCTTCTTCAGTGGCTGCTACTGGAGGTTGTTCGTCTGAATGATCAACAGGAACGTTGTCTATCTCACTATCTTCTACTCTTTCGAAACTTTCATCCGGAATCTCTAGATCACGCATATCTTCTCCCTGGTCATCGTCCGGTGGTAGGATTGGCCTATCATTTGGATCATAATAGGGCTTAAGTCTGCTTATGTGAGCAGTAGGGCTCTTGCGATTATCTTGTACACCTCGTAACAAGACATGGGCAGGCGACAGGCGCTTGACAATGCGGTACGGACCATGCCAATTGTGCATTAGCTTTTTAGATAAGCCTTTCGTTGTCCTTGGAGTATAGATCCAAACTTTCTGACCTAATTCATACTTGAGTGGTCGGCTACTCTTGTCATGGTACTCTTTCATGCGCTGTTGTGCTCGTTGGATGTTTTCCCGGGCCATTCGTTGGGATTCTTCTATTTGTTCCACGATTCTAGCTCGATGCTCCGCTATGGAGGTGGAAGTGTCGGCACGTGAGAGCAAATTAACATCCATAGGCAAGCGCGGATCACGCCCATATAACAGAAAGAAAGGAGATTCTCCTGTGACCTCCGATGGAGAGACACGGTATGCAAATAGAATTGACTGGAGATGTTCATCCCAGTCTTTCTGATTACTGCTCACATACATCGAAATGGATTGCGCGATTACACCATTAAACTTTTCTACGAGACCATCAGTTTGAGGATGGTAAGCCGTGGTATTGACCTTTTTAGTGCCGAATAATCGGCAAACCTCCAAAACTAACTTAGAGAGGAAATTTGCTCCTCTATCCGATAACAAGGCGCGTGGGGCGCCATGACGACCGACGATTTCGTTTATGAAAAGTCTAGCAATAGTAACTGCATCAATGGTGGGGACCGCAAACGCCTCTGGCCAGCGCGTGAGGTAGTCCGAAAACACGACAATATAGCGGTTTCCTGTGTTAGAAACTGGTAGTGGTCCTAGACAATCTACGGCTACTCGGTCAAATGCGTTTTCTACTGGTAGGGGTAAAAGAGGAGCCTTTTCCTTTATTCGGGGGTTCTTCCTCATCGCACAGTGCACACATGAGCGGCACCAATGTTCAATATCTTTGAACATACCCCTCCAGTAATAACGTAGACGCAGTTTTTCATACGTTTTGAATGTTCCTAGATGACCAGCTGTGGTGTCATCATGGCCCGCGACTAAGATATCATACCTTAATGCACTTGGTACTACCAATTGAGCTCTAGGTGTAGTGCGACGGTGTCCTGTGGGAACATACACATGGCACAGTTTGCCAACCTCGTCAAGAAAGTAGTCGTCAATTACATGGCGGAAACGGCGAGCAGTGCGGTCATCGTCTGGTATAGCCCCGTCTTCTAGATAGGCAATGATATCAGCTAGTTCTGGGTCACGACGCTGTAATTCACGAACATGTTCGATCTGTGAATCTGGCACGTCTAATGCCGCAAGGATTGGTAAGTAAGGTCTTCTACTTAGAGCGTCAGCATTACAGTTTTGGATTCCTGCTCTGTGGCGGATTTCGAAGTCGTACTGTTGCAACAACAGACTCCACCGAGCCAGCCTCCCAGTTGGGTCGCGCACCGACATTAACCAACGCAGAGCGTTGTGGTCTGTGAAAACAGTGAATTTCTGGCCATACAAGTACGTTTGAAATTGCTTAATACCTGCTACCACGGCGAGGGCTTCGCGCTCGGTCGCACTATAATTGCGCTCCGCTGAATTTAACTGGCGGCCTGCGTATGCTATTGCTACCTCCTTTCCCTCCTGTATCTGGCCTAAAACCATTCCGATGGCTTCATCGCTAGCATCGACATACAATTGAAAAGGCTGGTCAAGGTCAGGAAATGCTAAGATAGGCGCGCTAATGAGGGCCTGCTTGAGTTCCTTAAAGGTCTGGTCGCTTTCCGCAGACCATTTAAATTTCACTCCCTTCTTCGTTAAGCGATGCAGGGGGGCCGCTATACTACCATAGTTTCGTACGAACCTCCTATAGTAATTAGAAAGCCCTAGAAAACTGCGCACCTCCTTTACATTCTTAGGGATAGGAAACTCCTTAACAGCACGCACCTTGTCAGGATCAGGCCCCACTCCCTTTTGCGACACAACATGGCCTAGAAACTTAACCTCACTTTGACCGAACTGACATTTGCTGGGTTTAAGTTTAATATTGGCCTCACGAAAACGTTCGAAAACCATGCGCAGATTGTTTAAATGCGCTTCAAATGACTTAGAAAATACTATCACGTCATCAAGGTAAATAAGGCAGATTTGCCATGTGAGACCCCTGAGTATGCACTCCATGAGGCGCTGGAAGGTACTAGGCGCATTGGTAAGACCGAATGGCAACACAAGGAATTCATACAGACCGTTATGGGTAATAAAGGCTGTTTTCTCCCTAGACTCTTCTTCCATTTCTACCTGCCAATATCCCGACATGAGGTCCATAGTGGAAAAGAACTTAGTGTCATGGAGGGAGTCGAGAATTTCTCCAATAAGGGGCAGGGGGAATGAGTCGCGCTTTGACAGTTCATTAAGTTTACGATAGTCCACACAGAACCTATCGCTACCATCTTTTTTGGAAACGAGTACCACTGGAGCTGCCCAGGGGCTAACGGAGGGCTGTACCACTCCCCTATCCAACATATCCTCTACCAAGGTGTCAATTTTATCCCTTTGTCCCCTGGCAACCCTATACGGGCGTAACCGAAGTGGGCGTGCTTCCCCAGTATCAATATAGTGCTTTACTAGCGAAGTGCGACCTAGTTCCTCGGGACCCAGAGCAAAAACATCCCTGTATTCACTAAGAAGTTCCTTGAGTTTCCGTTGCTGTTCCGGCATGAGGGTGGATTTGCTAAAATCAACAGGTACTTCCTGTCCTCTGATGGGGGTCCCAGTTTCTGGTACATGGGAATCTAGTATTGAAATTTGTACCCCTTCTTCCACTTCCTCGAATGAGCCTAAGGTAGTACATCGGTAGAGAGTGCGGGGTTTAGCTGTAGGGTTAATAATACGAAATGGAACCGTTCCATTCTTTGAAACATGCACTAAGGTAGAGGCCCCACTGAGAGAATACTTTTTCAGCTGGGGGTTGGGTTCGACAAGTCCCACCTTATCCGGTTCAATTCCCTCTATCTTAGCGGAGATAACTGTTTCAGCCCAGGGCGGAATGACACAAGTAGCTGCGACATGCACTTGGCAGCTGATAATTTCCTTGGGATCTCGTTTTTTCTCACTATCCAAGTACAGGGTCCCCGCCCCGATGTCTATAATGGCCTTTGTCTGCCTCAAAAAATCTCTCCCCAAAACTACATCATAACCTAGGTTGCGAATCACCTGGACCTCACATGAATAGGTCGAAGGGCCTATTTCTACGGGTAGCCTTACGCAACCAAGTATCTCCAGGGGTTCTCCACTAACAGTATTCACCGACTCTAACTTACTGGGGTGTATCGCTAATTGCTTCCCCTCGGGATACTGGGACAAGAATTCTGCATTGACTACCGAAATAGCGGCGCCAGTATCAATCAAAAACTTAACTTTTGCCCCGGCGACCATACCCTCTATTGTTAGGTCGGTTGGGACCTCTACAGAGTTATGATCTAACAAGGCGACTCTAGGCTCCTCAGAAGCATTCTGTCCTAGGTCTATGGTCTCCCCAGGACCTTGGTCATCAGTCAATGGCTCCTGTACACTTTCCCTCTCAACAAAATCGCTATTCGGGTGATTTTCGGGAAACATGGGCTCGATTTCTATTGAATCCAGATCTGGTGTCACTGCCTCTACAGCATTATCAATAACTGCTATGCGGTTACCCCCTGGACCTCTATTTAATGTATTCGTACGCCCTCTAGGGTCATTTGAGTTCACTGGGCAATTATTAGCTAAGTGTCCAACTCGCTGACACCTAAAACAAACTGGTCTGCCATCACTTCTCCGTCCCCCGCGGTAATTATCGTTTCTAGGGAATGAGGTATTACTTGGGGATTGGGTCCTCCCCCCTTGGGGTACCTGCTGCCTGTTCCTAAATTCCCCACGTAAATCTCTACGAAACTGGCGTAATTCCTCTCGCATATCGGCCTTGAATTTGCCTAATTCCGAAGAAATTAATTCGGCAATGTTTGGCTGTATAGCTTTGGGGGTTTCTAGAGCTGCAACTTTACTAGGTTTATCCTCCTTATCCGGAATTAATTTAGCCAAAATCTTAAGAAAGGACGTCTTATCTTCTCTGGATGAAGGTTTTTCTAGGTCAACTGTTTGATCTACGGAAACCTTGAGTTAAATTTTCTGCCTCTTCATACGTGGGCGGTCTTTGCATTAGGACCTCGCGCTTAATGTCTTCTCGTAACCCCTGGACAAAATAATGCATCTTATCCTCATCATTCACTTTTAGCCGACAGCATGCTTCACTTATGTAATCGATATAACTCTCCAACGATTCATTAGCGCCTTGTTTACGATTAGAAAGCTGTTGCCTCAGCCGATACTTCATATCGCTAGATGAGAACCTTTTCACAAGAGCGTCCTTTAGCAACGAGAAATCTTCTCTAGTCGCGGGGCCTAAAGTGAAATACCAAGTCTCGGCCGGACCCGTCAAATTACATGCCAATTCAGCAGCGGCTGTCTTACTATCTGGTGTCTTTCCTTTCAGAGCTAGCTGGTTACTAAACTTCGCTAACCACCGATTAATGTCTTGATTTTCATGGCCAGTAAACGACTCTAATTTTACACGCTTTTGATTATTCGGGGGAGCCTTATCGAGAGCCGCTTGCATTCCAAACATTAATTTAACCTCTAGCTCCTTTTCTTGAGCTTTCATTAAATCTTGTAGTGACTTATCCCTTTCAGCAAATAGCCCCTGGAGCGTTTTCTCTTGACCTGCCAACACTGTCTCTAAAACTTGTTTAAGTGCCGCAGGATCCATTTTATGACTAGGCTGAGTAGGTTTAACTTTTTCTTTAGTCTTAACCTTTGATTGTTTCGATTTATCTGTCTTTTTAACAACAGCCGAGGTTTCAACCCCAGAACATTCGCAAAAACTAGCTGGGTGGGCCTTTAATAACTCCGCTTGACTACGAGTAACTGGTCCTTTTTTTTCTTTACTCATAAACACCAGTCGTAATAAAAATTTAAAAGGCCTAACTTGTCTCGATGATACCGCGTATTAATTTTCACAAGTAAAATTCCGGCGAAATTTACGTAGTTACTTTAGGCTAGGAAAATAACCTTACGCACTGATTCTAACGCCTAATTCCAACGTAACCACCAAGCAAACAACCGAGACCTAAGTGTACATATCAGTCACACCCTAACAAGTAGCTATTAATGTTCTATAGTATCCTTCCACTATCAGTCCTTTTCTTGTGACTCACAGTGAACAATGAACTAAATGTCTTTAATTTGCACCTGATTGTTTTGTTGCTTGCTTTACTTCTGTAAGGGCGTTCTTCTTTTCGTCTTCTTCCTTTTCTTCTTCTTCTTCTTCTTCCTTGTCTTCTTCGCCTAGGCGTTGAGGTGCCCTCTCCCCGAGAGAGCCGGCAGTTTCAGCTGGTTCGGTTGCTGTGCCGAAATACCAGCCAGTTTCTTGAAAGAATAACTCTTCTTCCACTTGTTCTAGGGTGGGGTTCTGAACCCCAGCAGCAGATAGCACCTTTTGTACTTGCTCTTCCTTTTCTTCTTCCTCAAGGCCTGCGGGGATAGCTCTTTCTTGACTCATTTGGTTTGGACTTTCTCGTCTTAGCTTCTCTGTTGCCCGGACTCTCCACCACTTGTTTCAGGGGCCAAAAACCTTCTTTTGGCTTCCCTCGGAACCCGGGTCGTTCTTACTGAGAGAAGACGAGACTTGAGTTGGGTTTCGCTTACTTTATTTACTTGTCCTGTGCGAACCTCCCGCACCAACCAACTCTACTAACTTTTACAATGCTACTGCTTAAGTAGTAAAAGACTTACACGCGTGTGAAAGCTTGCAAGTTATACTGGGAAAACAAGTTATAAACCTGTTTTACCAGCTATTCAGTTTCATGACGTAACGTAAAATCGTACGCCCAAACGAACCTAAAAACGAATTTTAGAGTATGTTAGAATTATAAAACTATCCACATTTAACAATGCTCGTTTTAAGACAGTAGGATCTAACCGTCCAAGAAGAAATATCTAGGTTAAAATCGAAAACAAGCGAATTCAAGAAGGTGAAAGTTCTCTCTGGTCAATGACTAAATAAACAAAATGACCTACGTTCAAGGAGGTGCTTATCCGCTGTATCGTGTGAACTTGCATAACTTTACACGCAGAAATTCTGCTAAATCTGTACGTGTTATCGGAAGATAACAACAGGATGCAAAACTACATTAAGATTAAGATTAATTGACAAGCCAGTAATTACTAACTAGTATTACCTTGGGCAAGAGACTAACTGTTGCCAGGTAAAATATCGTCAAAGACACATTTAGAATAAAAAGAACTCAGTTGAAATGTGCATTGATTTAAAGAGGATTTTCCTCGGTAAAAGTAGTAAAACTAACTTTAACTTAACAAGGATTTACTTAACCATTGATACTCATTCTACCGTAGAGAAAGTTAAGTCTTAACCGAAAATATTAGGAAGAGGTGACTTTAGAACAAAGTCCAATTTTAACTTAGTAAACACTGTATCAGATAGTACGAGGCGGGCCCTATCCTTGGCGAAACTAGGGACCGCCTAGTTTGTACCCATATGTAATTATCATATAAACATGACACTATACTTTACTCCAAGCTAACACAAGTTGCCTGTACATAAGTATCAGTAAACACAATAACATACATTTCCTTAGAAAAGCAAACAGAACGAGAGTTTCCCGTAGAGTTAATGAGGTTGAAAGACATTATGTTTACTCTACTTTGATGGGTGTTCGATTAATTATTCTCGAAGGAAGGGACAACTCATTTTATTTCCCGAAGATTATATCTGCTTATGTATATCGACCCCTTAACTAAATACTATGTGTTCAATACTACTTTTATGACTCGTTAATCGCGACATTTGGGCGCGACAGAGCAAACAAAGCTATATTTAACTATAAACTCTTCATGAAGTTGAAGATCCCCTTACCATAATGTTTCATGCTTACATGTTCAGGTGTTTATTTAAAAACCCTATTCTAATCAACAATCCTTTCCTAAATTATCTAAATGGTTACATTTTATAGTGTAACAATCCTCTCTCTCTCTCTTTCTCCCCCCTTAGACGCTCCCCACTCCACCCATGTCCACCAGGTCCGCCTGCCATTACTCGTCGAGGGCCAGCACGCGCACGCGCCCTCTCAGAATTGTTTTTCGAAAAGGCCGATGCAAGGTAAACGTCAATTGCTTTTTCAGCCACGCTAAGTTGGTGGCGCGTGTCAGGCCCACTTCTTTAGCCGCCTTCACCAGGCGGGCAGCAGGGCAGCAGGGCTGGCGGGGTCGTAATACAGCGCCTCGAGCAGCGCGGAAGTATTCTTTTTCTTCTCCTTCTTTCTCCCCATCCTCAAAGTGGGACCCCTGAATAATCACTTTTCCCCCGCAACACGCCAAGAAACAACGGAGGCGTTTAAAAATACCATGGCACTTGAGGGACGGACCTCCTCCTCCTCCGCAGGGCATTCTGCACTCTGCCCGAGTCTAGTGCGCGGGGTCCCCTTATACTTTTCCCCCCTCTCCCTAGAAAAGAGATGACAGACACCAAGCTTCGTTCCCCTTGAAATGTTTATTGTTTTTATTTTAATTTTTAATTTTTACAAAAACTAGAAGCTAAGGGGAGAAATGGGGACGTTTTTGAGCGCTTCTTGGGTCGTGGGATGCTTGCTCTCGTAGGTGACCTTCCTGCCGCTGTCTTCATACAATTTGTAGGTGTAGGTAGGGGGGTTGGTGAAAATGAAGCCCGATTGCTTGATCATGCAGATCCCTTCCTCTTCTTCTTCCTCTTCTCGGCCATCCTCTCTTCGGTCTCCTCCTCTTCATTCTCCCTCTTCTCCCTCTTCTCTCTCTTCTCGCTCTTTGAGGCGTCGTCTTCCTCCATGTCTTCGTCTTCGTCGTCACTCTCGATCCTCTCGGCCACCCTCTTTTTGGAAACTTGTTCTTCTTTTACTTCGTCTTCCTCCTTTTCCACCACTTCCTCTTCATACTTCTATAGGGCTTTGTTCAAGTGGCCCACCAGAGCATTGGCTTGGATCCGCGCAGGGTTCAGTTTGGCATCCCCTTCCCTCTTCGTCACAGGAATGGCAATGGCATAGGCTTTACGACGGATCATACTCCAGGTGACCATACTGTGGCTGAGGTGGTAGGCGAGGCGGTACAACCGTTCGCTTTGCCTGTACTTGTTCCGCAATTCCTGGACGTGGTCGTACAACTCAAACTCCGAGTAGTCGTAGAGTTGATGCCACACCAGGAGGGTGTAGCGGCCCCAGATAGGCAACAGAAGGTCAAACTGTTCTTTCAGGATTTGGTTCGTGACATGGGGCAGTAAATTCTTGATAGCTTTCTCGTGGTACTGCCTCACCTGGAACCGGCTTTCTTCAAAGCTCAGGCCGAGATCAAAGTAGTCGTCCCAACGCAGGGTGGACTGGGTGTACCGCTCACACAAATGGAAGTACAGGTAAGCTAGGAATTGCTCATACTCTAGTATGATTGCTCGCTCTCTCTTGTACCGGGTGTCTTGCTCTGGGAATTGAGGGTCCGGGAGTAGATCGCCGCTGCTTTTGTCAATATGGGCCCGAGCAGCCGAATCTATATTCATGTAGCGGGAACAGATAGTGTTTCCTACCACCCTCCCCTCCACATTCAAGGTTTCGGCGTGGTACCAATACTCACGGGGAAGGACACGTTGGGTACGGCAGCGGTTCAAGGAACCCTGCGCTCCCCAGACCAGGTCCTCACGCAGCCGCGTCTCGCACAACTCGTCCCACGTCAGCCCCAGGCACTGCTTCAGGGAAATCCAGCGGAACAAGCACCTCGCCATCTCCCTCAGGAAATTGTGGCGCAAGAACTTGTGGGACCAATTGGAGTCCTCACTCAAATGGTGACACAGTGCCGCCTCGTCCATGGCCGCGAATTCCTCAAAGACAATTTCACGCATCATCGCTTGCAACGCTATCCGCTCTTCGGGGAGCACATCCATGGAGAGCCAATACCACAAACAGCCCGTCATCATGTCATGTAGTTCCTTCAAATACCTCTCCTCCAACAAGCTCTTCAAAACAGGGAACTCCTTCTTCACCACCTGGTCTAGCTTCTGCCGGTTCCAGGCCTCCCGTTCGACCAACAGGTCTCTGTAGAGTTGGCCCAAGAGGCACACACACACCCTCCTCATATCCTCCTGGTACTTGAAAATGAGCACTTTGTTCTCGTCGTACTTAAACGCCACGTATCCTCACTGTTCCGGCGGGGAATCTTCAAGGTCAAGGCTTTGCGTTTGGCCACACGTTGGGTCGCTTGCTGCACCTCTGGAAACAATCCCCGTTCGCGTAGGCCACCACCGCCATGTACAGGGAGGCCAAAGTGATGTGAATCGGACTCATGGGTGGGGGGGGGGGGGGGGGGGGGGGGGAGGGAGGTATTCTCAACTCGGTGTTCATTATTTTTACCCTCTGCAGAAATCCTCCAAACAAACGTGCCATGTCGTCCGTCCACTTTTCCCACAGTTTGCCTTGCCAAGCTTGCAAAATACCGTACGCCTGGTTGGCAGAGAGTTGTTTTAGGCTGTCCAACGTCTCGTCCCTCATCTCTGTCGTCACAGCTACCGTACACATCTGCCCAAAAAAAGGCAGGAATTCGTTCAGGTGCTCCGCCTCGTGGCCTTCGCGAGCGATCCCCAAGCCTCGGCGAACCCTTCTTTCGGCCGAATTCGTTTCCATTGAGGGATGTCCGCGGCCATCAAAACCACGTACAAATGTTGGGTCAACGCTTTAAATTGTTCGCGGCTCACTTTCTCCACCTCGTCCGCCGCTAGGAATTTCATGGTGTTGATCATCTTCCAAAGAAACCACACTTTTCGGTACTCCTGATGGAGCATAGACACTACGGCGAAGAACCAAAACAACATGAATGCCCCTCCCCAAAGGTTCACTTTGTTATACTCCGGAGACCTGGTTTGTCCTATAACGGTGTCGTCCACTCCGGAGACAGGATTTGTCCTATAACGGTATCGGCCACTCCGGAGCCCTGATTTGTCCTATACTGGGCTCGGCCAATCCGGGGCCCTGTTTTGTCCTATACTGGGCTCGGCCAATCCGGAGCCCGGATTTGTCCTATAACGTCCTATAACGGTTTCGGCGGGCCGCAGCGGGGCCGCTTGTGACGTAATCGCCCCGCCCCTTTTTCGACCAATCAGGAGGCTGGATTTGTCCTATAGTTCGGCGGCTCGAGTGCTTTGATTGACATCCCATCAATCACATTTTAACGCACGCAAGGCATCAACTCATCATGTCAAATGGCCGACGAATCTTTCGATTCCAGAGTTAATTCAAAAGTACAAAATTCTCCATTATAGTTGAGGTATATTTAGAGTCGTTCTAAAATGACTTGGGATCGAAAATGGCTAGGGTTTGTTTTATTTGGGGGTTTGCAATGAATCGTGGTGTGAACATAACATGAAGTCTCTGCCCTTTCGGGGAAGTGCTGAATTAGGCTCTCAATTTCCTATCCGAGCGAGGATTTAGTCGTCTTTACGGGATGAGCCTTCGGCACGACTCTAGGCTATCGTTCGCGTTTATTTGGAGTCTTGCCACACCCGAATGTCAAAGACTTTTGCGAAGCTTTCCCTATCATTTTTATAAACAAGCGGAGAATTCACACGAACTGTCGGCTCCGAACTGTCTTCGAAGGGGCTGCTGCCTTCCGGAGTTTCTAGCAAGCGTTTGGAATTCGGGTTTCTCGATTTTTGGGGAGTCTTACTTCCTATATTGATTTCTTATTTTCCGGGCGCAAGGCTTGTATCCGAATATATCTCGGCATTTTTAGCTACCTCGATTCCCGCTCCCTTACACATATCGGATTCCACATATCTGCTAGAATTTAATACACTACTGCAATCAATGGACGAACGGGGGTTTTCAGAATCCCGGGGTCTGTCTGCAAGCGTTCCTTCTTCTCTGCTCCTCTCCCCCTCCTTCCATTTTTTGCTCTCGCTCCATTTTTCGCGCGGCCAAATAGCGAAAACTTCTACGCTCCGAAAAAAAACACGGAAACGCTTGTTACGCAGGCTACTATTAAAGAATCACAATCGTCCGCGGGTAATGTCTACCGAAGAATTATCTCTAATAAGGGCTTTCCTTATTAACCTTTAGATCACAAAAACCCAATTTCTTGAACTCGATATAGTCAGTTCGTTTTGACCCAACAAGCCAGCTCGTTTAGAATACTAGGCTAGCCTATCAAACAGAATCAAAACTAATGACTTTTACCTTCTACTTAATTATCATTTTAAATCTAAAAATTATGTGTAGTATTCCGATAATTGGTTTTACATTTGCCCGTCTAATATCAGTCCATGTTGGAATCCCAATCACCATCTGAACAATCAATTTAGAAATGATTATGTTGATATTTGTTGTCGTGTAATATAATGAGATCCCTACTTGAGCCGTCATGCATGTCGGCCGATATCGGCCATTAAGCGATCAAGGGTCAGCCGAGAGTCGACCGAATGTTGATCGCTACTCGGCCAACAGTTGACTCTAGGTTCCGATAGGTTACCCGACAGTCGACCGAGGTATCAGTGACCGTGACATTTATGTACTTTCGAGCTACGAAGGCAACCGATCCCCAAAATAATGATAACATTTGATGCTAACTATTTAAATTTTTTATTTATATATTTGTGCTCACATATTTGTTACATTCGTAATACAAATACAATTGCTAATTACACGGTATTAAAACAAATACAAGAGAGGCAGTGGCTATAGTCAGTGTGTGAGAATTACACTGAATCGAGTTCACTGGTACTGACAAGAAGGTAATTACATTGGATTTGCGTTGAAGTACAAAACAATTCGTTTCCATTTATTTTCAAATTTCATGATTGTCTTTGACGTTAGAGCAATATGTTATTCTATGTTTAGCTTTTGTTTAAGTAATATAAGGGAAACAGAAAAATAGTTTTGTGTATAATATGAAGAGTAAAGAAAATATTTGCCAAGTAGAATTAGATAATTAATTTGATGCTTATTTAATAATTAATCGCGAAAGTAGTGAGGCTCCGAAAGGATGGAACTCTGGCCATAGCGTTAAGAGGCGAAGCGCTTAGGACATATGCCACACCCCGGCTCCCCATATCGGCTCTTCATACTATTTTAATAGAGAAATTCGCTCCTGCCACAAACATTGATCAATGGAAACTGGTAACTGTACATCTGTATCTGTAATGCGTTGATATTTTATATAGTCTTGATATGGTCTTGCGCGAGCGGAAGTAAGAAAAAAAACAAAAAAACAATCACAATCCCCAAAAGTGGTCGGATCTGCTTACAACAATGTCGTTTACCATGCAGAAATTTAAAATGTCGTTTTTGACGGGATTTCAGGCAGAGATATTAATATATTTAATATCTCTGCCTGATGCCTCCTTTTTAACTGATGAAGGCCGAAGGCCGAGACGTTTTAGTACATTTTTAATAACAACTACTGTGGACAAGAACTTGGAATCAATTTTTATTGAACCTCTTGGCTGGACTAGCCGTTGGCCCGAGACATTTGTACATTATATACATACTTTATATATATATATCTATATATATATATATATATATATATATATATATATTGAAAGGAATGTTCCTACTTATGAACTGAATTATATTCAATACAGTAAACTTTCCAGATAAAAAGATTTCCAAAAGAGCCGTTTATTTGAGTGGACAATAGTCCATAACTTAACATCACACCGAATTCCCCACCGACATATGACCGACACCTTACCGATATATCCGACCTACCCATGCACTATCGGCCGACAGATAAAAACATAAAAACGTACAAGAGGTTATTTGCAGAATTGCCCCCCCCCCTAAAAACACTCACACACACTCCATCGCAGCCCCAGCTCTAGCCCCAGTCCTTTGCGGCTAGGGGCATACTATCAATATGATCCAAATTGACCAGGAGCCCATTACCAGGAGCGTACCTATGTGATGGGTAGCGTACCTATGTGATGGGTAGCGTACCTATGTGATGGGTAGCGTACCTATGTGATGGGTAGCGTACCTATGTGATGGGTAGCGTACCTATGTGATGGGTAGCGTACCTATGTGATGGGTAGCGTACCTATGTGATGGGTAGCGTACCTATGTGATGGGTAGCGTACCTATGTGACGGCCTTCGTTTCTTCTCGCGGGAAACACAAAGCTAAAAATAGCTACATCATCTGTTCTGCTGTTGGACAGACCTAATCTGGGAGATGCACGCCGGCTGGTAATGGGCTCCTGAATTGACCATTTGCATAGCAAATAGCCTCAAAAGCAATACAATAATAGATCAAACAAGAGGCCTTAACAACTTGTACGGAGTGGCCGAGTAAGGGCCACTTATTGAGATTTATATATAATGGCATAGACCTTTTGCAGAAATGCAATCACGTGGTTGTACTAGATGGCAAAAAAAAAACATAATTAATATATTTAAAGGCACTTGTACGAGATCGGTACCTGTTTGTAAATGCTATTTTCCACCTCCAATCGATTGTCGATCAGTTTCTAAAACAAAGTTTTTAAAGATAGCTTGCCATCCAGCATCCGTGACAATGTCTTTCCCATGGAGATCACAAGCTCAATTCATTCGTTAACAAAGTATTATACCAGCACAAGACTGTTTCCTGCAAAAGACCTCTTACAACACAGGCAGCCCAAGCTCACAATTGGTGGATCGCTCGCGCAAGATTGATTGTGTGATAGCGCGCTAGAGACACTTTTCCCCGGCAATTTTCCTCAGTTGTCTTCTCACTAATAGAGTTTGTATTGATTTCTTATCGTGGAAAAAATGAAGGTAATAAAATAACATTTTGCGATAAATGTATCTCGACTGTCCTTTTCTTATGTCATTGGCTATTCTCTACTATTTTGGGTTAGTTTGGCGGATTGGTTTTAGAGAGTTGTTGATTTTTGAGATTTCTATAATGAAATGACAACTAAAGGCTGCACAGACCGTTGATCACATCACATCACTCGAAGGGCAAAACAGCACTCTAAAATCACTTCAATCGTCGCCAGCCTCCACAAAAGAAGTGTAAGATCATGAGAATTACTAGAAAAATAACCCTGTCATTAGTGATTATCATATAAATGGACAAACTTTAGAAAGACAAAAAAGTGTACAATAGTATAAGGATTTAGGGGTAATTACTACCTCTGATCTATCATGGAATACACATATAGATTCCATAACAACTATAACAGCAAAGGCCAATTAAAGTGCTTGGTCTAGTGAAGATAACCTGTAAGTAACTAAAGGACATCACTACTTCAAGAACTCTATATTGTAGTCTTATTAGGCCCTTAATGGAGTATTAATGTGAAACATGGAATCCATTCACACAACGAAATATTAACAGATTAGAAGCCGTACAGAGGAGAGCAACCAAATTCATCCTTAAATATAACGATGACTATAATACTAGATTAAGTAAGCTAAACCTACAGAGCTTAGCTGATATTAAAGATCGCAGAACCTGTCGTTACTGAGCCGCTAACAAAGCTGTTTAATCTCTGTATCTCCACCTCTACGTGGCCGTCATGTTGGAAATAGTGAGAGTAATATAAGTCCTGCTGTTATGAAAGATGACCCAATGAATAAGACCAACCATCGCCCTATTAGTCTCCTTTCAGTGATGGCAAAGCTTTTTGAAAAGGCGAAGTACGATTAACTATATGAGGCGTTTTGTTCAGTCTTCTCATCCCGTCTGGATTTCTGAGTTGCTGCTGTTGCCATTGACTTGTCAAAGGCGTTTGACTCTATTTGTCACAATCTACTGTTGGGCAGATTGTGTGCTTATGGTCTAAGTAATCCTGCTCTGCAGCTGATTGGTTCTTATCTTCACGGACGCCAGCAAAGAGTCAAGGTTAATGGAACGTTCTCTGATTGGCTGCCGGTTAAATGTGGCGTCCCTCATTGTCTCCTCGGACCCTTGCTGTTTAATATTTTTATCAACGACCTTAATGTTTCTGTTGATATATCATCTCTAAGGTTATATGCCGATGATACCACTAGCTATGCAGCAGACACCAGTTCTGTGATACTTGAATATACCCTTAACAAAGATTTAGGAGTATTGTATGACTGGTTTAACAGCAATTTGTTGAAACTCAATGGTGATAAAACCCAAGCGATGATTGTTGGGGACTCAAATTATAACTATAACCTTAATGTTGGACATGAAGATATCACTATTGAGGATTAAATTAAAATACTAGGTGTCACGCTCGATAAGCACTTATCTTTCAAATCTCATGTTAAGGAAACACTCGCAAACGCCTTTGTTTATGCTAAGTTAGGGACGCTACGGCGCATAAAGAATCTCATTCCTAATCAGGTAGCGTTTAACCTATACAAGGCTTACGTCATGCCTCAATATTGCAGCCCGCTCTTATTAGGACTAAATAAGACACTTAGTAAGACATTAGAGCCAGTGAATCATTTTTGCACTGAGGACACTTAAATTTAGGTAATAGTGTGGACTACCACCAGGTTCTTAACTCCTGTTCAGTACAATCACTTGACCACAGAAGAAGAGTCCAGTCTCTGTTATTATGTATAAATGTAAGAACATTAATGGCCCTTCCTATATTTCTGACCTATTTAAAGAATATAAAGTTTCCTATAACTTAAGAGGCCACAAAGGTAAAGTTATGCAACCTTCATATCACTGTCTGTACCAGCATAATTCTTTTAATATTACGTAGCTTCTCACATGTGGAATCAGTTGCTTGTAAAAATCAGATCTGCTAGTTCTCTTCCTATATTTCGCAAACAGTTACTCAATCTGGATCTTACTACTACTACCTATAGCTGCAAATGTCCAAGATGTCTCTCTTAACTCCCTATTGCTTACCAATTATATTGGTGTGGTTATCATTAGATAATAATTATCAGTTTTATTAATTATTATTTTCCATTTGTTTGTAAATAGCTTTTTAAATAATTAGTTTATTGTAAATTGTAATTAGTCTTTATATATAGCTTACCCTATATTTGTGTAAATAATTTTAACATATAGCTGTATTAGTCGTGCGTTTTTACATGAGCCTTTGGCTCGGGAGATTGGGAACCACTCCTGTACGTCAACGACGTTAAATAAATTATCCTTATCCTTAAGGGACGTGGTATTTTTATTTAATTCAATTAATGGACATTATAATATTGACATTGACAATAAGCTATCTTTCTGCAAAGATCGAAATGTAAATTACCACCTAAGAAGTAATGACTCGCTTGACCTGAATCATGTTTATAGTAGAACGAATGTTTTTAAATATAGTTTTATTGTACGAATAATTAATGAATGGAATAGTTTACCAGATAATATAAGAGAGGCCATAAGCTTAGCTAGCTTTAAACATAAGGTTATGCCATTTTTAAATAAGGAGATTTTGCAATAGTTTTACCTTTTATTTTATTTTTAATAGTCCTACTCCACAAATAATTTGTAAGTTATTTATGGTATCAGTGAGTACATTGTAAATAGTAATATTATATCATACTTAGTCTTAGCTGGGGAATATCTCTCGAATGGTGCCTTGGGTGCTTTTGGATATTCCACTCTCCGTCTTTTTTTAAAATTTCCTTTTCCTGCCCATATTATAAGTAGTATTATAGTATTTGTAATAACGGAATAAACTTAATAAATATATAAATATGTCTACGTTTATTTCGGGGTAGAATTCCAAAATTTGACCCCTAAGAGGTACTAAAATGGGCGTGGATCAAGCTTATTTTGACCCCTAAAAGATAATAAAAATGTAAATTGATAACAGCTTTTTTGTTCAATTGACACCCGACCCCTAAAAGGTACCGCTTTACATAGAAATGTCTGTGTTTGATGGTGGATACCCTAAGTGGTACCAAACTCCTGATTTTGACCCCTAAAAGGTACGACGAGCATCCATGTACCCCTCACATAAGGGAGTCCCCCCCCCCGGGGATTTAACCCTAGATTAACTAATCTAATAACCAAACTAATCTACGATTAGCCTAACAAAAACGAGTTTGACTAATGGTCGCAGTTGCGGGTTCGGGTAAAAAGGTGCGGATGCAAGTAAAAAGGTGCGGGTGCAAGTAAAAAGGTGCGGGTGCGAGTAAAAAGGTGCGGGTGCGAGTAAAAAGGTGCGGGTGCGGGTAAAAAGGTGCGGGTAAAAAGGTGCGGGTTCAAAAAAAAAGGTACGGGTAAAGATATGCAATGTATTCGAGAGAGAAAAGAAAAAAATGCGAATTTGAATTTTTTATGTAGTCGTTCAAATTAAATCTGGTTCGTGTTCACACCCTGTCAGTTTGCCATACCGACATCAAACTGTGGGTAAACAGATACAAGGTAATCGATTATCAAAAAGCGAATTTGCCGGTGCGGGTGAAAAGATGCAAAGTATTCGATTATCAGGGGGAAAGGGAAAGGTGGCCGTCTTTACCAAGCATGGCAGCCCTAAGGCTAAGGCGAATTTGAAATGTCTTATGTAGTCGTTCTATTTTTGGCAATTAAATCTGGTTCATGTTCACACCTTGTCAGTTTGCCATGCCGACATCAAGGCACCGAAGCCAAAAGAATCAATGGTTACTGTTCGACTGTATGAAGTGATTCGCGAGGGACATCGAAAAGTTGTCGACTAGTGACATTAAGTCTATATAATGATATATTTTCTAGTTCTTCTATGAATTGATACTAAAACCCGTGGGACGACTGCTGATTTTTTACCGGGAGAGCCGGTGTGTAGCTGCTTCAACATGAACTGAGCTCACATTTCATTACTTGCATTTTCAAGTCAGCGTACGTGTGTTCGACTCGTAGATTCCGTTACCTGTTTGTTATCGTGATGGCAGATTAATGGGACGGGGCTAACTTTTGTTTTGCTCGATATTATTTTAGATTTTCACCCTTTTCCCGTGCATTGCTGTCATTCACAATTTGAACTCATCTAAATAAGAGATGGACCAGATGGACCATATAGAGGTATTTGTATCAGTAGCTGTTTAGGGCAAGTTCTTCACATTAATTTTGAATGCTCGTTTGAATGAGTTTTTGGGTGAGAATGAAATGTTTAATAAATGTCAGATCGGTTTCCGACGTGGGTTCAGGACGTCTGATCATGTGTAGCCTGCGTAGTAGGCTCTCGTGATATATTGGTATGGCTGCAGTCGAAAGTTTGTACGCATTATGCTCAGCAGTGTATTCATCTGTCAAGGCGGCGGTTAAATTGAGTCAAGGAGCCACTCCTTTTTTTCAGTCGGACATAGGAGTTAAACAAGGATGCAATCTTAGTCCTACGTTGTTTAATCTTTTTATAACTGATGATATTCCTGATTTGTTTAACACACCATCCTGTGATCCAGTGATACTGGGCGATTCGAAGTTGAGTTGTCTACTGTATGCTGATGACTTGGTGCTGTTATCTGAGTCCGAGAGTGGATTGCAAAGTTGCATTCGTAGGCTTGTGCGTTATACTAAGAAATGGAAGTTAAACGGTCAACTTGAAAAAGTCCAAGATTTTAGTACTTGGCACGAGAGCTCAGCGACGCTCGTTTATAACTTCTAAATGGTATTTTGGCAAGGATTTGTTGGATTGTGTCGATGAGTACACATATTTGGGCATAACTTTCCATTTTGGTGGTGGTTTTAAAATTGCCCAAAAGGCTTTGTACAATAAGACGTTACGCGCGTATCACGGTCTATTTAAAAGTTTTTCTAACGTGGAGAATGTTCCAGTGAATGTGCTGTTGAAACTGTTTTCAACTGTTGTAGTTCCGGTGCTGCTGTATGGTTGTGACATTTGGGGAGTTTATGTTTTGGGAAGGATATCTAGTTTTGACATGTTCAAGACAAAGTTTTTTAGTATGGTTACCGACATAGCCGAAAAACTGCATTTGAAGTTTTGCAAGCGTATTTTAGGCGTTCACTCTAAGTCTATACAAACTTAGCATGAATTGCATTACTTCATGAATTGCATTACTTCACCAGTTTTAATAATATAAAATGTGTAAATCTTAGAGAAAGTTTTTTGGGCAATTTGTTAGCTGTCAATGATTCATTCAGTTGTTTTAGTCGGCGAGAATTATTTTTATACTGCTTGTCAATGAAGGATGAGTCTGTAATGAGGTGTACAGCAAAATATTGCCACGACATTGACTATATTTAACGATTGTACCTGTAATAATTAGTGGATCTATCTACTTGTGTACTTCCAGTACTTCCTATGTATCCTATGTTACCGCAAACGCAAATCCCCCCCAAAAAATCGAGCAAGGTACATCCAGGTACATCCGTTAACACGTATTTAGAACAAAAGACATGTTGAAGCAGCTACACACCGGCTCTCCCGTTAAAAAAATTCACCAGTCGTCCCACGGGTTTCAGTATCAATTCATAGAAGAACTAGAAAATATCATTATATAGACTTAATGTCACTAGTCGACTACTTTTCGATGTCCCTCGCGAATCACTTCATACAGTCGAACAATAACCATTGATTCTTTTGGCTTCGGTGCCTTGATGTTGGCATGGCAAACTGACAAGGTATGAACATGAACCAGATTTAATTGCCAAAAATAGAACGACTACATAAGAAATTTCAAATTCGCCTTAGCCTTAGGGCTGCCATGCTTGGAAAGACGGCCACCTTTCCCTTTCCCCCTGATAATCGAATACCATGCATCTTTTCACCCGCACCGGCAAATTCGCTATTTTTGCTTTTTGATAATCGATTACTTTGTATCTGTTTACCCACAGTTTGATGTCGGTATGGCATGAACCAGATTTAATTTGAACGACTACATACAAAAATCAAATTCGCAATTTGTTCTTTTTTCTCTCGAATACATTGCATATCTTTACCCGCACCTTTTTACCCGCACCTTTTTACGTGCATCTGAAACCGCACCCTTTTTACCCGCACCATTTTTACCCGCACCATTTTTACCCGCACCCTTTTTAACCGCACCCTTTTTACCCGCACCCTTTTTACCCACACCCTTTTTAACCGTACTCGCACCCGCACCTTTTTACCAGAACCCGCACCTTTTTACCAGAACCCGCACCTTTTTACCCGCCCCGCACCTTTTTATTCGCACCCGCACCTTTGCACCCGCACCTTTGCACCCGCGCCCGCACCTTTTTACCCGCGACACGCGACCCGCGACCATTAGTCAAACTCAACAAAAACAGGTTTTATATACCGGGTCGAGCCAAAATGTGTTTATATTGGGCATTCGTAATTAGCGCTTCGAGCTACTCCCTTAGGGGTTGTTCACTGCTTATAAGCTTAGCGAAAGTATTTGCATATCACTTGACGCTAACCAGTTTCTAACTTGACCCGTTGTTCTCAAGCATGTTAAGGCATGGTTTGAGCATGAAATCGAGGCTAAAGCTATTTTATTGAATAGAGTGGCTTATGTTTGCCTGAATTCTACAAAAATAGTGGATATCAATAATTTCAGCGTTCTGAGTCATTGGAACAGATTTTGTAGTAAAATATCTATCACGTGACCAGCCACGTGATTTGAAAATCTGGAAATTTCACCTCAAAATGGGCCGATCACACTGCATCTTTAAAGTAACGTTTCTAGCTTATCTGATTACACTTCTGGTTGTTTCTAAAGATCTGTTTGGAATGATTGACCCTGATAGATTGTTAAGGCGAAAATAGAGAAAACAGGTCACGTGGAACCAGTTTTCACCAATTTTCTCACCTACAATGGCAAAATGTCAACCATTCCAGACAGAACTTAAGAGACAACCAGAAGTATAATCAGATAAGCCAGAAATCGTTACTTTAAAAATGCACTCTGACCGGGCCATTTTGAGTTCTTTGTTTTATCAGCCTTAAGGTCACGTGACCACCGAAACACCAGAATACCTAACTTAGGTATTTCGTTGAAAAATGACAAAGTTAGCGAATTTAGAGTGTTTTAACAGAATTGCTGAATAAACCATGCCTTATAGGCCTGAATAGATTGTGCTCGGCAACTTTTGAGCAACTTATGGAGTTTTGAGCAACTTTTTGTACTGCAAGCAACCTAGAGCAACTTTTGCCTTCCTTGGCAACTTTTGAGCAACAAATAATGATAAAACACCCAAATTATCCCAAATGTTTCTGTTAATTGAAACTGTTCGACACTAAGAATGGTGTAGACGTGTATTGAATAGTATTGACCCTGCAAATGATTAACATTCCTTTGTTTTCTACTTTCCGTGCATGAATTGATGTGCGCCCACGAAATGGACAGCAGCTATCCATTTAATATCGCCCGTGAATTATCCAGCGGTTATTCGCTCCAACACAGAGCCGCCGCCATCTTGATATTTGCTAATCTGCATTCTGCATATTCTGCTAGTCATGGCATCACAATCGCCAAAGTGAGCAACTTTTTCAAATTTTGGTGGCAACTTTTTCAATTTTTGGCAACTTTTGAGCAACTTTTAGCCTGTTTTTGGAGCAACTTTGGCTGGATTTGCTAGCACAATCTATTCAGGCCTAATGCCTTAACATGCTTGAGAATTGCCGGGTCCTTGGTACTTGTCATGCATGGGAGATGAAGATGAGCCAAATCAGTCTGTTACGAAAGCTGATTGATAAACTAGAGTCACTAAAGGTTCTTCTTCCTAATCAACTCCGTGTGGAGGATTCCGTCAAACTCGTGGACGAGCTTTTAGATTCACTCAACGATCGAAATAGAAAGATCCGAATCGCCGACTCCTCCGAAGGCGGTTGGGCAACAGTTAAATACTACGAGTTAAGCTCCTTGTCTTTAAACGAAGAGGACGATGCAGTGGCGGATCCAGGATTTGAAAAAGGGGGGTGACTATTTTGACCGGTACAGTTTCTGGTGCGAAATTTCTTACAAAATTTGAACGAATGTATTTTATTTTTACGAATTCTTATACAGAATCTGTTTTTGGCCCAAAAGGGGGGGGGGGGGGGGGTGACATGTCACCCCCGTAACCACCCCTGGATCCGCCACTGCGATAAGAGGATTCGTTCGGCTGAGAGAGGAGCGCTGCATCACAAGTCTCCTCGCCAGAAGCAAAAGCACAATGTTGAAAGGTTTCGTTGAAGAAATAGACTTAATTTTCAAGTCTCACCATACAGCCGACAGAACAACTGGCAACAAGGTTCTGCAAACCCACGACAGCCGCCTTTTACTCCAACAGCCACTTTCACTGGACGACAGCCCTACGAGCAGCGTCGGGACTTCAACAGAAGCGTTTGCAGATACTATGGTTCCAGCGGCCACTGGTGGAGGGAATGTCAAGTCCGGCTTGGCAAACTTCACGTCGGATCGTCATCTTTCACAACTCCCAATCGTTCGTAAAGATTCATTCTGGAACGCTCTTCAGAATGATATTACTGGCGTACTACATCTTGGTCCAGCCAAAGGGCAACTTCCCGCAGTTCCATCACACTTTGGGATGTTAAGTATGGAGACTGAGCTTGGAGAATTGTTTTCTTGCGAAGATAAGTATTGTATTGACCCTGATTATGAGCAATTTCTACATCATAACTTATACGAATATCAACAGGGACTCCGGGCTCCCTTAGTTCTTAAGGGCCGGCTCAGAGTTCGTATACAGTTTTGGATTTCTATTGGATCCCCGGCTTGGGTGTTAGATTTAATATATAACGGTTATACTATACCGTTTTCTGTTTTGCCCACGAGTGTTATTTTGAACAACAATAAGTCTGCCTATGAACATGCTAATTTCGTTAACGAGGCTGTATTTGATCTTCTTAAGGTTGGTTCTATCATGGAAGTTTCCACCCCACCAGTTGTTGTTAATCCCCTCTCAGTCTCGGTTAATTCAGAGGGAAAGTGTCGTCTGATCTTGGACCTTAGGCATGTCAATCGGTTTATTCCCAAGGTGAAATTCAAAATGGAGGATAGCAGAGTTTTTCTTAATTTTATCAGCTCCTCCGGTTTTATGTTTAAGTTTGACATGAAATCTGGGTATCATCATGTTAGCATTCGCTGCGATCAACAAAAAAATTTGGGTTTTCAGTGGACCTTACCCAATTCCGACAAGCCTAGATATTTTCAATTTACCGTGCTCCCTTTCGGGCTTTCCTCGGCGCCCTATGTTTTTACTAAGGTCTTTAGGCCACTCGTGAGTTATTGGCGTTCTCAAGGTATTCCCATAGTTTTGTACCTCGATGATGGTGCAGTTTGCCTTCCTGATTATTTGCAGGCTGATGGCATATCTCGTATTGTTAGGTCCGATTTATTTAAGGCTGGTATCGTCACCAATGATTCTAAATCTGTTTGGATTCCAACTCAGAGAATGGACGGGTTAGGCATAGTTTGGGATCTGCTCAGTGATCGTATTTCACCCATTCTCAGCTAACAGGGACCATTGCTGTCGCACCATTAATTTTATCTTTAACAATTTCATATATCCGTATAAAGTTACAAGATATTTCCTTTCGTTCCTCTGCATCTAATAAATTACCAAGAAAACAATTATTGCAAAGATCCATCGGGTTTTTGTTTTACGATATTTTTTGTTGTCCTTAGTGGCGAAAAATAGGCTGTCGCACGTCAAAAAATCAATTTTCAATTTAAATTTAGGGTAATTGAAATACTAGCGACGACTTTCAAAGTTATGTCTGCTTATATATCTTACTGATAAGTAAAAAAATCTAGGAGCCGTAAGTCTTTATGTCGTTTATTCTGATTTTAATTTCCACAAATATCCTTGTCGCATGGTTTTGTGTAAATTACGTTACCATGAACTAGATCGAGTCATTTCGCAGCATAAATTGTCATATCCAGCGATGTATTTTGACCGTTTCCCCTTTCTACATATGCTCTTTAATATAAAAACGTAAAGCAGGACCTAACATAACACACAACGATTTTTTTTAAAGGAGCTAATCGATTGGAGCCAAAATTTTCTGGACAGTAAATTACGTTACCATGTTTTCCAGAAATATTTTGTATACAAAACATGACAAGTGCACAACTGCAATTTTTAATAGACTTACTCAAATAGTATTTGAGAATACATGCAGAGAATTCGACATCGTTGTAATTTTGTAGGTGTAGGAAGGGAAAAATGAACCGATGTAACGTTACGTTACCGTAACGTAATTTACAGGATTTATCTAGGACTTTGCCAAGGAGGATATATAACACCATCCCGTAGCAGATTCTCCTCAAAATAGCTTAGATTCAAATATTTACTTCTTATTCTTGAATTTAACATCCAGATTTCGCTACATTTAGCTTCTTTTCAACCTCATGTAAAGGCTTGCACTGAGGCAAGAAACCCTCTTCAGCAAAATATTTAAGGAACATAAAAGTATATTTTCCCCTAGTTTTGCTTATCATATTGATATCAACCATGATTTCGCACATCTTACATTATAATAATGCTCATTATATATTAACTATAACCTTCCACCATCCATTGGGTTGGTTGGGTATAAATTAAGGTTGGTGTAAATTACGTTACCAAGGGTATATTTGCCTTCGTTGCAAAGAAAATTACATTATGTGTGTTGCAATGTACATGTATATCCATTTGTATAAATAAATAAATCTTCTTACTTCACGTTTATCATCAGCCATTTAGCAGTATCACACAATGCACTTTTTTCACTTTTATAGCAAAAATACCACAATCCTAAAATATTTCACGTTTTCTTTAGAAACGTATGTTTAAACCATTGAGACATACCTATTTAAGCTAAAACCTTGATTATGTCTTGTTATTCACGTTTACATTTCTAAAGAAAGTGTCCAGAAAGTAAATATTGTTATAATGTCAATTACGTGATCTGTAAATTACGTTACCATGTATGGAGTCCTTACTGGTAATGCATGAGCTTAGGGTATCAGAACTAATTTGAATATCGGAAATGTGTTGTACAACGTTTGAATTTGAGGGGTTTTCAAAATGTTCGTCATCGAAACAAAGCAACTACAGAGAAAATTGGTTAATTCAATTTCATGCTCGCAAGAAGTGGAATTGCAGTTGTTATAATCAAGTAATTTTTCCAAAGGATTTTGGATCAGTGTCAACAATAAAACATAATCCTCTATTTCAGACTAAGACTTCCAAAAATGAGGACAATCTTTGCCAGATGCAGGTATTCTCTGCTATCTTTTTTCCGGCATTATCCTAAAAATAACTATTTTCTTTTCAAAGCAGGGTCCGTTAATAATATTGTCTGTAACTCGCGAACTACTGGACAGTTTTATGCCACATTTCAGAAATATTGGCTTTGAATAATATGTGATTCGGTAAATCTATTGAAATTGGGATTGTACAAACTTTATATTTGGGCTTTTAAAACTGCGAATAGTCCCTGTTAACTGAGAATGGGTGATTTATATCCCAGAGAGACGTATTCATAATTTGGTTAACTCTCTTGTTTCTCTCAGGAGCAAATTTCCGCATGTTTCTCCGCGCGCTGTCGCTTCCGTTACAGGCAAAATCGTCTCTCTCACACCAGGGTTCGGCACCATTGCTCTCCTCATGTCTAGGTACCTCCAATCGTTCGTTAAATTACAAGACGACTGGGACCGTCCTCTAGACATTAGTGCTTTCCAGTTCCTTACCCAGTGTGTTTTCGAAATCGAATTTTGGATTTCCCACTCCAGCAAGCTTAATGGTAGGAATCTTATTCAGTATTCGCTCCCAGTTACACTTATTTACTCCGATGCCAGTATAGTTTTGCTTACGGTGGTTACGCCTTGAGTGTAGACAAAGAAGAGTTTGACTTATTCTATCAAGCTTTCTCCTCTATGGAGGTCGAATTAGATAGTAACGCCAGAGAGCTCCTTGCTATTCTTTACGGCCTTAAAGCCTACAGATCATCTATTTCTGGTAAAGTCGTTAAGGTTTTTTACGGATAATAAAAATGCTGCCATTATTTCTGCGAAGGGTAGTAATACCCTTCGTTTACATTCGCTCGCTATCGATATTTTTACCTTTTGTGCCATCAACAAAATTTCGCTTGAGGTTGAGTGGATTCCTCGTTCTCTTAATGAATTTGCTGATTCCATGAGTCGCTTAATTGATTTCGATGATTGGATTCTTTCTTGGCCATTTTTCCATCATATTAGTAAACTTTTCGGTCCCTTCGACGTGGGATCGGTTCGCGTCTATGCAATCCGCTTAGTGTGTACGGTTTTTCCGCAACATTTTGGTGTCCAGGCTGCGAAGGCGTTGATGCGTTCAGTACCAATTGGTCCGGCGTGAATAACCTATTAGTGCCGCCTATTTACCTAGTTTCGCGTGCTATAATACACCTCGAAGTCTGTCGCGCTACTGGTACGCTTATCGTTCCCAAATGGCACTCAGCGCCATTTTGGCCTTTTCTTTTTCCTTTAGGGCACCCCCGTAGGTCTGTTAATCATGTCACTGAGTTTTCGGATCCTCGCGGTATTTTTTATTCTTCTCACTTGAGTTGTTCTACCATTTTCAATTCACTTGATTTTCGTTCACCTGTTCTTGTCATTCATCTTAAGCCCTTTTAGCGCTCCCGGATATTTATGATACCTTATTTCATACTAACCTAGTGGCTTAAGTTTTACCTTGGGTCCTTGGCTGTGGGGTTTATCTTGCATTGCAATAGTAACGGCTCCAGATACCGTTTCTATTGTCTCGGGATTACATCACATATATATATTGCTATTTTATAGCGAGGAATAGCTAATGTACGAATATGACCGCTGAGAGCGAGAAATGATGTAATGTATGAACATAACAGCTTGATAGCGAGAAATGATGAAAAGTATGAACATAACCGCTTGATACCGAAGAATAATGAAATGTATGAACATAACCGCTTGATAGCGAGATATCCATATTGTAACGTAAGAACACGACTACTTCATAGTTAGAAGTATGAAATGTACGACCGCTTGAGTTTATAACGTGGAGGGCTGTAAGTTTAACATTAATGAGCACCTAATAGGTCGCTCAGTACTGAGTGTTTAGGTTACTATTATTACTATTCCTGTATTTAATTACTGCTTGTGAGGAAATGTATTCAATTGACTCGTTCATGACGAGAAATGTCATAAGTATACGCTTTTATGACTGCGTTTTCAGTGGACATTATAAAATTACGTTCTCAGCTCTTCATCTTGTTCAGTTTATTTTGATTTACGTGGTACGCTAACGTTGGCCCTGTAATTTACAAATTTCAGGTTGTTTGGCCAGCGGTCCTCCAACCACCCTCACTTGGATGGTCTCGCTAGCCATGTACCACATAGTAACGCAACTAGCACCATAAAAGCTTATACAGGACACTTCAGACGTTGGAAGAAATGGACACTCGATTTTCCTGAGATTAGCTATTTTCCAGCAATTGATTTTCATGTGGCCTTGTATTTAATTTCCTTAATTCAATCAGGATCTTCATTTTGTACAATACAACAGGTATCTCTGTTTATAGTATACGCCTGTGGAGTTGCCAATCCCTGTAAGAGTAGTTTTTTGATAGCCATTCTACGAGGTTGTAAGCGCCTTGCCACTAGGCCTAAGCACCTTAACAGATCCGCTATCTTGCCACAAGACCTTATAAAGCTTGTTGATAGGTTTGGTAGTGCGAACTCGAGTTTAGCTGACATTCGTGACGTGTGTTTGTGCCTTGTAGGTTTCGCGTTTTTTTTTGCGCTATGATGAGCTCAGTCGCCTTAAATGGTGCGACATTTCGTTTCAGGATAGTTATATATCTCTGCATATTGTTATTAGTAAGACGGACCAATCGGGTCATGGTTGTCGCGTCGTTATCGCTAGAACCGGCAAGTCTACTTGCCCATGCGCAATGCTTGTTAGATATGCTTCTCTCGCCAAGCGTGACTTGCAATTGCAGGAGTTTTCCAGAATTTTCCAGAATTTGTCTTACAGTGAGGCAAAAGGGTATTCTCTTCGTTCCGGTACTAGTTTGTCCTACTCGAGAGCAAGGGAAGTTGTATTATCTAAGTTCCAAGCTATATCGGTATCAGTCGTGGTTCCATCGGTTTACATTCGTTAAGGATAGGCGGTGCTTTGGCTGCCTTTAATAACGGCGTGCCTGGTCACATAATCAAAAAACATGGTAGATGGGTCTGATTCTGCTAAAGAGCTGTACTGTCGCGTAGATCTCGGACATCAATTACTTGCCAATACTTGCTTGGGTCTTTAATCTACCTTTTCGCTTGGGCGCCCCGAGCTTTGTTTTCTTGACACCACTAGTTCGCGGCCCTCCTACACTGTGTTGTTTGATGGAGAATATACAATATAAACGTTTTCTGTGCATCGGAACGCAGTGACAGAGCACAGAAATGTGTTTATATTGGGCATTCGTAATTAGCGCTTCGCGCTACTCCCTTAGGAGTTGTTCACTGCTTATAAGCTTAGCGAAAGCATTTGCATATCACTTCACGCTAACCAGTTTCTAACTTGACCCGTTGTTGCCGGGTCCAAAATTCCCATATTTTCACGTATAATTAATACGACCTCTCGTCATTTATATTTATAAATCATTTACTTACAATCGGCTGATCAAGCTTACATATACGTTGTATACGATGAAACCAGTTACGTTACCTGTAACCTAACCTCGTATCACCCAATAAACACCACTGGTTCGCGGCTCTCCTACACTGTGTTGTTTGATGGAGAATATACAATATAAACGTTTTCTGTGCATCGGAACGCAGTGACAGAGCACAGAAGTATAATTACCTTATTTGTGTAGTAACGTCACATGCGCGTGTTGATGCCTAGATGGTCTAGGTTCGATCCCTGCTGAGCCAGAATTTTCTTTTTTCCCCTCGTGATTTGCTACTATTTATTGTTTTTCTTTCTCTTCCATACTCTTTTTTTCACTAACAGTTGCATAATTATTTCAACATCAGCCAGAGACTGAATATCTATGAGGTTCGCTCAGCACGTCAGATTTTATTTCAATAGCTTTTCTGCCTTGGAGTTGACGAATTGAAAGTGGTAGTGTTATACCGAGATTTCAGCTGTTAATTGGTAAATTTATCCAAGTTGATGGAACGTAGCCGGAATTGCCTTTCTACTCGTTTTCCCCGAATAACATGCAAATCACGAAAAAGTAAACAAGCCGCCATTTTGATTCTCGGCTCAACTTTAATCCACTTACTGATCAACTAGTTAATCCACCTCGCAAGGTGGATTAACTCTCAGATTAACCCTGGATTAGCGCTAATCGTGCTTTCGGGAACCGAATCTAACCTAGGCTTAATTTTAATCCTGGGTTAAGAGAAACTTAATACTGGTTAGCGCTAATCGGCCTTGTTTCAGGAACCGGGCCCTGGGGCTCGAAATTGATCGTATTTTTGGATGTACTGCACGTACAAACTTGAAACAAAGATTGTTTGAAAGCAAATGTCTGCCGAGAGGACTTTTTCCACTAGCAAAAAATTAGAACGTACACCCTGATATTCTTTATGTTCCGCATTGATAGCTTCACTTTGACTTACAAAGTACGAAGTATTTTTTTATACAAGTGTCGTGTGCATCGCGTTTGAATTAGGTTTATAAACTCTTGTAAATATGCCATGGTTGTTCGTAAATATGCCATGGTTGTTTTTCACTACGTACCATTTTGCGAGTTTGCTCAATAGGGAGCCCTGCGAGTGTCTCTGAAATGCTTGGAGATTTGGGGTGGGATACCTTGGAGTTAAGAAGGAAAATTACGCGGCTGACTCTGACGTATAAAATGAGTCGCGGGCTACTTGACACGGTATAGACCAGTACCTAATCCCACATACCGAGACTACAACCCGCAGTAGCCATAGCTATAAGTGTTATCCCCTACAGAACTACTAAGGATATCTCTCAATGCCCCTTTTTACCACGGACTATTAGACAATGGAATTCCCTTCCAGTTGAAATTGTTAATGCAGACTCTATTAACATTTTTAGATCTCATTTATCCAGTTATCTGACTAATAGTTCGATTTAATTTATTGTATTTTTATCTTTTATCTTTTATCTTTTCATTTTTATTTATTACTCGGGTCAGTCCTTCGGCTGGCTCGAGTCAGAAATCGCAAGTTTGTTTCCTTTATTTTTTATTTGTGTCGAGATTTTGCGCCGTCAACCAATCAGATTGCGCCTTCTTTGGAAGTTCTTTTTGCCACCGTACCAATCAGATTGCACTGTGCTGGTCACGTGGACAGTGGACAACATTCCCATGTTTTTCAAGATGGCGGCGAGTGAGAGTTTTGACTTAGCAAAACCTTTAATATCAGCTGTTTTTTGTGTAAACCAAAGGTTCCTTCAAGTGCAATACCAATATTTTTGTCTTTTCTAAAGCTGAGAGGTGTTTCACGGGCTTTGGACGGGAATTTATCACTTATTATGCGGACAACAACCGTGGAGTCGTGAGACGTGACAGTGTCTGCTCTGCGATCAACACTGACTATATATAAATACAGCTTGTAAATGTAAGTAGCCGCTAATCTGAACATGATAACCTTTATACCAATTGACTATCGTTGTGTTGTTATTTATTGTTATTAACCTCTCGAAAGTGTAGTAGAAATGACCCGATTTCTCAGTTCTCTGACTGACAGGGGCCTTTTAAAAGAATTACAGTCGTTTCGCCCCCCATGCACATGTATTTAAATGTTTATAAATTCGGGAACGAAAATCCAGCATGCAGTGAGTGAGTATAAACTGAGTAAGTAATCCGAAATGAAGAGTTTTTCAAACGAACGATAAATGACTCTGATGTGGAAATCGCATATTTATCTGTGGCGTGTTATTGACACTGGTTTTATTTTGTTCTACCATTGCACTTCAATCAACAACACCCATACCAAGTTTTTTTAAAATAATGTATGTATGTGTGTGTTGTGTGTATATTATGGCTCTATCATTTCCAACCCCCCCCCCCCCCCCCCAGGCATACCCTAACCTAACCCCCCCCCCCCCCCCCAGGAATACGTGGGGCATTTGCACATTGACATTTGACAGACAAGAGCATCAGTAGAGAACCAATTATCTGGCTACTCTAGATAGCACAAACCATGTTGACACAAAATTATGCTAGAACTCCATGCAGTACATGCTATAGATGGCCCGAGTTAAGGCCACTCAGGGCCTCTTGTTTATCTTATTTTAATAGTTGGTGTGATGTCCATACAGACTTTACCAACTTAACTAAATGTAGATGTAGAGTGCTGTTCAGCCAATCACCAGAAACTTTCAATTGAAAATGTTTGTAAGATGACTGGGGGTAATTGTTTGAAGATTTGAATAATAAAAGTGTTTAAATCGATTCAAAACGTGTCTTGTTTATTGAGTTTAATCACTAGACACCTATACATGTAGTTGTCTTTACATCTCATCTCGCTAGCGGATTTGATCCGGGGGTATCTGAAATCCGCTGTGACACCGGATCTCCGCCATCTTGTTTTCACTGTGTTAAAAAATAAACTAGCCCCCGTCCTTCGCGGCTAGCGGCAACCATCCACATGATCCAGTCTGATCCACAGACAGACCCACATTACGATGTACGATGACATAGAGGCATATTTGCATAGCAAATAGCCTCAAAAACAGGTGGGAAAAAATTGACCGACACACGGCCGATTGATATGTCGGCCAACCCTAGACTCGCGCCCCACAGTCGGTCTACGATCGGCCGATACGTCGACCAACCCTCGACCGACTCGCAGCCGACATTGCAGGTCTCAAAAGTCTCCAGATTCATACTGTTCTTTACGTTGGCCTTGTTTCGTTCCTCTTCTAATATATACGAGGGGAACGTAAAACGGAACCTGTTGTATTATTTCGAGAAAGAGTAAGGGAGTTGTCTCCTCATATGCACAAAAAAACAGCATAGATTCTGGAGTTACTAACAAGCACCCATGAAGTACTGCATGGCAGCACACCGCGATAGCTTGCCGTATCTCAAGACCTCCATTGTGAATATAATCATATAGAATTTGCGCTATATATAAATGAATAACTTTACTTTTGTTAAAAAAAATGTAGATACTGAATGGGAATCTGGGAATCAGTACCTCTTACTATCGAAATCTTGCCCAAAACCAGTTTTAAGAAGCAATATACACATGCAGTTCTTACTAGAGAAACAGTCGTGGTATAAAAATATGTGCCTTATCTATGCATGACAAATTTATACAAATCAGTTACTTATATTGACATTTTGTATTCTCTTTTTTTTTCTAAGATAAGATTAAACGACGTGGCTGTGTTGAGGCAGCCGGAATGGGAGCCCAGCGTCTGGAATACCGTCTGATAATGATGGGATGGACTCCACAGACCAAAATCTATTTTTGTCTGATTTGAGCTGCGCTCACTCGTAAGTTATCAAGCTAAACACTCGAAAATACTGATTACTCCGGCGCTTCTAAGGCAGCGGCCGGAGTCTTAAAACTGCAGTCCGTGTCTTTTTGCTGCGAGCGTAGCGAGCAGCAACACTAAACTTGACGTTACAACACAGGGTGACCACACGCATAGCTTTTCGCACGTATACATTTCCATTAAAAATATTTTGGGTTCATGGTCACCCACCAACCAGCCGGTCGGTGATCGTCTCGCTTTGACGCCCTGGGCTCGGAGGATATGTCCCGGATGTAGCATTTTCGTGTTCGCCGATTTCAACACTGATTTCAAGTGGCCGGATACTGAAGTACCATTTTATCAAATTATCATGTCAAACTCCGCTTTATTCATAGCTGGAATTATTCATCAGGGTCACAAACGTTTTAGTGATGTATCGAGAGAAAGACAACATTCTCTTTTGAGATTTTCAGCGCTGTCTGTGCCAAATCTAACTGACCAGTTCAGCAGTAGACCTCTAACACAAATCGATACAAATAATTTACCCTTATCGAAGGAGACGAGTCGATTGCTAAGCGAAACGAGATCAATCAATCCCAGATGCAGAGACAATATCGCTGAACAGTCTGCCCGTTGAGGCATGTTGATTTATGGAGAGTAGACTAACACTTACAAATCGTCCTTCGGGACAGCAAACGAACCCTTCAGCCCAGTAAGTGCCATGCAATTTCACCCCACTTTTTAAGCCCTCCATTTTTGGACGTCCATTTTGGACGTCTATTTTTGGACGTCCACTTACATGAAAAATGGGTATGTATGTGAGGCCAAGAGGCTCAAACCCTGACCCCGTTTGACCCAATCCCAGCTCCAAAACCCTGATTGCCCCCTTTTTGGGAAAAAAATCTTGATTGCCCCTTCTTTAAATTGTTTTCCAAACACGGTCGGTATATACCCCGGCCGGAAAACCGCGTACCGGGATTGCATGCAAAATACGGAACATTTCAAGTCGGCCCCGGGACGTGGCATTGGGTAAACAAATCAGCAGATGAAGTACATAGATAAGTACTGAAGTACGAATTAGCGGCGTCACGATTCATGGGAACCTCAGTGCTTGCATGTGGGCAGGTGATCAAAATGCGGCAACAGAATGTCTTTTTTTTACATAGTAGCTAAAAAAACTGAACCATAGCTGCCTAAAAAATACTGAACCCCGACCCTGACTGCTCCCATTTTATACTCAAATCCTGACTCTGATCTGCCCAAACCGAGCTCAAAACCCTGACCCACTCCCGCGGCACATACATAATAGGTCATAAACAGGAGTACCCCCCACCCCCCCCCCCCCCCCCCCCCCCCCCCACCCCGGGCGTGGGCTGTGCAGAAGAACGCATCGAAGCGACTTACACGCGGTTACTCAAGCGATTGAGGAAGATTTATGTGGTAGTGGTAGTACCGTAGGATATAGGCAAATGACTCAAAGAATTGTAGGAGCAACTACAGAGTACCCCGACACTCTAAAGATTCACCGCGTAGCCGGCTACGCGGATACGCAGTGACTTTTTAAGTTGTAGTTCAAGTATGCCTGACCATTCCTCCCCTTTCTATTTTTCAAGCTCAGTGAGACCACCCCTCTCCTTCTATTTTTCAAGAGCTCTGTAATGCCTGTTATTTAAAGAAAGAAGATATTATAACTTTCGAAGCTGTATTTCTAATTAAGTGGCTACGCGGATACGCAGTGAGCTCTATGTACCACCCCGCCCCTTAAACTTTCGAACCGTAGTGAAGTTAGCGGGTAACTCAGCGGGCAACTCAGTGAAGTTGGCGGGCAACTCGCTAAATCATGTTTACGGCCATAACTCATAAACTGTAAGGCCGGTCACCACGAAACTTACACACAACATAAAATACATCAAAACAAACACATCTGTGCATTCAAAACAAATGACGTCATCGATCACGTGATCTCAGCGTCCCGAATATCCCAGCGTGCAACTCGCAAAGCTATGTTTTTGCCAAAAAAAAATCAAAACTACTTCAACCGGCTTGGAACTTTCACAAAACATGGGTTGACACTTGGTAAACAATGTCTGAAGACATAAACAAATGACGTCATCAATCACGTGACCGTGGGAACATTGCCTATATCTTTATAACGGCTGGTTCAAACTCAACCAAACTCACGAGAAATAACGTCAGGCACATAACAAATGCCAACATGTCATTTAATCAGGTGACGTCATCAATCACGTGACCGTGGGAACATTGCCTATATCTTTATAACAGCTGCCGAGTTCAAACTCAACCAAACTCACGAGAAATAACGTCAGGCACATAACAAATGCCAACATGTCATTTAATCAGGTGACGTCATCAATCACGTGACCGTGGAAAATTGCTTACATCTTAATAACGGCTGGTCCACTACGGCAATTCAGTGAAGGCAGCGAGCAACTTGTCAACTAAATCTGTCATTTTTAATAGCATTTTCCCTTTGTAAGTCATTCATATATTAATAGCTCTTCTCTCCGCTGTTTCAAAGCTGTCTTTGAAGTTCTCTATCACCAATTCGCTGTTCTTTTACCGTTGGGTGCCCCTGTGAAATCGCTTTTCTGTATAACATTTATAGGGGCGGGCAGTACTCCGTGATATTTCAGCATATTATATTCCCAATGATTCCTAAAATACAATACGGATGAATCAAATATGTCTCTTTATCCATGCAAAAGTCGAAATTTGCCATCGACTACGTGCGTCTGGGAGTTGTGCTAGCGTGGTTTGTAAGAGGCGAAGCCGATAAGGCAAACATGAAAGAAGGTGGCTTCATTTGGAGGGCCACTGCTCACTACTTTGGCGTGGAGATACCTACACGTACCCAACTACGTACCGTTTACCATGCCTGGATTAACGATATCCAAAGGACACGGACGTCGGCATTGTCCCTTAATAGTCGCAAATGTGTGATCTCGCATACTTCCCAGGCTCTGGTGAGTAACTGCTTGTGCTATTAGAATAATCAAGTCGCTTAGTTATAGAATGGATAAAAAGTTTATAATACAGAAATGTTGCTGCTGCATGTTGTTTGTCAAAACAATTGAAAACCTCTTGCCCCGCTCTATTTCTCGAAGCCAATTTTAATCGGTGTTTCAACCAATGAAGTTCATGAATTAGTTAGTCCGGTTGATATATATATATTTTAAGTCTTGCTTATGTTGGCATGGTGCTGGGAAATTTAGAAGTAACAGGCATATCAAATTGAAGCGGCGGCGAAAAAGTACGCTGAATCCTCGAGGATTAACTTTACATACACTGATTACTCATCTCATTAGAAAATGTTTAGTGCCGATTTTGGGTAATTGAGCGTTAATTAATTGTATGAATAAGAAATTAGACAATATTAGGACAATATTATCCAACATTCTATTTTTCACCGTTTTTCGGTAAATTCAGTAAAACCAGTTGAGAAATATCGCATACTCGCTCCAGTCGTACTCCTGGGGCGCGATATTTCTACTCCCCTCAGTGCAGTTGGAAAATAAAAGGTCTTACTAGAGCATTTACGGTATAACAGAAATGTGCAGTGAACTCTTTGTGTGTGTGTGTTTTCCGGGAAAATTGCACATACGACAGGGCTACAGCAATTTTACACGGTAACTCGAACAGAAAACGGTTTACATAGAATGTTGGCATGAACCCAAAAAAGAAAGCCGATTGCAAAAAAGAAAGGGCATACCAAGAAAACTGGCCATGACATTAAGCTCTATAAGAAAAGTACACTGAAGTAAGCGATGTAACAAAATACTATTACTAACACAAATGATAATTATACCCAGAAATTCGAGGCAAGAAGTAAGTGTTAAGGGAACATCCAGTTAGTGGACACTCTTCGATGTGTCCGCTTATACGGGAGATGTCCACTGAGGTTTCACTGTACATAAACAACAACAACAACCACATCAAAAATCAGAAGCAAGACAACAGAAAATAACAAAATTAGTGAAACACAGTGACTTATAACGTAATCAAGTACGCCCTATTAGTATCCCAGGAAAGTGTCTTATAACGTCATCAAGTTCGTCCTCTTAGTAACACCGAACGGTGTCTTATAACGCCATCATATAGAGCTTTAAAATAGGGCAAATGGCTATTTAAAATTGCTGACTTATAGTTCAAATGAGTTCCCCGCTAGCCTTAAAAATTCATATGAGTTGTCCGCTGCTTTATAACTGAGTTGCCCGCTATATGAGTTGCCCGCTATATGTTTTATCACTAGTAAACTTTTATTTTAAACTAAAGAACGGCGAAATGGTGATAGAGGACCTCAAATACAGCTTTAAAATAGGGCAAAGTGTTATTTAAAATTGCTGACTTATAGTTTAAATGAGTTCCCCGCTAGCCTTACTTTGAAATGCAATTATATGAGTTGTCCGCTGCTTTATAACTGAGTTGCCCGCTATATGTTTTATCACTAGTAAACCTTTATTTTAAACTAAAGAACGGCGAAATGGTGATAGAGGACCTCAAATACAGCTTTAAAATAGGGCAAAGTGTTATTTAAAATTGCTGACTTATAGTTTAAATGAGTTCCTCGCTAGCCTTACTTTGAAATGCAATCATGCATATGACTGTTGTCCGCTCCTTTATAACTGAGTTGCCCGCTATATGTTTTATCACTAGTAAACCTTTATTTTAAACTAAACAAGAGCCCATCTGGGCTTTCACTCGGGCCACATGAGATTGAAGATGAAATACACTTTCATTTGAAATCCTCTTAGTAATAACCAAAGGGAAGAATTATTAGCAGTCTTTAGGAGTGGCCGGTAGCGCGGTGACTTTCATTCTCTGCTCCCCTAGTATATATACATGTATGTTATTTAATATTTTTGTTTTCTCGTATGTAAATTAAAGTAGTTGATCTTTTACTGTAAACGCTACTTATTCATGCAACACACGTTTACAATTTAGTCTGCAGGTCCGGTAAAACTGCAGGTTCCAGTCGTAAACAGTCCGAATTTGACCAAAGTGAAACGATCGAGCTGCTCGCGTCCGTAGATATATATTTCTTCGTTTGCACTTTTGACATGATATAATTCTTCAAATGGCACCATTGTTTTATTTCTTATGTTTAATAATACAGTTCTCAGCTGTAAAAAAAATAGAACATTCTATGGAAGATTTCTTGTCCTAAAGTTTGGAAACGTAACACATGCATTTGACGCTAGAAAGTTCAGTACTCGCGGAAGTACGCAAGGTTAATTTACTAGTGGCAGTTTACTAGTTTGCACTAGCGGCTGTTATGGAATGGAAACATACTTTCACAGCTTAATATGTATGTCGATTGGTCAGAAGGATATCTTGTTTAAATTCTACGGTCCTTTCGGCATCAGGAAATTTTTAAACGGGAGTTTTCGTACAGTATTTCAAGCTATGCTGCATGTAGCGCGAGTTCAGTTAAGCCACAAATGTCCGTGAAACTAATACCGTGTTCATTATTATCGGTTTTCTCTATGGGTTCTCATGTATTCAATAATTACTTCTGGAGCTTCATATGTATGTTGATTGGTCACAATGATTTCCTCTTTCAGTTTTCCCCATTAGTTTGGACGTTAGGGATTTATTCTTGGAGATTTCGTACAGTTTAGCGACCGTGTGTCGAAAGTAGAAAAGTTCGCTTGAAATTTAATACATGGGAACAAAGAAAAAATAACCGCATGGGTCAAAAGGTGAAATTTTGTTGCATGAAACAAAAACAAAATAACCGCTTGCATTTTAAGACTCGGTGCTGCCACAGGCAGCCCGAGTAATAATTGCAAAATGGTGATCGAGGACTTCAAATAACATTCCACAAAAGGAAATTACCAATCTTATTGTTTTCAAATGAGTTATCAGCTAGCTTTACCGAGTTTCGCGCCAGATGTTTTATCACTAGTAAACCTCCATAGAAAATTGGCGATAAAGTTCCTTGCTTTTTACGAAATGACTGATCGATGTATTGTTGAAATATATTTACTGGGTATTTACTATTTAAAGCTAAAGAACAGCGAATTGGTGATAGAGAACCTCAAAGACAGCTTTGAAACAGAGAGAAGAGCTATTAATATATGAATGACTTACAAAGGGAAAATGCTATTAAAATGACAGATTTAGTTGACAAGTTGCTCGCTGCCTTCACTGAATTGCCGTAGTGGACCAGCCGTTATAGGAGGGTCTCAATGGGGTGGTGGCTTTTACGGTTAACGGTTAAAATTTGGGCTTTTTTACGACTAACGGTTAACTCCATTGAGACCCTCTCAAAGGCCATGTTAGAATATTTCAGTTTACGGCTATTTTGTTTTACGACTAACGTTAAAATTATGTAATTTTTACACCTAACGACTAGTTTTTTTTGCTGGTTTACGGCTAACGGTTAACGCCATTGAGACCCTCTTAAAGGGGCCGTCTCACCCACAGTGCTCAGCGCGCTCACATAAGCATAGCGGCCATTTTCGATGCCATTGAAATCCAGAGTTTTATGCTAGTGGTTTTAATCTTCTCTACATCTCTGCCATCCTTCCAGCTATCGTTAAAAAAATCATACTAGGTTGAACCTTTTTTATTGCTCTTCCTATTGAGCCTATTATTTAAGTGTTTTAAATTATTTGGTCATGCAAATTTTAGTTTTATTTCAGGTGGCCGGTAGTTCTCTGATGGTGCCAGTCTCGTTTGTCCTCGAGGAACGGAAACAATTGTCCGTTTGTGTCCACGATTTCCACCAACAACATGGAGAAGCTATTCTGACCATTAATCTTTATATGTAAAGATATATTAGCGCTTAGTTCGAGTATCTCATATCTTTGAGCCGATTTGGGTTTTTGAACACCGTGGCTGGCTTACGTGACCACAAGTTGCAACAAAACTCCACTTGAAGAACAGTTCCCTAAAAGTAAAATCATTTTCAGGGCTTTGGCGTTTAACTTGTAGAAACAGGTCTCTCTCTGGTTTCGAAGGGCGGAATTCGGGCTTTTAGACAGTGATTTTGCCGAGATTTTCGGATTCACCGGGTTGATCATTTGAAGTTTTATATACTCGCACGAAATTTGACAAACAAAGCCGCCGACGCGAGCGAGCTGTTATTCGTTCACTGTTCTCTCTTGAACTGGTTCTCTGGCACCAGCAATGAGATTATCTGCTAGCAGATGATCTCTCCGGCTCTGCAGGGAAAAATAAAACCGAGGGGAGAAACCTCTTTTCATAATTATTAGTATTCTCTGTTTATAGTACTGATGACAGGGTTCGGAAGCGACGGGTGAGCGGTAAATATTATAGTCAACAAAATATTATAGGCAACGAAACCGCTTGGTCGACCCGAAAAGAATTGAGCAATTTCCTAAAATGATTTTGAGGGCTTCGGCGTTTAACTTGTGGAAACAGGTCTCTCTCTCTGGTTTCGAAGGGCTTTCACACAGTGATTTCGCCGAGATTTTCGGATTCACCGGATCGATCAAAGTTTATACTTGCACGAAATTTGACAACAGAGCCGCCGTGATAATAATTTCCCATTGAAACTAGCTGTAATTCGTTCACTGTTCTCTCTTGAACTGGTTCTCTGCTACTGCCAGCAACGAGATTGCCTGCTAGCAGATCTCTCCCTGTCTCTCTCTGTCTGCAAGTAAAAATAAAACCGAGGACAGAAACCCCAGAGAAACCTCTCGCTTTCATAATTATTAGTATTACCCGGAGAGAGCGTTCTCTGTTTATAGCAGCGACGGGTGAGTGGTAAATGTTATAGTACAGCCAACGGTACTGCTGTATAACACTTTGTTGACTTCACATTCAACTTGTAAGGTACCTGTTAGTTTCATCAAGGTCATCCATGTTCAAATCAAAATTATCATGTCACCAACATAAAGAATACGCTTAGTTCGTGAGGTTCCCGCCGTGAACAAGGAGTCAAAGTCCCAGATATAAACAATAACAAAAGCACGCTAAGCACTGTGGGTGAGACGGCCCCTTTAAGATGTAAGCAATTTTCCCCGGTCACGTGATTGACGACGTCACGTGATTAAATGACATGTTGGCATTTGTTATGTGCCTGACGTTATTTCTCGTGAGTTTGGTTGAGTTTGAACCAGCCGCTATAAAGATATAGGCAATGTTCCCACGGTCACGTGATTGATGACGTCACCTGATTAAATGACATGTTGGCATTTGTTATGTGCCTGACGTTATTTCTCGTGAGTTTGGTTGAGTTTGAACCAGCTGTTATAAAGATATAGGCAATGTTCCCACGGTCACGTGATTGATGACGTCACGTGATTAAATGACATGTTGGCATTTGTTATGTGCCTGACGTTATTTCTCGTGAGTTTGGTTGAGTTTGAACCAGCCGTTATAAAGATATAGGCAATTTTCCCACGGTCACGTGATTGATGACGTCATTTGTTTATGTCTTCAGACATTGTTTACCAAGTGTCAACCCATGTTTTGTGAAAGTTCCAAGCCGGTTGAAGTAGTTTTGTTATTTTTTTGGCAAAAACATAGCTTTGCGAGTTGCACGCTGGGATATTCGGGACGCTGAGATCACGTGATCGATGATGTCATTTGTTTTGAATGCACAGATTTGTTTGTTTTGATGTATTTTATGTTGTGTGTAAGTTTCGTGGTGACCGGCCTTACAGTTTATGAGTTATGGCCGTAAACATGATTTAGCGAGTTGCCCGCCAACTTCACTGAGTTGCCCGCTGAGTTACCCGCTAACTTCACTACGGTAACTTTCGAAGCTGTATTTCTAAGTGGCTACGCAGACTTTAGTAGAACGACAGAATAAAGTGTAGTTTAAGGGGACAGGTGGTCCATAGAGCTCACTGAGTATCCGCGTATCCGCGTAGGCACTTAGAAATACAGCTTCGTTCTTCTGCACAGGCCACGATCCTTCAGTATTCGCTTAAGCTGACGAATGCTCAAGAACATTCCGTGTAGTAATCCCCAAAACACAAGGATCTCAGAGCAGCTTCTGCCTAAACTGATTAAAGTATTGCTCGATCAAACCGTTTCGTTCATCGATATTGCTTTGAAAGACAGGTAGATAAGACAGTAAGACACTTAAACTTGGAGCAAACACTGAGCAAACTACACGGAACCATAAACAAGTGGACGCCATCTTCGTTTGGTTCTTTGTAAAGTCACGTGCATACCTCAAGTACAAAACAGTCGTCCAAAAATAGACGTCCAAAAGTGGACCGTTCCAAAAATAGACGTCCAAAAATAGACGTCCAAAAGTAAGTGGACGTCCAAAAGTGGACGTCCAAAAATAGACGTCCAAAAGTGGACGTCCAAAAGTGGACGTCCAAAAGTGGACGTCCAAAAGTGGACGTCCGAAAATAGATGTCCAAAAGTGGACGTCCAAAAATGGAGGGCTTAAAAAGTGGGGTGAAATTGCATGGCACTTACTGGGCTCCGTAGGTTTACCCCATATAATTCCTCTTGCTTTTAAGCTTTTACATTTTTCTAGGACATTTTTTGTAATGAGTGTATACATAAAATTGTTATTTTTTGTAGCATTGGCATGTTAAAACGTTCATCACTCGGACACAAATATTATTAACTTTGAGTTGATGTTATTGAATATTGTTGATCTGGGTGGTGAGAAAACATTGACCTCCAGTACATTTAGAGAGTCCATAGACTGGGGGTCAGTATTTTCTCCACTCCCATTGAATTTTGCCATACAGCAAATTAATGTTATAGTTTGTGTTGTTCACACATTTCAATAAAATATCTATACTAATTTACTCGTCTATATTTCCGTTATCGATGTTGTTATTTTCTGTCCAAAATGCACATTGTCTAATAACCCAACACATGCATCAGTCCCTGATTGAGCAAAGTATGATTTGCAAGTTTCTGTAGTTTTAATCAACTAGGAGTTATTATAGATTATGGCAAGTGCGTTGGACAAATTTGAATATGATTGTGGACATAACACTAGTTGAGGGTCCACAATAGGGTCCTCAGATCCCGCTTTCCCACCTCATTTTTTCTCTTAATCCCACCATCCCACCCTTCTTTAGACTTCTTTACGTTGAAATCCCGATCCCACCCTAATTTTTTTAACTACAATTTTCTTTCTGCGTTAATTATTACAATAATGATAACATGAAATACCCACCTTCATTAAAATCCGGATAGCTGCCAAGTAAACAGACTAAACACGATTTGATGATGTTTCTGACCCTTGGACGAACACGCAAAGTCACACAAACGGTACGCGACATGCTGTTGACATATGGAAGACGAAAATCCGCATTAAATCAAAGCGATTCCCGCTTCCCGCCCCCTAAAAAACATGAAATCCCGCTTCCCGCTCGTACCTGAAATCCCGCGTCCCACTCCTGTTTTTAGCTCGCATCCCGAATCCCACCCTCGAAATAAGCCCGATCCCGCCATCCCGCCAAACCTATTGTGGACCCTCACTAGTTGATAATTTTCGATAAAAAATGAAACAAAGATAATAAAATAAACAAGAGCCCATCTGGGCTTTCACTCGGGCCACATGAGATTGAAGATGAAATACACTTTAATTTGAAATCCTCTTAGTAATAACCAAAGGCAAGAATTATTAGCTGAATTTAGCAGTCTTTTGGAGTGGCCGGTAGCGCGGTGACTTTCATAAAATTTCTCTGCTCCCCTAGTAAATATGTAATTTAATATTTTTGTTTTTCTCGTATGTTGACCTTTTAATTTATACAGTTTAACACACTGCATTTGAGCAGGCATATATTCATTGTTTTGAACGGCGAGAATTAACCGTACTACCGTACTTCATGGTCCCTTTCTTTAGTAGTGGGTTGTCGGTCAGGTAATTATAAACTCTCGTCATTTAGCACAGAAAATGTATTCTGATGAATAGGGATCGGGTTGTCGTGAAGAATCTAAAGAATTCCGTCTCTTCCGGTTTGAATTTGACTCATGTGTATGTTGCTTTTGGAGTTTCAAGGATATGTTGATCCAAAACTACAGGCTCTTGAGGTTTTTCATTGACTTGTGAACTTGCAGGCTCTGTAATTTGTTTTGTTTTCTTAGTATAACATAAAGTGTTGAACATGTTCATTTTCTCAAGCATGTCGCGAATGACCTCGTTAAGTTAAGTTCTCTACTTTCATCTGTAATCTGGGAAACTCGATCTTTTCCCATGCCTTGGCACATAACTATTCCTGTTGTGGATGATTATAAGTAAAATCCTTCGACAGCTTGTACCGTTTCCGCTAGGTCAATATCCTCGCTGGAACGAAATAACTTGATCTCAATACTCTCTGATCCAACTTACGGTAAATTTCAATCTCTAACAGTTTTTCAGAGACTCATAATATTGGTCTTGAAGTGCCTTCACCCAAAATAAGATGTTCTCCTCGGATGTTTTAAATGCAGCACAGCGAGCCGATGGCTTATAGATTCCAATATCTATTTCTTCGAATTTTAGCTTTCCGGATCCTGGCCCCTACACTGGCTTCAGGTCGTCCTACGTGTCGTATAATAAAATCACTGGCCATCTGGGTAAAAAACGCGGTCCTTCGGCTCCGACAATAGCGCCAGTTGAAATATCCTGAGCCTGTTGGAAGGCTTTCGCACGAGTGAAGTTAAATAAAACATTAAACTGGCTTACATTTGAGAGATGAGACTCCAAATGAGAGAGAAAGTTGCTCGCGGGTCCTCCGCCATCTTGCTTTACTGTATTAAATTATGTAAATAAATTAACCTGGCGATTGTTGCGTGGATCAGCACAGTGCGATCTGATTGGTGGTGAACTTGACCTTTAACGCATGCGCAGACATTTTGCGACACCCAACAAAAAAAATAACGGCTTGCATTTTAAGACTCGGTGCTGGGGCAGCCCGAGTAATAAAGTGGAACAATATAGAGCCATAGAGATTTTTAGTTTATCCAACTCACACTCGAACTAATATCACTAGAAAGTAGCTCTATGCATCCCCTCACAGCACTTCACTTTCTATTAGAAACTTCTAGTTTTAAAATTATTATTATTTTTGTTCTGTCCTGTACAGTTCAGACCTTTGTCGCTAACAATGTGGGTCGGAGCGCTGTGATCGAGCGATAAAGCAGGAGGCATGCGCATTAGTTGAAAGATAAATGTTCGCTAGAGAGCTTTAGAGGGTTTAAGGCTACCGCACGTCATGAAGTACTCAATTTGCCTCAATCGTCTCTCTAACCGAATTATTAATATGGAGGAAGTATTGTTGACTCAGGCGAAACTACGGCACCTTCCAGTCTAGGACCGCCTAAGTAACTGACATGTAATTGATAAACATACAATGACTTTTAAAACTTAGGTAGAACATCTGACCTCAGATTGTATTTCGATAGGCGAACGGCAATAACAGGCCAAGCAATTAGACAAACCAATTAAAGTGAATGACAAGAGATCGATTTCGTCTGATATGACCAAGCTTTAATCTCACAAAAGACACTGGGTTAGGGTTCATGCTTCACGAAAAAGCCATTTTGCTTTCGTCTGTGCAAACGGTTACCGTTAAAGTGTACTACACAACGCTCTCGCTCTAAGGCATTCAATTAGAAAAGCATCTATATTTGTTGTCATTGTTGCAATGGAGATTAAAGTTGTACAAAGCGGGACAAATTCTGGCGAGTTTCACGTAAATATCCTGAAGAACGGAACTGGAATCGAAGAAGGATGGTGAAACTGATACTCCGCTATAATTATCATTAAATATAAATATATTTTTAATACTTGACTGAGGTGGGGAGGGACTTCTCTCGATGTAGCCTGGTAACGGGTCTCTACCTGGTGTGCTGTGATTGGTCGGCAGTCACACAACGTGGCTGCAACAAGATGGAGGTAGAGCAGTTACCAATACCGACTGATAAAGAACAGGCAAAAATCAACGAGAACGAAGGCAAATCACAAACGATTGGATGGCAATCTCTGCTCACATTCACCGTCTTAACTCTGGCCTGGGTGGTTGGTTTTGCAAGTCGGTTATTCGCTGTAATTCGCTTTGAAAGCATCATCCATGAATTCGATCCTTGGTAAGTCCTTTTCTAGTTTCTTTCAATTCCGCGTTGTATTTCTGATTTCTGGAAACATTAATCCCCCCAAATGTCTATACCAGAAGGTAAGCGCTTTAAAGAAAGCATAGCCAAGCCACCCGATAGCCGAGCCGCGTGCTCAGAAATCAATTGAGTTTGCCGGGTCATGCATAATTTGTCTTGACTCTTGGTAGAACAGGAGGTATAAATGTCTAAAATCTTTTTTCTGTTGTACGATTTTCTTTAACTCCAAATTATTGAACACCACCGAACTAGTGCTTCGATAGCAGTTGTTGTTTCCCCCAAATACATATGCCTTTTGGTCGTAACAGTTTGAGATGTAGACGGAATCCTTTTGACGCCGTCGCAAGTGTTAGTGCGGTTCGTTAGTGCATGCATGAATTTGATGGACAGATAGCAATATTGAAAACCCATAGAGATAGCATTGAAAACCCATATAACCTTTGACTTAGTAGGTAAATACACTATTTCAGCTCTAAATAGAAGCACTGTAGGGATAACTGGCACTTTTTTGATCACAAAAGGCTTTAGAGTTATTTTAAAAGTTTTAGAGGACTGGTTTTGAACTAGATTTAGCCATCTTTGGTCTCGCGTTTGACACTGAACTGAAGGCCAATCCGATTACTTTACAATTACAGTGAGCTAACCAGCGTAACAGCTACTTCCTTGTCATTTAGAATGTTACCAAATGAACAAGAGGTTAGGGTACCCTCTAATATATTTGATTGCTTTCAGAATCATACTTTTTTTTTACACTAATTACAGCATCAAGGAGTGTGGGGGTCAGTTTTTGTCACTGACAGGTGCACTACTACATGTATAATTTCTAATGAACAATAATTATTCACCCAAATGGAAGTGAATAGTGGTGGATATTTACTGAGCTGCAAAGTGGCAAGATAAATGTTCACCACTTCTCACCGACTTTGAGGTGAATAATTGTTTTAGTATATACATGTACCATACAAGTGAATAGCCAGCAACAAATAGTTATTTTATTTTCTGTCAAATGGACAAAAACTCACATGAGGTGATCGCTGCTTCGTTTGGAGGTGAATAGCAAAGGATATTTACCTCCGGAGTAGCCAGAATCACTATTCACTTGTTTGGTACTATCCAGCAAAATTTAGCAACTCTCAATTAAGTATATACCATACTGCAGGTGAATAGCAAGCACCAAATAGTTATTTTATTTTCTGTCAAATGGACAGAAATCACCTCGCATGAGGTGATCGCTGCTTCGCTTGGAGGTGAATAGCAAAGGATGTTCACCTCCGGAGTAGCCAATCAGAGCATGCAAAAATCACTATTCACTTGTTTGGTACTATTCACTTGTTTGGTGATTGCTGTTTCGCTTGGAGGTGAATATGAAATCATATTCACTGTTTGAGTAGCCAATCAGAGTGTGCAAAAAGTCATATTCACTAGTGTGGTATATACTAATGAGAGGTGTTACATGTACATGTAGATGAAGCCAATAATAAAAATGCATGAAATTTTGTTATTTATTTTTCAGCCAATTGGAATCTAGGAGTGTGAAATTATTTATACATAATTAGTCTTGAGCTGCCACTCACAACCATTGGCTTCAACCAAAGACCATTTCAAAGAAAGTATTTTATAATGGCGTCAAATCTGTACTGTTTCCGAAGACAAAATAGATTTACAGATTTCTTATTTATGGGATAATATGGTTATTTCATGGTTTCTTATGGAATACTGGTGAACATTTTACTTGAAATTAATATTTTTTTTGGTATACAACTTGCCTAAAGTCTTGTAAACCAAATCTATAGCTAAATTTCTTGAGAAATATTTACCCTTGTGTATGATTGGTTGAATGCATCACATGACCCAATATTTTCTCTCCACAAGTGGGAAATATCAACAAATACACCCCCTGTGAGCGTATAAGCTTGTGTCAAATATTTGACAGATGATAACAACAATAACCTACATTATGGAATCGAAATAATTATTATTATGTCCTGATGTTTTGTCCTTGGACATATCCGATCAGTTTCTCTCTAGCTTTGCTCTTGGGAACTGTTCACTTCTTGGATCAGATAATGTCCATGGACGAAATATCAGGGCATACAGTCCCTGTCAAAAGTTTTTCACACCGTATGAACCACATGTGGTAGCATGTGGCACATGTGCCACATGCGTTTACCACTTTCGGTAAAATGAATGTGGCGAAATGTGGCGAAGCGAAATCGGTAACTGAACCACTTTCGGTAAAACACAATCGGTGACTGAACCACTTTCGGTAAAACGCAATCGGTGACCGAACCACTTTCACTAAAACGAAATCGGTGACTCTACCACCTTCAGTAAAACGAAATCGGTGACTCTACCACCTTCGGTAAAACGAATTCGGTGACTCTACCACCTTCGGTAAAATGAATTCGGATAGTCATCACGTTATGTAAATATGGCGCTACGTACGCGATCAATTCTAGTTTAGTTGTAGCAAAGTTCTCTCGTAAATGTTAAACTACGGAAGCTAAAGTTCATTTGTTGATTATTGCTTACTGGCGGGGCCCGCTTTAAAAGTTTGCCGCTAGATTATGAACGAACGGCGGTTGTTTGTTAAAATAGTTTGTGGCGTAAGTTTAAGGTTATATGTTCACAGCAGTTCCATTTTTTTTTCAGTACAGTTTATCAGTGAGGTTATCAGAAGAAATAGGAAGGAGAGAAATGCTCTTAGCCACTCCGTACAAATCACAATCAAAACAAATAAGTTGTTCGATGGTCGCACCAGGACACCGACCTGACGCTTCGCCGACAATTTGAAATTGGAGCTTTTAATTTACTACAATGAAAACACCAATAATTATTGCTGTGCCGATATATCGTTTCAAGAAAGACAAAACGAGATATAATTTTTGAAATCTAAACTTCAGGATTTTCAGTTTTAACGTTGTAAAAATCACTTTAGTCGCAAGCAGTGAACTACATGTACAAGTAACAACTTGTAGACTCTTGACCTGCAATGTTTGGTGAAGCGAAATCGGTGACTGAACCACTTTCGGTAAAACGAAATCGGTGACTGAACCACTTTCGTTAAAACACAATCGGTGACCGAACCACTTTCAGTAAAACGAAATCGGTGACTCTACCACTTTCAGTAAAACGAATTCGGTGACGTTACCACCTTCGGTAAAACGAATTCGGTCTTAAAACGAATGGAGTTTACCAAACGAAATCTACCACATGTGGTTACCGAATCTTCGTTTTACCGAAGCACATACGGTACCGTATCCGGTTGAACAACTTTTGACAGGGACTGTACATGTATTTCAACATCACAAATAGGTTATTGTATTATTTTATATTTAATAGAAAACCATGAAATATGGTCACTTTCAGTCTTGTCCAAATTGTATCGGATATACAATGGTGAACGTCATTATACTGAAACCTTTGTTCATGACAAGTGAGCTTGGGTGGCGCAGTGGTTAAGCTCTTTGTCTCTTACCTCTGTGGCCAGGTTCGATCCCTGGACACAGAGCCATACAATGTACATGTATGTGAGTTGAGTTTGTTGGTATCTCGCTCTTGCTCCAAGGGTTTTTCTCCAGTTTTCCTCCCTCCACAAAACCAACATGCTAAATTCCAATTCAATCTGTGGTTTAGATGGGTCCTGGCTTTGATCAGCTCCTATGGTTGTTTCAGGTCTTGTTAGAAATCCAGAATGAAGAATATTATATATTGATAGTGGACTATTGTTTTATTCCATTCCATTAACGAAATGACAAACTTGAATAAAAAGCAGGTATATAATTATGTGATGTCACCACAACATTGTTGACTTCCTGAACAGGTTTAACTATCGTTCTACCCACCATCTTGCCAATAATGGCTTCTACAACTTCCTTAATTGGTTTGATGAGAGGGCTTGGTATCCACTTGGTAGGATTGTCGGGGGAACTGTAAGTATGATATGGTCTTGTTAAATTGTGTAAGTTTACATGAAAAATAAACAGCTGGAATTGGTTGGTAATAAATGGGAAATACAGGGTGTGGCTTTTAACAAGCCAACCATTGACCTTGATATTCTCAAAAGAGTTGTGTAATGATTATTAATGTAATTTATTTGCAAAGAATGCAAAATTTTGGGATCAATCTCCAGCCCCCTTCCCCTCCTGTTTCATTTAATGGTTAATCATTAATTACACATGTCACATAATATGTTACAGGTCAAATTTACTTTCTGGTAAATTTTTTTGCAACCTAGGTTATTTTTTTGCAACCTAGGTTATTTTTTTGCAACCTAGGTTATTTTTTTGCAACCTAGGTTATTTTTAGTAATCTAGCTGGGTTATTTTTTGATTCACTTAGTATTTTTACCTTAACTTCATAATCGTAGTCACTGTGCAAACCAGACGAGGGAGCCTCCGGCCCCCAAGTTGGAGCCGACCATCTGCCAGTGCTCGCTAGAACATGTTTTCACTTGTATTGAATGTCCAATGGGGTACTGGGTTTGTGTCACCAATTTTGTACACAGTTTTAGTGAAATAATTGTACCAAGCTATTACCGGAATAAGGTTTTTACTGCACATATGCAAATTTGGACTAGACCGTAGGGTACTAGTAGCACCATGATATGTATAGTAAATGAGTATGGTGCTTCACATTGATCACTCAGTGGCACAGTGGTTAAGGCTCTGACCAGCAGATCTAATGGTTGCCAGTTCAAGTACCAGCAAGGACAGTTGACCGTAAATACATATAGTAATTACCGGTAGTATAGTTTATTATACATGTATGGGTACAATGTAGCACTGTAAGGAGATAGGAGTAGGGGAAGGAAGTGATAAGGGTAGAGGAAGGAAAGCAGAGGGTGAATTTATTTTTAGTACACAAAAATGACCAAGGTCAAAAATTGACCTACATGTATGTTGTAGGTAAAATAGATGACCTACATGTAGGTTGCAAAATAACCCAGGTTGGAAAAAAAACAACCAAGGTTGATAAAATGATCTGAACATAAATTTGACTTGTACCCAATGGAGTGGTTAATTAATGATTAACGGAGTGGTGGGTGGATAGTTTAATGGTTAATCATTAATTACACATGATACTCAATAGAGTGGTGGGTGGATAGTTTAATGGTTAATCATTAATTACACATGATACTCAATGGAGTGGTGGGTGGATAGTTTAATGGTTAATCATTAATTACACATGATACTCAATGGAGTGGTGGGTGGATAGTTTAATGGTTAATCATTAATTACACATGATACTCAATGGAGTGGTGGGTGGATAGTTTAATAGTTAATCATTAATTACACATGATACTCAATGGAGTGGTGGGTGGATAGTTTAATGGTTAATCATTAATTACACATGATACTCAATGGAGTGGTGGGTGGATAGTTTAATAGTTAATCATTAATTACACATGATACTCAATGGAGTGGTGGGTGGATAGTTGTGGTGAGAACACTGCCTGTTTCACCCTACATTTACAATTAATGGTTAAGTAATGGTCCAGATAAGAACTGTAGTAGAACCCATTGTTCTGCGGCAATGAGCCTCCCCCACATACGATTTTGCTCGAATATGCCTTTAAAAAAAAGTGCTTTAGGAGGTATCTACAGTCCAAACTACATCTCGAAAATAAAGTATTTGTTATGCTATTGGCTCTTTTTTATGTGAAAATGCAGAGAATACACCATCCAGCCAATCGGATATAGAGAAAACAAAGGATTTTTCAATCGTAAATTTGAGAACTTTCCCCACACACGATATTCTTCGAAATTAAACCATAGTTTGATCAAAAATAAATTCAAACCACAAAAAATATCGAATGAAAATGTATTATTTCGATGGGTTTCTATTGAATTTATAAGTATCAACCAATGAAATTACGAGAAAGAATAATAGAAAATTAACACCTTTTAACATTCCTTGCCATAGACACTACAGTTCTTATCTGGACCATTACTTAATCATTAATAATTACACATGTATACCCAATGGAGTGGTGGGTGGATAATTTCCCAGAAACTATGATTTACGTGTAGCCAAATCTTATATGTGTAAGTCCTTGAAGCATAACCTGAACACACACATGTACCCTATCCAGCATAAAAACCTACTATAAAAACCTAACCCTGTTGATGAACAACATGCAGAACAATTTCAGCTCCTGGTAAAAGTTAAACTGCAACATAGCAGTAATTATTATGAATTCTACTCCAGACCTCTTGAAAAGGTTTAGAGTTAGTCCTAGTTTGCTGTCACTGAAGAATCTGCAATGTAGTTTGCTTAACCACATATGCTGTGTATTGCTACATGTAGGTGTATCCAGGCCTTATGGTCACCACATATGCTGTGTATTGCTAGGTGTATCCAGGCCTTATGGTAACCACATATGCTGTGTATTGCTAGGTGTATCCAGGCCTTATGGTCACCACATATACTGTGTATTGCTAGGTGTATCCAGGCCTTATGGTCACCACATATGCTGTGTATTGCTAGGTGTATCCAGGCTTTATGGTAACCACATATGCTGTGTATTGCTAGGTGTATCCAGGCCTTATGGTAACCACATATGCTGTGTATTGCTAGGTGTATCCAGGCCTTATGGTAACCACATAATTATGCTGTGTATTGCTAGGTATATCCAGGCCTTATGGTAACCTCAGCTGCCATTCACTGGATCCTCAACACATTGAACATCACTGTGCACATCAGGGACACCTGTGTATTCCTGGCTCCTGTTTTCAGGTAATTTAGGTCAATGGAATAATGTCTTACAGCAGAATCAGGTAGATGCAAGCCACTGTACACAAGAATATGACACCGTGTACTTTCACCCACAATCCTTTGCATGTTAAAATTTTTAAACCATTATAACATTGTGGTAGAGAGGTTTTAAATCTTAAAAAAACCAGCAGAAATGCTGTTGCCAATACACTGTTATTGAAGAGTATGGAGGATTTATGTGTTATTTTGATTGTGTTAATTTTTTGTCCAAATTTTATTCCTTGCCAGCAATTGGTCAATCAGTATACCTACAGCACCAAACATCGTACATGCAGTTACATTTTGTAGAAGGCACTGCATTATAAATCTCTCCATTTTGTTAAATTGTCATGTGATGGCAACTTTATAAAACATCTACATGTATGTGTACTTTCAGAGTATCTTAACAGGGCTGGTCAAAGCTTTTGTGTCAGATGTGAATTCAGTGCTTACACATTATCTACATAATACTTTTATTTCAGTGGATTGACAGCCATTGCTACATATCTGCTAACCAAGGAGTTGTGGAATGATCGTGCTGGTCTTTTTGCAGCCTGTTTTATTGCTATTGGTATGTACAGTTTGTACATGTACATTTGTATGTTTGTGCCTGTTGATCATATCATCATGATTTTAGAGTAAGTGGCTACATGTATGTGTCTGTGTTAACGTTCTAAATGGAAGGGCACTCTGCCCTCTCGTTTTTCTGTAGCACCCTTGTTTTCCTAGTGCCTTTTTATTTTCCTAGTGTCCTTTTTCAGGTTTAGACTAAAATTAGAGAACTTGAGAACTAGTTATTGAACTTGTAAATAATGTATATGTTGTTGTTCAAAATTATATTTGGTTAAAAATTGTTTTATATTTGAACTGTCCATGGTTCAATTTATTTTAACTAGTTCAATTATCAAGATTCTAAAAGGATTTATTTTTATTTTTGGGATTCATAAAAAAGGGGGTTTAGTTTTTTTTTAAGGGGGGGGTTGAAAAAAAAATTCACCCTCCCCTCCCCCCTAAAAAAAGTCACCCCCTGACCTATTTTCTCTTTCTCCTCCTAATCTCTTTCCCGTTTCTCCCCTTACCTCTATCCAACCATCAACTTGTAATTTGCATATATTTTTTTGACATGGTTCATTACCCGGAGCATCCATCTAGTATGGATATGTGTCACAGCACGTTAGATTTTCTGGCTATTTTTAACTTCGTTTTCCTGCGAAAAAAGCTGTTTCCGTAACGGTCCACATAATCCAATAAGGCTTTTTGTTGAATCTTCGCTTGGCACTTCTTCATCCGCCATGTTTATGTTTTAGAACTTCAAGAGTGCAATAATTTGGCGAGTTCTGATAGGCTAATCATACTAATCGCTGATTGGCTTTGAGTTTTTCGCGCGAAAAACTAGTCTAAATATAGCCTGAAAATCTAACGCGCTGTGACATGTATATAGGTTGTATGGGAGATGGACGCTCCGGGTAATGGGCTCCTGACATGGCACATTAATATTACTTACTGTCACGGTACACTTAACATCTCTGCCTTGAAAGTCCAGAACTTTACCGCTCAGCCACAGAGACTTGCGTTGAAGGTCCACTCACTTTTTTGAATAATAATTGTAAAGTAAAATGGTCATTCCTATATATTATCCTGAAGAAAAAAGCCTGATAAATACAAGCAATCGCCAAATAGAGGGCGTGAAATTAGTTTGTTTTGTTAAAACTGCATGGAAAACATTCACTAGTAACAAACGCGTAAGGCATGAGAAAAGCACAGAGTAAATTCCTGACTTTAAAATGTCATAATATACAGTTGTTCTTCACACAAAATGAAATAAGTACTAAGGTGTATGAATCTAAGCATCTTAATTGCTACAGAGTCGTGAAAGTGGTAGAGTAGCAGGAAGCTGGAATTTGTTTTGTATCTTAGTTTTCCTTTCAGTGTTCTTTAAAATCCGGATAATTTCTTGCCCGCGTTGGATACGGTTGCTCAAACAACAACAACAAAACAATTGATGAAATATTGAATAACGTCATACAATATTGTACATACCGGTAATGCATGACACTTACTGTTCTCATGTAGTTCACAACAAATAAAGTTAGAGCAAAATTTTGCAGATTTTCTCAAATTCTCACAAATCTTCTAAAAACCTAACCCTGAAATAAAAAAAACCTCCCCATTTTCAACCCCAAATCATTCATAGAACGAGTTTAAATACACCTCAGTTAAATGGGTAATATTGCACAATTTACAAGGGGTTTTCAAATCAAAAACCAAACCAAATGTTTATTTTGCATTGAAGATACAGGGAGCTGTTTCTGAGTCTCCCAAAACAGAGGCTCACGTTACTTCAATAATGTGCCTGTCAACTGATCCAACTCCTAACCCTACATTTAAAAACACCCTAACTGTCAACATGTGCCAACTAATTCAGGGCTTCTTTAGGGCTAATCACTAAACAATACAAAAACAATGCTTCTTAACTTTTCCTGTGAATTAATACAAACCCTAACCCTAAAAGACCCTTTTATAGCACACCCCATGATACTTTGCGCGAAACCTGTGTTTTTGTTTTGATTTCGTGTTCACTGACTGTGACAAGCGCCTAACTCAACAAGTAACTCAACAACCATCAAAATTCTATGAAACTTTAAAGACCCAGGACGGACCATTACGCTTTGCGCGCTTAGACGCTGGCCGCCATCTTTTGTCAGAGTCGAAAAATGCACTCTTTTCGATCGCTCTGTGCAATCCACTTCCATCGGCCGTTTTTCCAATCTGACTTTCAGTATACTTATTTTCACATGTTGCCAAATTGTAAGGCATCATTTCTGTGGCATTTTAAAGACATTTAGGTCATAATGTAGGTGAAATTTATATTACGAAGGATGTGATGTATGTTTATGAAGAGGGCATCATGGCGGAACCGTTGGTAGGAAGACCACGTTAGCTTGGTTCTGTTCGGCAAATAAGACGTTGTTCTTCTGTATTTGACCGTCGAAACAAGAGGAAGCCACATCTGGGTTTTGCAGGGAAAAGTATCAGTGTTTTTTTGCATTGTGCTGTGCCACTGTCATCAACGGTGATCTTACAAACTGATCGAGTGATTCGCCGAAAGAGATTCCACTGTGACTGGCACTGGCTGGAGTGGTCAAAGAAGAAAGGGACCATTTTACTATCCTGACACGTTGCAAGTCAATGCTGGAGAAGTGCAGTGGATTTTCTAAGCGTATATTTTGACGGGCCGATGGGCATGATGTGGGAGTTTGTCTGTGAATTACATGTACCTTCGACGGACTGAACTGAAGCAACAACAAACTATATAAATGAATGGTAAAATGACAGAGTAGTGTTAGTTTATTACAACAATTTACCAGAGACTTTTCTAAATTTACAACTAAATTAATTATTATAGTTGAAACATGGTACTGCTGTGCATAAAGGAATGAATTTTATAGTAAAAAATATTGTACGTGAGAAAGCCAAGAATCCTTCCACCCACCTGCAAGAATATAGCCCAAACATTTTGAGAGACTGTTGGGAAGGACATTAGAAAATTCACAGTATAGCAAAGTAGTTTTATAAAAAATGTTGAATCTAACTATGGAGTGGCAAACTGGAATAATTGGGGTGTTTATAATGCTTATACTAGCATGTTTTTATAAACAAAGCACTACAAATTTTGAACTACACAAATTTTGAACTGCAGATTTTAGGGAAGAAAAATGTGTTTAATGAGCATTGAGTAGTGCATTTCTAACTTGTAATATTAGAGTACAGAATGACATGTTTTACCAAAAAAAAACCAGAATCCTCAGGATTATTTCATTGCTTCAAACAAGGGCTCTGCTCTATAGTTTTCAAGTTTTAGGAAAAAGGGATAAAATACTGGAGTGAGATTAAAATAATGACATGTTGACCTTATCCACAAAACTTCAGTCGTATTCTATTCTCTTTCGCTTCGCTCAGCCGAATAGAAAACATTTCTATTTTACATTATTAATAATGACAATGAGACAATATATTGGGGGGAGCTACACGGAAGTCAGCAACATTTTATTGAGACGTACAGAATGTGTCACAATCATGCAAGAAAACAGAAAAGCAGCTAGGAAACTAGGGCTGCTGAAAGTGTGACATCAAGTGGTGTGACATGTCTAAGGAGTGGTTTATTAGGAGTATGAACGTCCCAAGGGGTCGACGATGATAATAAGTTCATTACAAATAGAAAATTAATTAACTTTATCCTTCCCTCTTCATTTCTGGCCTTGTAGTCATATAATACATGATCCCAGCTACCTACTGAAGGGTAGGTAGGATGTTCAGCAAGAATGGTGTATGCAATTTGTTTTGGTAGTTCTAATTGGAAAATAAATCAGAGAACAACATTATAAAAATATAACTAAGATAACTAAACATGATTAAACATGACAAAAGTGCTGAAATAAAAAAAGAACCTAATGTTTCATACACACTTTTGCTTCTGTCACCATTTCAATCATTACTCATATATTCAACATGTGTTATGATGGTACATGTAACTCCAGTAGAATATTGGCAAATAAATGTTGCTTGGTTAAGGTTACCGGATACCTTCAGGGTGCGTTTCCAGTGTAAATTATGTAGCGCCTCGAAGAAACATCGTAGATAAATCATCCATGTATCATTCTAAAGCTTATAAAATTGGCTACAAGAATACATAAAAAGTTTTGAGTTCTTTGAAAATCTTGAATTTTCCGCGATCCCGTTTCTCCGATCTAGTGAGATGGCTTTCAGAAGCTCCGACTCCGAAAATATTTTAAAGTTTTAAAATCTGTTTGCTTTGTCGCATTTCAGAGGAATCGTATTACAAAAGGGTGTCGGGGAATTTCAAAATTCGATTTAGTTCAAAAGTTATCATGCTCTCCGTGAAAAGGCGAAAAATAATCAGAGTAGATTTGCGGAAAACACCGTCAAGAGCTCTATTTTTAGAATTTTCCAATTCCCCGACACCCTTTTGCAGCGGAGATATCAATTGACATTTTGTGAAAATTTCAAACAAATCTACTAAATTTCTCTTGATTGGGAGCTTTTTTAAAACTCTATTTTGGTTGAAAATCGAAAGCGTAGAAAATAGCATTTTAGAAAATCTAGCCGTCTGTCGTGCGTGAATCTGAAGCCCCGCCCCTCCAACAATTAGCGAGCTCTTGGCCAATCATTTCTCATCACAGTTCAACTATCTGTCAAGATTTCCCGCCAATGTTGATTTCCGATCAAAGCTTAGCGCCGCATCGAGAAAATGTTAATATAGTTGGTTGGTCTAGTTTTCTTGTGTGACTTGAAAAATGGGAAAGACAAAAAGACCTGGAGACACAAAGCCAAGGTGAACACCTAGAGACACCTTGAATACCAGCATAGTTAGTAGAGGAGACAGCGATTTGCAGGCGGCTGAAACAGCACGGCAATAGCGAGCTAAGATCGTGGTGTTAGTTTCAAGTGATTCAGAGTCACCGTCAGACTTTACGTTTCCATCTAAGCTTTCTTGGAAACAAATATTTTCTCGGCTGGCTCCTATCAATTCTTCATGTTCAGATGTGGGCCACTCGGCACTCTGTCTGAAAGTGAAAATACGAACCCTTGTCGGGTTTTACGAGGACTCCTATTTGGCTTTGTAGTCATATGCATTGTTTGGCCTTGTTTTGCTTTTCTTTTTTCTTTGTTTTCCAAGCTAAGGGCATCCTGCTTGCTCTTTTGAAGGCATAAGGCCAACAACCGATGGAATTATGGAATCATGTGTGGAAATACGTTTCTCAATAAATGTAAACATTGGTATATGAAATAAATTTAATATTATATCTTCACACCGTCGTTACGGGCGAGTGAGTACTTGTCGTGTGTTTATATTGATCTGCTGTCAATCAAACGGAACCTTTTACTTCCGGTCAAAAACTTCCTTTTGGTATTTCTCCGTCAACATTAATTTTTATTCAACAGAGTTTTTGGTATATGAGACACTACTACTAAAACTACATTTCTGTGCGAAAAAATGTTTTCCCATCTTTTTCGCTTTGAAGGTATCCGGTAACCTTAAAAAAATACTATTGATTTTGAGGATCAGTGTTATCTTCCCCCAGAGTTAAAAACTGCAAGTGTTTTTTTGTGGTCCAATATTTCACTGGCAACCAATCGGCTATCTTAGAGCCAATATTCTTTCTTTGACATATGCTGCCATTTTACCTCTACTTTGCATTAAGCATCCAAACATTCTACCCAAACTGACCGAGGCCCAAGTTTAGCCTCAAAGGAGGCTCTTGTTTGTATATTTCTGATTTACCTGACAGAATGGATATAGATATTTACCCCATGCCATAAAAAATACAGTGAGTCAGAAGTCTGGAAAGCTGTTGCACATTTGGCGGTATCCCACAGGTTGTATCAAATGTTTTTTTCACCACCATGTGCTTTACAGTATTGTGCAAAAGTCTTGCAAACACCTTTCGCCGAATTTCGGGGCTTTACGGCGAAAATGAACGAAAATTTTAACAAACCGAAATTTCGGCGATATTTTGACGAAAATTCGTTAAGTCCTTTGTTTAATCTGTGCGACATTTCGCAGTGCTCTGCGACAGGTTGGCACGAAAATTCGCTGCACTCTACGAAATATCGTGCTAAATTTCGTTTGATACTCTGCGAATATTCGCACGAAACTTCGCTCCTTCGAAATTTCGATCCTTCGAAATTTCGATCCTTGCCCGTCAAAGATCAAGTTACCTTTTCCGGCTCACTCGGTCAATTCGACCAACCTGAGTGTAAACTTTATTCGGACTTTGACTAACTGAACTTTACGGCTCACTTTCGAACGGTACAGGAGGATAACTGTAGAGTTTACTTCAGTTCAGTCAGTATAATCAGGCTAAGAATGGCTCCGCTAAGAATAGAAATCTGATGCTTTGAACCCGGTTTGAATCGAAGGCCGGAAGGGGCAGGTTTAAAGTACAGGTCACAATTCACAGGTCAGGTCACAGATCAGTCACTTCTTGTTTACCTGTGAACCCTAGCTCTAGGTGAGTGAGAACCCGTCATTTACCTGTGAACTCGTCCGATGGTTAGGGTTAGGTTTGTGGTTAGGGTTAGGATTTGTCTTAGAATTAACAACCTGACCTGTGAATTGTGACCTGTACTTTAAACCTGCTGGCCGGAAGGGTAATAAACGAAAGGAATGCATTACTATAAATCGCGCGCACGTCCCAACTTCGGAAGTGTTCAATGTTGTAAACGTTATCCGTATATCCACATTAATATTCAGATCCTTCAGCTCAGCCTTCCAGATCTTTGTAAAAGTCATTGCATAAAGTTTTCAAGTAAATTCGGACCATGCAGTTATCGAAATATCGCGAGCCGTAAAATAAACAAAACAACGGCTGCTCTCTTAGTTCCCAGACCGGCGGTGCGTGGCTCGCTTTAAAGCTTGACTCACTCGCTGAGCGCAAAGCATAACACCAAATAAACTTTTGCTTCAGTGTAGTTTCACATTTAAGGAGGATCCTTGTCTTGTTACTAGTATTAAAAGGTTTCGGCAGAAATCATTGTAAATGTTTTGCGTATTAAAATCTAAAATCTCAACTCTTCTGAATTTCCACGTGCAATCAGTCAGGCGTGAACGTGTCAGTCTGATATTTTACTGAACATCAACAGAGTTTTGAAGCAACGTTTGTCATATTGAAAGACGTGCAAAAACTTCTATACTCTTACCAGAAAACTTCTACTGGGAAAGTGCAATTCCTTTTGAATTAAAAGAGCTTTAAATGCATCGGGTTCGCGTAAATGGAAATTAATTACGCCCCCGCGGTATTTGTGTCAGAAATGAGACACGCGTCTGGCTGACAGTTCACGATTGACAGGGACTTTTATTATATAAGAATCTTGACTTTTTGACGCCTCTGCCATGCAGGGTATTTACCAAAACCATCTTACTGTACGTTTGTAAAACTGTTTGTCATGAATTCGAATTTGTCACGCGTTAATCCTGGTGAAAGAAAGGCTAAAATACAAAACTGTGCAGTTGACACGTACGCTTGCCGATATTTCGGATCACGATATTTCGATAACCTGGTCCGAATTTTCGTTTGACAATAAACGAAATATCGTCGAAATGTCGCTTGCATGTTGGCGATATTTCGTCTTGGCATTAAAATTTTCGCATATCTGATCGATTTTTCGTTGAAATGTCGAACGAAAAGTTGCCCGAAAACATTCGTAGGAACAAAGAGCGAAATTCGTCGAAATACGTTTGCATGACTTTTGCACAATACTGTATGTGCATTCATCACAATATTTTGGAAGGAAAACTGGAATCTGTGATGCAGCACATGTGCCAGGTGAGGTCACAGTTCTTTATTTAGAGTGGCATGGGATAAACCTGGGGGGGTGGGGGGGTACTCCCTAAAATTAGGATGGGGGTGTGCCACTGAGCCCTTGAAACCCTTACCCTATTCCAGACCAAGAAATGTATTTTTGCGACCCTGTTCCAGACAATATGGCAAAAAAGTTACCTTGTTCTAGCTGACTAGAAACAACAAAAACATACCCTGTTCCAGGCAAAATGGCAAAAAGATAACCTGTTCCAGACCAGCACCTGATATGATACGCGCGAGACATTGTGCTCCACTCGCCGCTCGAATCATAAACAGATAAATGGACTCTGTGTTTGCAGCGGCAAGGAAACGTCAATAACTAGGCCCTGTTCCAGACCAAAACTGATTTATATACCCTGTTCCAGACTAAGAATTGTCAAAAACCATACCCTGTCGAGCAGCACATACCTGTATAGCCTATAAATGGGAGTACCCCCCTCGCCCCCTGGAATAAAATAGTTAATATACAATGTTTTCTTGTGGTATTTCATGAATATTCCACTCGTGACAATTTTCTTTGTATATGTATACACATGCCTAAAGGCTTGTGTATACTGAAAGAAAAAGTTACTAGCATTTCGCGATTAGTATGTAATATAGTCTGTGTGTCTGTAAGAAGCTAAAAATATTCAACACAAAGTTGGTAATCACTTGATTTTTTTGTATTCAAAGTGAAAACAACAATATACTGTAGATGATAATTATTGATCACTAATTTCTTAGTCTAATTTGTCCACAAACCCATATACATTGTAGCTACTGTGCTGTAAGGGGATACCTGAATACCATAATTTTATCTTTCAAACACAGGTTAGTCTCCTCCGCAGGCAACTCCTAAATAATAAGAAATTTGCCTAAATTATGGGAGTTGCCTGAGGAGGCACTTTCAGCCATCCGATCAGCCTTGCAGTCTTCATAATACAAGTCGACCTTCAAAATGTCCCAATCTACACAAAATAATCTTATTAAAAAAATTGTAGGAGGTGATGCTCTTCAAGCAGGCAATTCCATTTATCTGCATATATACCACAGTGGTGAATCTGAAGGTGGTGACTATTGTCAATTTCTTGGCAAAGTCCGTACTTCCTCTAATTGAAGAAAACAATGCATGCACTTTTCCTGAAACAAATAGAAGAATGGTACAATAATGTTGTTTGTTGAAAGAAAAAGAAGAAAGCAACCTCAAATATGACATGACTACTGGACTGGTAGAGGGTTCAATTTAAACTACCACAATGTAAAAGGTGGACAATGTGGGGAAAGGGGGGTGGCTATATTAAAAATTCCCATAAAGGATATTTCTAGTATTAGGACAACATAAAAATGGACAGATTGTGCTAAAACAAGTTGCCTTATTTAGCTTACCTTATTTTTACATTTATGCTTCTGTCTTTTGATACATTTGGCAAAACTTTATACAAGCACGTTCCTTGGGACTGCACTTGGCTTTGTTATTATGGGTTCTTGGTTAGTAAAAAGAAAAAGTAAACACTGACGATGTCCAGTGACTGATGCTCACAGCTGTTTACTTTGCCTGCAACAATGGAACCGTAAGCACTCTGGAACCGTAAGTCTGAACTATGTTGTTAATCTTCTATCAACACTCTATTGATAACGAAGAGTTCATTTCCGTGTTTTGCATACATATAAACAAATGACAAAGGCGAGTAGAAGGACGATTTTGTACTTCGCATTTGATCGATCGGCAAGCCGAGGGAATCGCGCGCGAGGCGAAAACAATAGAAGCCTCGGTTTCATGAAAATCAAAACAAAAACAGAGGCGCGCAAAGTGTAATGGTCCATCCTGGGTCTTTAAATAAACGGAAATAATGCCTAGTTTAAGAAAGCCAAGACTTATTCATTAATCAAACACCACAAAGGTAAAACTTGGAAGAGAACTTGATGCAGGACATTATTGAGCATGTTCTAGGATTTTAAAACTGATGCATAAACACTTATGTGCATTTCATATGAGATTATAGAACACAAACAGTTTGATTCTTGATCAAATACACATCTAACTACATACAGCATACAGCAATAGAAAATCAGTAGCAGCAATAACTTTATTTGCTCGCTGAGGAGAATATTATAATGGTGTGTACTAACCAATCGCTACAAAGTATTTGCGTTGACTTGACTTTGGTTTGAACACTTACAAGCTACTAACTATTGGAATTAGTAGCACGGATACAACAGAGGAACGGCAAGGTATTCTTTGAGTTTATTCACTGATATACTAGGCTCGGTTTCAGCCGTTGGGGTGTCGTTTCTCCAAAGCCTCCTCCCACTAACGGCTGGGCGCGCGGTCAACACACCATGTCCGTGACGTCAGCTGATTAAAATTCAACATTATTCAATTTGCGTGTTTTGACAAGAAAAGCTGTTTACCCTTTCACGACTGTAGCATAGGCTCTAAATTTTCAAAACACACTGGAACTCTAAACTAAAACTCCAAGTGTGAAATGAATTCTCAAGAACAAATGCCAATGATTTAAAATTATTGAGAAACTAGGCTGCATTATTTGTTACTCTGTAATATTAGTGCAGCTCAAGACACCTCGTTGACAGAAATTAAAACATAGCCGAAATACGGGATAAAGTTCAGATGATTATTTCGGAACTATTCTGAGCTAGAGTCGAGTATTCCTGCTCAGTACTTGTGCAGAGTATGTTTTGGAGACCTTAAAAAATGCACAAACTTAGTACATAGTCATAGGACTTAAAGAATTGTAAAACTCGTTTGATGCAGCGATTTTCAAGAGAATTGTGATCGCGGAGTTAAACACGTAAATGTGGCCTCAGTCAGACGTGATTTCCTCTCTTATAACTCTTTTAATATGGAGTCGTCCGTCTTTTCTTCTCCGATAAAGGCAGCACTAATTTTCTTTGGAAGTATAATGGCTACCTGGTCTTGCATAGGCAAAGAAATGACAACATTACGGGTTTCGTGTCCTTCGAGCTTGGTACAAGTGACTGTTTTCCAAGTGACTTTCCAAACCCGGTGCGTACTGACAGTGTCTTCACCCAAAACTAACTCTCTTAATGCTTCCTTGTGTAAATCCTTGAATTATTCAAAAGCAAACTTTTCCGAAGCAAATTTAAACGCATTTTGGAACAGCAATCCAAATCTTCTGGTCCAGCTTTGAAAAGTTTACAATATAAATTTTGTAAATACATTCAGCGGCAAGATTTTAGTGGCAAGTTTTTGATTAGCTAAAAACTGACAATGTCTCAGCTCGCGTGCCCAGCTGTGAGTGGGGAGAGGATCACGGGCTCACCGAAACCCCCACGGCTGGAAACTGAGCCTACTGATATACACGCAACTAGAAAACTGAACCACAAATATTGCTTTGAACAGCCAGAGTCATCCGCTAAGCCACCGGCTATTTACTCAGAAAAGCAAGAATGCAGAGTACTCTCCAAACTCACTGCAGTTGCTTGTGTTTCCCTAACTGGAAGATCAAAGAATTATTGGCAAATGATCTTCTTACCTTCGTTTTAGGAAGGAAGATGACCATATTCTCTGCGGTGCTTTGCTGGTGCCATCTCTGATTCACTCAGCCGTTGGATGTCACACAAAAACTGTCAGCAAATTTTGGTTCAATATTTAAAAGAATGCCCTAAATAAGTTCTTAAGATGAGTATTCATCGTATGTGCGTATATAGTAACTATCAGCAGTAATAACAATGATGCAAGCAGATTCTTTACATGTATACATTGCCAGTCCCAGAACTGAATTTTGTGGTCCACGAAAATACTTGTTTCGTGCAAAGCATCACAGGGCATGCTAAAGGGTCTTTAATAACACCCTAACCGTCGACAACGGGTGATCACTAACTTAGGGTTCTTTAGGGCTAATCACTTTAAACAACACAAAAACAATCATAATGTGTCTTACATTTTCTGTGAATTAATACAAACCATAACCCTACATTTAAAAACACCCTAACCATCAACAACGGGAGATCACTAGTTTTGGGGGCTAAATCACTAAACAACACAGAAAAATAATGATTCTGCATTTGATCCTGTGAACTACATGTACATGTAATCCAAATCCTTACCCAATGGCATTAAAAAAACCTCTAATATATTAAAATATGTTTATTCCATTTTAGAATCTTGAAATAAGAAACCAGGTTTAAAAAAATGAATTTAAACCTAACCCCAAACTACAAGTTAATACTTGTGAGAGAAAAAAATTAACCCAGTTCACAAAAAAATTAACTGGTTCGAAAATTTTGAACCAAATATAAATTTGAACCATAACATACATGTATATCTTTAAATCACTCCAGAACTCTTTTGTTTTCATCCCCCATTTGCTAAAGTGCAAGAGAAAGCATTTACACAACCATTCGCTCATCTTGAATTGCTTGGTACTTCATGTAGTAAACAACACAAGTTTTAGGTTCATAACTTTCAAACGAAAGCATAATGTTTTTCTGAAATCTCTAAATTTAACTGAGTTTGTGAGGCTGGAGGGCAAGCCATTTTTGATTGGCAAAGTGATGTGACCAGTTGTTTCAAAAGGCCTATTCATTGGCTTTATCAAAAACTCTTAATTCTAACCTTAATTGTATAATGGTAATAGCCCTCAGTGAATGAGAATACATCATAAATTATAACCTCTGCACAAAAGGTTGTAGTTGAATTCATGGAATACAAGACAAACGTAATGTCGATCAGCATGTTTTCTTATTAAAGCTACAAATGTATACAAAAACATTGTTATTAACCTGGAGCATTTGTACCCCTTTTCAGTCCCTGGATACATCTCACGATCTGTTGCTGGGTCCTATGACAACGAAGGCATTGCCATATTTGCCCTGCAGTTTACATATTTCCTGTGGGTAAGTGAAAGGATTACTTATAATTTAATGAATACTTATTTATTATTATTATTAAAGGAATGCCATCTGACATGCAGCTTTACTAATGAAAGCAGATGTCTTTTACTGAGTTTGTGTGTTTGGAATCATTAATTGTTAGGTACCTGTAACCCATGTTTTGTTACCTGATTTACTTTAGGTGAAGTCAGTCAAGACTGGTTCTGTTTTTTGGGCAATATGCACAAGTTTATCTTACTTCTACATGGTAAGTTGAAAAAAAATGACATACAATGTAATTTACTTGATCAGACTTTTACTGTGGTAAAATATATTGTAAAATGATTGTCATTTTTCTGTAGAGGATAACAGGTCTTCTACCCTGTCAAGGTTACTGGATACCTTCAAAAGTGAATTCCGCAAAAATGTGTTTACGTGGGCGCTCGGCAAACAAAATCTGGGAATCTATCAATGGAAAGGTTGATAACTGAAGAATGCCAGTAAAAGGTTATTTTATATGGAATTACTCTAGATTTAAAACTACAGTCACTTTAACCCGATGTTGAAGACGTTTATAAACGCGAATTACCAGTGCTGTTTTTTTTACTTACAAAGTAATTACACTTGTGTCAAGTTAAGCGTTCATTGATCTCCAAAAGCGTTGGTGCAATTTTTGATATCCATTTTCTATGCGAAATTATTGCAGTTTAAAGTCGAGTCATTGATTATTTTTGCCAAGCCATCAGGCTTGGACCGATATCTTTAAAACTAAAAACAAATCAGAAAAAGCGCACACACTTTTGGAGATTAGTTATTGTAGAATCACTGGATGAAATTTCAAAAATTTCTGGATAAATTCTTATATGCAATCAATTCACTTGAAGACTGCAGAAACGTTGAAAAATTGTAGCCAAGAAATTGGCATTATCACATACATACTGAGATTTACGAATGGAATCACTCATGCGAAAACCCACTTCACAATTTTCCTTAGCCAATCAGAATCGCGAAACGAATTTTTCACACGTGCGAAAAGCCTTTCGTCCAATCAGAAAACACCTGCCAAAACATATCGGGATTTTCAAACTGGATTTGAGATCAGAGGTGCCACTTTCATTCACTACGAAAGTTGGAGGTTTTGACTTTTTATTTAAATAATGTAATATTGACTTGTAAACAGCCAACTAACGATGTTAAAACTTCCAAGTCAATTGAGGAGTATATTATCGACCAAGAAAACAAAATCACAAGAGCAAAAACTTAAAGAAACAGCCGTAAAGTTACTCAAAGAGACAAAGAAGAAGCGAAACTCAACAGATATTGAGATAATCTATGTGAAATCATTCTTAGTGTCAAAAGAAAATATGGCGAAGATTACGAGCTTTCAATCCTTCGTGGAGTGATTTCAACTTCCATAGACCATCGACATTTGAAAAATCGTAAATATTATGTGAGTAGAGAAAACCTACAAGCCGTGGAGATGTCTGGAAACCGTTGTAGCAAACAACTTGGACATAAGCAGGTATACTAATCTATTGACGATGTAAACTTGTAAACTTTATTAGTTGAATCAAAGACAGTTTCATATTGATGTTGAAAACTATTTCAAGGCTGATGTCAGTTTAGAAAGTAAGATTTTCTTTCCATTTTGATTGTATCGAGCACAAATTTTAGTCTACATTGAGTCGGATACAAAATGGAAAACAAAAAATTGAAAGCTACAAATCTACGTGTTCAATGACAAGACCTAAATAAAACCTGTTTGATACTGGAGAAAAATCTCAGTATGTATGTAATAAACAAATTACAAGATGGAAAGTGCTTTTGTATGGTATTTACACACTTGTTTGTTTTCACAAAACTCACTCGCTTGTACCTCGCTCGTTCGTTTTGTTAAATTAACAAACTCGTGCGTAAATACCATATGCCAGCACTTCCCATTAAGTAATCTCTATTTAGCAGTTCAGCAACTGATATCACACCTACTTAGAGCGGCTTTCCGGACGCCCATTCTCCAATCAGAAACAACCTCCTGGAGTCTCCCAAAATTCTGTGGGGAAAACTAAAGGTAGAGTTTCAATATGTAAATATAATAGGCCCTTTGCAGGAACTGGTCATGTGACCTTTTTAGCCTGTCAATCAAAAATAATTTGGCGCTAGAACAACATGAATGCCAGAAATGGAAAGAGCAAGCCAAAATTAGTAAAAAGCCCAAGTTTTAGGTTGATATCTTTAAAACTGAAGGAATGGCAAATTTTTGAAAACTCTATAATTTCGCTTAATTTAACAGAGTTTGTGAGGCTTTTTTTTTTGCTGACTGGCAAGCCTCACCAGTACACCTAGACGTTTGATATACAGAAATTTTCCACAAGGAAGAGACTTCCCACCAATGTTGATTTCCGATCAAAGGTATGCGCCGTATCTATAGCCAGCATGTTTGACTTGAAAAAAAAAAAGAAGAAAAAGGTGAACTGTCAGACTTTACATTTACATCTAAGCTTTCTTGGAAACAAATATTCTCTCGGCTGGCTCCTATCAATTCTTTATGTTCAGATGTGGATTACTCGGTACGTAAGTGAAAATACGAACCCTTGTCAGGTTTTGCGAGGACTTCTATTTGGTTCGTAGTCGTATGCGTTGTTTGGCCTTGTTTTGCTTTTCATTTTTCTTTGTTTTCCAAGCTAAGGGCATCCTGCATGCATTCGTGTGGAAAAACTTTTCTCAACAAAGCTTTCCCCACACTTTCGATATGGGCCAGTGAGCACTTGTCATGTGTTAATTGATCTGCTGTCAATCAAACAGAACCTTTTACTTCCCGTTAAAAACCTCCTTTTGGTATTTCTCCATCAATATTTATTTTTTTGAACGGAATTTTTAGTATATCAAACACTGCTACTAAAACTACATTTCTTCGTTTTGAAGGTATCTAGTAACTTAAAATGGTACAAATTGATTATTGTTTCTTCATTTTAAATGACAAAACAATCTAACATAATCAGAACCTTATGCTGTTCTTTTATAATTATCTGTCTTTGTTCAAGATTGATAAGTTGATTGCAGTGTTCATGATTTTGTACTATTAACCAACTCTATTTATCCTATGATCCACCCTTGTATAATAATTATTATTAACAGAAGGCAAAATAATCTTATCATCAAACTCATTAATAATTCATGAAGGAAAAACAAAGGAAATTGATGTGCAAGAAGTGATCTGTAAGTCTGATACAGATTTCGTGCTGATTTGCATAAACTGTTGCTTCAATTTTCTTGGCTAAAATAGGTTGTATCACCAAAATAACTGAAAAACACAACTCTATACACCTAGACAGTTGATAAGCCATTATACAGAATTTGTGTCCATTCGTAACATTCGTTATTTAACTCTCGCTCCAGCTTGAGTTTGTAAATCCCATAAAGCACAGCTACTCATTCTATTACTTATTGATTACTTGTCTGTATCTATTACTTATTGATTACTTGTCTGTATCTATTACTTATTGATTACTTGTCTGTATCTATTACTTATTGATTACTTGTCTGTATCTATTACTTATTGATTACTTGTCTGTATCTATTACTTATTGATTACTTGTCTGTATCTATTACTTATTGATTACTTGTCTTCATGTACCAGGTATCAGCGTGGGGTGGTTATGTGTTCATTATCAACTTGATTCCTCTGCACGTGTTCTTTCTTCTAATGATGGGGAGATTCAGCCTGCGAATATATGTTGGTGAGTATTGCAACCTCGGGTCACAGTTCTTCATCACATTACAGTAAACAGCCTCCATTTACAATCTGGAATGAACATTTACAATCTGGAGTTTGAATAGTTTCTCAATCTGTAGACACGTTCTCGGGTTAGAGAAAGTATCTCAAACCCAAGAAAGTTTCTAGTGCTTAGCCAATCAGATCGTTGGAGTTGCTGAAGCATGAAATCTGCAGAAACTTTCTACGTTCTCAGAAAGTTTCTGACCTCAGCGAACTTATTGCCGATATAAAGACAATTGTCTGTAGAACCAGAAAAAATATTTCTGTTAGCCAGTAATATTTACTGACTTAATTGATCTCTTTTACTGCTCGTGGGCGAATCTTAAAATAAAGATTAACCCCATACTCAGGTTAATAAAGATGAAGTGACAGTTCATTAAGCGCGTGAATATTGCTTTTCACTTAACCACTGAAAAACACTGATTATTAAAACCGCCGAGAAAAGCACAACTGATACTGAAACATATTCTATCCACGAATTATTGCGAGGTGCTAGATTCAGAAACAAACAAAACATTGACATACTCGGGAACGTAATTAAATGTTTTGATTAACTTACCGTAATTGCGGTCTTGCAACTTGATGTGGTTTCAGCTGAATATATGGCTTTCAATCATGACAGTGGGGGAATCAACTCCCCAAGTCAACTGGCTCTTTGGTATTACAAGGCCCTCGTACTACGATGATTTGTGAAAGCCCGGCGCGACTATTATGATTCTTCCCGCGGGACTGGCAATTGAAATAAAACTTGTGCATATTAATGTGCAAAACCGAAAAATAAAACACGAAAGAACACAGGAGTTAAGCTTTAAATTTATTTGTTGTTAAATGAAATTGTATCACTTCTTTTCATAAATGGAAACAACATTATTAACATAACAGACGAGAGAAAGTCAACTGCAGGAAACCGAATCCCATGCTATATATTTCGGCTGCAATTTATAATTACGTTGTCTACTATGATCTCAAATTACAGCTGAAGCATGAAATCTGCAGAAACTTTTCTACGTTCTCAGAAAGTTTCTGACATTAGCAAACTTATCGCTGATATTAAGAACATTGTCTGTAGAACCAGAAATAATCTTTAAGTTAGCCAGTAATATTGAATATAACTTTCAGTTTTCAATCCGATGACAAAAGGGAAATCAATCCCCCAAGTCAACTATGCGATGATGTTAGTTGAGCCGCAACTATAATTTCTTTTTGTGTTGGCTGTGCAATCAAAATAAAACCGCTCTCGGGAACCCAGTGAATTTTCAGTGAAAATGATTGCCCTAGACAGAACATTCGCTTGGGTTTCCGAGGTTGAAATAAAACATGAAAGAACACAAGCTTTATTTGTTTTGTTGTTAAATAAAATTATTATTTTATGGATTTTATTTGGCATCGGATTCCCATCCATTCCCATACGAACACTGTATTTCGCGCCATGTTGCACCCGTTTCAAAATGTCGGAATTTACCGCGAGAGACAATTGTAATATGCTAATTTTGACCTTCAATGTTTTGGAAAACTTTCAATGTATTAAAGCACTCAATTTGCATTCAACAGGAATACCACATTCCCAGTAGAAGTTTTCTGGTAAGAGTATAGAAGTTTTTTGCACGTCTTTCATTACGAATTGGCTTCAAAAACCAGAAAGTTTCAGCGATTTGACAGACTCGTCAAAAGTCAAGACTGTCACGTTCACGCCTGACTGATTGCACGTGAAAATTCACACTCCGAGAACTTCAGATTTTAATTTTTGAAAACATGCCAGGACCTCAAACAGTTGCAATAATTTCAGCCGAAACTTTTAACTACACCAGGATCTACTGAAAATGTGAAACTACAGAAGCTAAAGTTTGTTTACTGTTATGATTTGCGGTTAGCGGCAAACTTTAGCTAGTCCCGTGTCGGTCAGGGGACTAAACAAGCGACCGCTAATCGTTTTGTTATTATTTTGTGTCGCAAGTTGAGGCTTCCATATTCATGCTAGTTCTAATATTTTTAAGTATAGGTTTCTGGTATAGGTTTGCAGAAGCAATGGGAGGATGCATTATAAGCGAGCTGTGAAGCTGCAATTGCAATTTGCAAGGAGAGCATGAGGTTTCTTAGTATAGGCACGCATATGCGGGATCGATCGTCATCATATGTGAGTTGAAATTAAGCTCCGGTTTCGCCAAAGGTCAAACTTCTCTTTCTTTATGCTATAAAAAGACCTAAATTCCAATTCGGGCCTGGTTTATTCAATGGCCTTGTCTTGGGAAGGCCCCATAACGGCTCCCTTTACGTCAATAAGAACGAACCATTTGGCATACAATTACGGAACGGCTGCGAAGGATAATGTGGGGTCTTGCAGAACCAGCGATCGCCATATCAAAACTGTCAACCACAAACCTGCACTTTGTACCCTCCGTGCCCGCTAGCTCACGTGCTCACTTTTTTCACGTTTTCGCGCGCTTCTTGTGACCAAACCGTCAGCAGACTTGATAGGGTTAACCAATCACATGCATGCAGTAGTTCAATTTGACACTGGACGATGAACAGACGCTGGCTTCAAAAGCTGTTCGCTATGATAAATGGTTGAGGAATACTTTCTCTAGTGTTCGTATGGTTTTTTTTCCAAGAACAATTGCGTTTATTCTTGTATCTTTAATCTTACGATTGAATCCCGAGGCTATTGATGATGGGGGATATATAAAATAAATTCGACAGAATCAACGGCGACAAGTTGTGGACGCTATCTCGCACGATTTGGTCTGCATGGCGCTGGGAAGAATGTCCTCTTGTGCTTAATTTAAAGAAGTCTGGAATAAGCCAAAACATGCAAAAAAATGTTTTGTTCAATAGAAAGGAAATACGCATACGTTTGGTCAGCTTTTCGGTGTAGATTGCTGAAACTATTTGAGAACCACGCATAGACAACGTTATTATAATTTCCCACCGGAATAAGCATGGGATTCGGTTTCATCATCATTGCTCGACTCAGTTTTAATCAACCAAGTAATAATTTTATTTAACAACAAAACAAATAATTCTTTCGTGTCTTATTTCAACCTCGGAAAACCAAGCGAATGTTCTGTCTAGGGCAATCAAGGGCAATCATTTTCCCTGGGTTCCCGAGAGCGGTTTTATTTCGATTGCACAGCCAACACGAAAATAAATGATAATTGCGGCTTTACTAACATCATCGCATAGTTGACTTGGGGGATTGATTTCCCTTTTGTCATCGGATTGAAAATTGAAAGTTATATTCAATATTACTGGCTAACTTAAAGATTATTTCTGGTTCTACAGACAATTTTCTTAATATCAGCGATAAGTTCGCTAATGTCAGAAACTTTCTGAGAACGGAGAAAAGTTTCTGCAGATTTCATGCTTCAGCTGTAATTTGAGATCGTAGTAGACAACGTAATTATAAATTGCCGCCGAAATATATAGCATGGGATTCGGTTTCCTGCAGTTGACTTTCTCTCGTCTGTTATGTTAATAATGTTGTTTCCATTTATGAAAAGAAGTGATACAATTTCATTTAACAACAAATAAATTTAAAGCTTAACTCTTGTGTTCTTTTGTGTTTTATTTTTCGGTTTTGCACATTAATATGCGCGAGTTTTATTTCAATTGCCAGTCCCGCGGGAAGAATCATAATAGTCGCACCGGGCTTTCACAAATCATCGTAGTACGAGGGCCTTGTAATACCAAAGAGCCAGTTGACTTGGGGAGTTGATTCCCCCACTGTCATGATTGAAAGCCATATATTCAGCTGAAACCACATCAAGTTGCAAGACCGCAATTACGGTAATCAAAACATTTAATTACGTTCCCGAGTATGTCAATGTTTTGTTTGTTTCTGAGCTGAATCTAGCACCTCGCAATAATTCGTGGCTAGAATGTGTTTCAGTATCAGTTGTGCTTTTCTCAGCGGTTTTAATAATCAGTGTTTTTCAGTGGTTAAGTGAAAAGCAATATCCATGCGCGCTTAATGAACTGCCACTTCATCTTTATTAACCTGAGTATGGGGTTAATCTTTATTTTAAGATTCGCCCACGAGCAGTAAAAGAGATCAATTAAGTCAGTAAATATTACTGGCTAACAGAAATATTTTGTCTTTATATCGGCGATAAGTTCGCTGAGGTCAGAAACTTTCTGAGAACGTAGAAAGTTTCTGCAGATTTCATGCTTCAGCAACTCCAACGATCTGATTGGCTAAGCACTAGAAACTTTCTTGGGTTTGAGATACTTTCTCTAACCCGAGAACGTGTCTACAGATTGAGAAACTATTCAAACTCCAGATTGTAAATGTTCATTCCAGATTGTAAATGGAGGCTGTTAGTAGCTACAGTACAGTGCCACTTGCAATTATTGAAGCATCGGACGCTGTCAAACTGCATGCAATGGCTGCAGTATGACTGAGGTTTTACTGCAGTAAAGCCACTGCTAATTATCTTACTGTGGTCGAAAGCCGTGTCCACTTTAGAATGTTTTATTTTCACTTCATCCAGGACTCAAACGGCGGGTCGAAATGCAGTTGTCAACTAAAACTGTATATATATATATATATTATTTTTTTCCACAGCTTACTCAACGTTCTTCATTATCGGTCTTATTCTGTCCATGCAAATTCCCTTTGTTGGATTCCAGCCAATCAGAACAAGTGAGCACATGGCTGCAGCTGGTAAGTCAGAAATGCCTAAATATTGACACGTAAATGCTATAAATTCAACTCCTGACACCTTGCTATTACAGAAGATTGACTGGAAACAACTCCTGTTATTATGGACTTACAGCCACTTTGCTTGGTCACAACATGACAATTCTATTGTTTTTACTCCCGGTAAAGTGGACACCCAGAACATTTTAACTTTTATGTGGGCCCTTCTTTTATCAATGACAACTTCAAAGACTTCAGAGATGTCCCATTCATAAACAAGTTATTTAATTTTGACTTTGACTACTGTGCCATTCTCTGCTTCCTCATTGCTTTTCCTTTTCATGTCCATTATATATAATGAGAGTTGACTGTATGTAGTAATATTGACACTAAATAAGCAACATACATGCACACTGTACAGTATGTGTCAGTCATATAATAAAATTATTATGTAATCGGATAGACTTTTGGTTCAATTAATTCATAAACAATATAGTTTACCTACATTTATATCTTTTTCAGCTCATGCTTACAATTGTTTTCAGCACATGTTCAGTGTTCACCATCACTATCCATGCATAACGGTCCATAACTATAATAATAATAATAAAAATTTATTGACTTATATTGCGCAAGTTTCATGTGTATATATATGATCACTTGCGCATTACATGAGATGTAAATAACTTATAATTTTTATATAGCTTAGCCTAAATAATATAATGTTAAAAATCCATACTAATGTTAATACTAATTTTACGGAAGCTAAACCTATACAATAGAATACTAAATGTTTAAGAACTAATAAAATACTAAAAATTAGTAAAAACTATACATTCTAATATTTAAAAAAAATATGTTAAAATAAATTACAGTTAAATGCTTTCCTAAAAAGATAAGTCTTAATTGAACATTTAAAAGAATCGAGAGACTGTTCATTTTGTATAGAGTTCGGTAGATCGTTCCACAGTTTAGGAGCAGCTGATACAAAGGCTCTATTGCCAAGTGTAGGCTTAGTTATCACATAAGGTGGTTCTAGTATCAATTCAGTATTAGAACAAAGACAATATCTAGACTTACTCTTAATCTTAATTAGATCATTAATATATATACATGTAGGTGACAGACCATGCAATGCCTTAAAAGTAATAAGTAATAATTTAAAGATAATTCTAAATTTAACTGGAAGCCAATGCAGCTGATATAACACAGGTGTTATTTGGTTGAATCTTGGTATATTACAAATAAGACGAGCAGCAGTATTTTGTACTCTCTGTAACTTAATTAGTTGTGTCTGCAGTAATCTGTATAAAAGGCTATTACAGTAATCGATACGGCTTGTGACAAAGGCATGTACTAAAAGCTTGGTAGATTCAGTGGACAAATGCTTCCTTATGCGTCTAATGTTGTGTAAATGGAAAAATTAAGAATTGCATATCTTATTAATATTGGTGTTCATGGACAACTTAGAGTCGAACCAAGAACCTAAATTTCTGGCAACTGGAACGGGGGCAATATTACAATTTCCGACAGTTATATGTTCAATGTTTACTTTAGCTAATTGTTGCCTAGTGCCTATAATCAAAAATTCAGTCTTGTCATCGTTCAGCATTAGCTGGTCGGCAAGCATCCATTGGCGAATGTCCTTTATGCAGTTTTCTATGACAGAAATAGCGTTCTCCTGATTAGCAGCTGAGTCTGGCTTGAAAGAAAAGTAAATCTGCAAATCATCGGTGTAGCAGTGGACATTAGGGAGATGCGCATTCGTAATATCAAATAGTTTCGATGCATAAATAACAAAGAGAAGAGGTCCAAGGCAAGAAATTTGAGGAACACCCCACTTCAGTTCAAAACTATCTGAGGGGGTACCATTAATTGAAACACGCTGCGTTCTGTTCATCAAATATGACGAAAACCAGTCAAGTACTTTACCAGATACACCAACCTTAGATTTGAGAGTGTCGAGTAGGATACTATGATCAACGGTGTCGAAGGCTGCACTTAAATCCAAAAGCACAAGGAGGGTTACTTGCTGCCGGTTCATATTCATCAATATATCATTCTTAACCTTTAGTAGCGCTGTCTCTGTACTGTGATGTTTCCTGTAAGAAGATTGTAAGGCAGGGTACAGGCCATTTACAGTCATGTGGCAGTGTAGTTGCTCACAGACGGTTATTTCCGTTAATTTAGAAACACAAGGGAGATTGCTAACAGGACGGTAGTTCTTAAACACAAGGTCAAGTCCATATTTCTTAAAGTGCCACTACGACGAAATTTGACCATTTCTTTTGCCACTTTTTTGTATTCCATAAGAACAAACAGTGGCAGAAATATCCAAATCAGTGAAAAAAGTTTGCAAAGGGGCCAATTAGACCACACATTTTAAAGAGAGTTTACCGTCAAAATCACGTCCGCCATTACGCGAATCCGTTACCGTGGGCGAGGAATGCCTAGCCATTTTTTAGCGTATGTGACGTCATACACTTAAAGCATCGTTCTCAAGTTGCTTCGAACCCATACATTTCTTCTTACAGTCAAGCCCAAAACTTTTTCACGCACGGAAACGATATTGCTGAAGCAACTCAGCAATTGCTGATAGTCAACAGCAATTGCTGTTTTTCACAGCAAACAGCAATATCGTTTTGCCGGCAATCAAAATATCGTTTTCTCAAAAACGATATATCGCTTTCTCAAAAACGATATATCGCTTTTGTAAGTAAAACGGCAATTGCTGATTTACAGCAATATCCGATTTTGCTGTTCTTTCCAATTAGTTCGTACATTTGCTGATTCGAGTTATTTCTGTTGTGATGTGTAACAAAAATCATGCTACTGCCCATATTCAGGGTGTCTTGAAAACAGAGATGTCCTGCAAGAACTTCTTGCACCGCAAGAACACGCAAGAAGTTGATAACCCGCTTTTTGCGGCTCAGCCGCAAGAACACGCAAAAAGTAAAAAAGTGGATAATTCGCTCTTTGCAGCTCAACCGCAAGAACACTCACCAAGTTAAATAATGCAAAAAGTGCCGCTGCGCTGGTTCGTGGTTTGTTTACAATTAAAAGTGTGTACGGCAAATTTATTTAGAAAGACTTTCGCGCGCGGTAATATTTTTGATTAACTTATTTTCAAATACATTTAAATGTTTTTAACAATTTGCTTTCGTTTATGGTAGTGATATTGTTTATTTTGGTTTGCCAAGTTTCCTTGGTTTTGCATTTTGATTTGCACGTTTACCGATTATTGTTGAGTCAATCGCAATATGCAAATTATCACTTCTTGTTGACCTTCAAAGTTTTGGGAAGACTATTCAATGATTAAAGCGCATTTAATTCAAAAGGAGGAAAAGGATTCCACTAACCCAGTAGAAGTTTTCTGGTAAGAGTATAGTTTTGCATGACTTGGCTTCAAAACTCTATTCACATTCTCAGAAAGTGCAGCGATCAAAAATCAGACCGACACGTTCACGCCTGACTGATTGCATGTGGAAAAATTCACTCCAACTTCAGATTTTAATTTCGAAAATATTTCTTTCACCAGGATTAACGCGTGACAAATTTGAATTCATGACAAACAGTTTTACAAATGGTACAGTAAGATGGTTTTGGTAAATACCCTGCGTGCTAGAGGCGTCAAAGGGTCAAGATTCTTATATAATAAAAGTTCCCGTCAATCGTGAACTGTCAGCCAGACGTGTGTCTCATTTCTGACACAAATACCGTGGGGGCGCAATTAATTTCCATTTACGCGAACTGACTGTCAGATCTGATCCGATGCATTAAAGCTCTTTTAATTCAAAAGGAATTGCACTTTCCCAGTAGAAGTTTTCTGGTAAGAGTATAGAAGTTTTTGGACGTCTTTCAATATGACAAACGTTGCTACAAAACTCTGTTGACTGACATGTTCACGCCTGACTCAGATTGCACGTGGAAATTCAGACTCCAAGAATATTAATACGCAACCATTTACAATGATTTCTGCCGAAACCTTTTAATACTAGTAATAAGACAAGGATCTGCCGTAAATGTGATTCAAACAACACTGAAGCAAAAGTTTATTTGGTGTTATGCTTTGCGCTCAGCGAGTGAGTCAAGCTTTAAAGTGGGCCACGCACCGCCGGTCTGCATGGGAACTAAGCGAGCAGCCGTTGTTTTGTTTATTTTACGGCTCACGATATTTCGATAACTGCATGGTCCGAATTTACTTGAAAACTTTATGCGATGACTTTTACAAAGATCTGGAAGGCTGACGGATCTGAATATTATTGTGGATATACGGATAACGTTTACAAAATTGAACACTTCCGTAGTTGGGATACATGTGCGATTTATAGTAACACATTCCTTTCGTTTAATTATTACCCTTCCGTTCTTCGATGTCTGTACATTCTAAACAGCAGCAATTGCTGTTTCAATATCGTTTTTTTTTGGAAACAGCAATATCGTTTTTGGGAAACAGCAATATCGTTTTTGAGAAACAGCAATATCGTTTTTGAGAAACAGCAATATCGCTAAATGTTAACCACAGCAATTGCTGTTTTTACAGCAATTGCTGAGCAGCAATATCGTGAAAAAGTTTTGGGCTTGACTGTATATTGTCTACAAACTCACACTGCGAATTTTGCTGTGGTTTAGTAAATAACAACCTAAAATCTGCATCAGATTCTTCAGAACATAGTAATGTGTCTTTCTGTTTAAATTTATTGTCGGATGTTGATGATTTAGGGGGAAATAGAGCCGCTGGCGACCGAGTTGAAAGCTGGACGAATGAATAGTCGCTAAAATCGCTTGGGAAGTGGCCTGCTAGTAAGTAGTGCTAGCTAGCAGAGGTTTCTTATTTTTTGGGGGTATTTTTTTCCCAGGGTATTTTCCCTGGTTCGGCTTTCAGGTTGTGCTGTTACTGGATCCGGGCTACAGGGAGAATTCAGCTGAGAAATCACTAAGGTAATGATCAGCAGTTTATAAGTCCTTAAAGTTTGTTCATTGTTTATAGTGAAACCGGCGGATTGCTAGTTCGTAAATAAGAGAGATCGAGAATTATCTGTGTCCCGGCAATAGATTTTCCGCCGAATCTACATTCTAAAATACAATGTAATTGCTATAAAATTAAATTGCTCTCTTGTCTAACATCGGAAATCGTGAATGATAAGAATTTACTAGAGACTAAAAATATATATTGAAACTGACTGATCTGCAGCTTTTACAGTGGCTATCACAGAACCAAACTTCGCACCCCCGTTTCTGTTTGACACACAAACAACTGAAACAAGGTACTTCATGAAATAATATTGGTGGTTTCTTCTGTGGTTTATTGTCTTGAAAATAAAATTAGCAGTAAATTAAAAGGCACACTACATCGATAGGTTTATCTGTTTATAGGAAACAGCAATATGAGTTAGGGAGCGCGTCCAAATATCGGAATCGGTCCTGACCGATTCCGATCATTCGGTAATAGATCCGATTCCGATGTCACTGAAGGTCCACCCGATTGAATCGGTGCCGATAGAATGGGAATCGGAAATATAAAGTACAGTATCGGTACCGAAAGAATCGGAAGAATCGGAACGGAAATATGTATCAGTCTTTGATATGTCAGATGACCTTGTTCAGTACTGCATGCAGCCGCCACCACAACCCATTAAACCTGATCGCTACGCGCTAGGAAAAGCACGGTTTTCTGCATTCGCTTAATAAGCAACCAAACGAACTTTGAAGCGATTGCAAATAGCTGGGGCATTATTAAAATCCTAATGAAAGTTAATTAAAACTTTACTAAAACACGGACTAATGATAGATACATGTAGGAGATTTAAAACAGTGCACTGTAGATCGAAATGTTTGTTATATAGCTCCGCAAGCGGCGTGGAAATATGCCAGTTTCTTGCTACTTCAATGGTCGTTGTTTTAGTTTTGATATTGACACTTTTTTTCTTTGCTTCCCCAACTTCTCTAAATTTCTTCATAGTGTAGCATCATTAAAGATAGGACACATGATATGTACACCAACATTAGCTAGCTGACGATAAGGAAGCCCGCACGAAACTTCGCTTCTTCGAAATGTCGCTTCGTAATTTCGATCCACTCGGTCAATTCGACCAACCTGAGTTGTAAACTTTATTTGGTCTTTGACTAACTGAACTTTTCGGCTCATTTTCGAACGGTACAGGAAGACAACTGTAGAGTTTACTTCAGTTCAGTCAGTATAATTAGGCTAAGAATAGAAATCTGATGCTTTGAACCCGGTTTGAATCGAAGGCCGGAAGGGTAATATACGAAAGGAATGGAAGTGTTCAATTTTGTAAAAGTTACCGTATCAATAATATTCAGATCCGTCAGCCTTCCAGATCTTTGTAAAAGTCATTGCATGAAGTTTTCAAGTAAATTCGGACCATGCAGCATGAAATATCGTGAGCCGTAAAATAAACAAAACAACGGCTGCTCGCTAATAGTTCCCAGACCGGCGGTATGTGGCCCGCTTTAAAGCTTGACTCACTCGCTGAGCGCAAAGCATAACACCAAATAAACTTTTGCTTCAGTGTAGTTTCACATTTACGGCAGATACTTGTCTTGTTACTAGTATTAAAAGGTTTCGGCAGAAATCATTGTAAATGTTTGCGTATAAAAATCTCAACTCTTCTTGGAGTCTGAATTTCCACGTGCAAATCAGTCAGGCGTGAACGTGTCAGTCTGATATTTTACAGAACATCGATCAACAGAGTTTTGAAGCAACGTTTGTCATATTGATCAAGACGTGCAAAAACTTCTATACTCTTACCAGAAAACTTCTACTGGGAAAGTGCAATTCCTTTTGAATTAAAAGAGCTTTAAATGCATCGGATCAGATCAGTCAGTTCGCGTAAATGGAAATTAATTGCGCTCCCGCGGTATTTGTGTCAGAAATGAGACACGCGTCTGGTTCAGTGACAGTTCATAATTTACTTTTATTATAAACCATCTTACTGTATAGCTGTACTTTGTAAAACTGTTTGTCATGAATTCGAATTTGTCACGCGTTAAATCGATCCTGGTGGAAGAAAGGTTAAAATACGAAATATTATTGTGCAATGAACACGTACGCTTGCCGAAATTTCTTCGAAATGCAATGCAATGTCCGTTGCTCTATCGGGTCGAATAAAAATGTAGTTCTTCATGTCTGTCTTTCTGTTTGTTGTTTTCCAAAGCGTGGGATCGCTGCCTGAGCAGCACGACAATTGAGTTCGGCTCCACTGAGTTGAACTTGGGTTTATGTCAACTCATGATGGCGTAAATCATGTTTACAAAAATTTAATAGAGCAACTTGGAAATCGGACAGATCGATGTGAGTTCCGAACAAGTCACTGTAAATTGTTCAATCGGATCGGATCGGATCGGATCGGATCGGATCGGAATATTTGCGATCGGAATCGGACAAGACTTGAAAGTACCTCTACATTTTCCCGATGCTCAAGTATCGGAAAGGGCATCGGATCCGATTCCGATAATCGGATTTCCGCCCGATATTTGGACGTGCTCCCTTATGTATGATAAACTATGTTCTCGGCAAACGTAGCCGCTTATTTTTCGGTCAATCTATACTAATACGGTCTTACCGGCTATTCCATGTGATACAAACAATTATGGAGAAGCTTCTGTCCTCAAAACGTACACAAACCATCCTTGCACGAGGCTTGAAGAGAATTACAAACCGTATTCTTGGTACTCAACTAGAAGGCTTGAATGTAGCGAAATGCCAGCTTTGTGGTTCGTTAAATTGCTACAGTCCTGTACAATGCACAAACTTGAACAATTATTTCTATTCAAAAGGTTTTGTTTGCTTTTCAAAGCGGGAAAATGGTACACTTTCTTACTACATATGTTAGTTCGCGTGAAGATTTGTATGGGAAAAGTAGCCACACGTGTTGTTGTGGGAAGTTTTGACTGTGACATTTCCCAGTCACTGGTTGAAAGAATCAGTCTCGCCGGCCGGCTAAAACTTTTCAGAGCGTTTTCTTGACTTTCTATTTTCGTTTTAAACATAGTTTGAAAAAAGCTCCAACTCGACGCGAATTTGTGCCAATTACTTCAAATTTTCACAGATTGTTCGCAATTTATATCAGCTAAAAAACTCTGTGTCAGCGATTTTTTTAATTTTTAAAAGTCAGGTGCTGAGAGCGATTCCCGCATCTACTTGGATTGCGCGTCAGCAGTTTCACGAAGACCAAAATATCTTCAGAACGGCTTCGAATTTAATAATAATAATAATAATAATAATATTTTGACAGGAAAGCTCCACTCACAATTTGTGATTTTCAGGGAGGTCCTGTATTAAAAATATATATTTCACTAATATATGGAAAACAGAAAAGATAAATGGTTGAAATAAAATAGAAATAGAACAAGGATTATTATGAAATTAAGTTATGTGCCAGTAAGATTTAAAAATTGATAATGTAGTTGATTGTATAACTTCAGAGTCTAAAGAGTTCCAGTCTAATAGTGCATGGTAGGTAAACTTCTGTTGTCCCCAATTCCTACGTGCGAATGGCAAATGTAGATTGTGCTGACGGCGTGTATTATATGTATGAACGTCGTGATTCTTCTTTAATTTAAAGTTGAAGTCCACCATGCTATTTAAGCATTTAAAGATAGTAATACAGCGATGATAGCGCCGTCGAAGGTACAGTGGTTTCCAGTTTAATAGTTCGAGTACTTGAGATGCAGAAGAGCTTGAGGGAAAGTCGAGCATTAGTCGAGCAGCATTATTCTGAAGAACTTGAAGGTGATCCATGAGGACGGTATTATTCTTATCTCCCCAGACGATATCGGCATAGTCAAGTAAGGGAAGGACAAGGGATTTATAGAGAGTTAGCCGCGCATGCAAGGGCAGCAAATGCTTTACCCGGCGGATGATGCCAAGACGTTGATTGACTTTATTACTGACTCTATCCACGTGTTCTGACCAACTCATGTTCTGACTGACTGTCACTCCTAAATATTTAAAAGAGTCAGTTCGGTCAAGAGCAGAGCCATTTATGGTTAGTGAAACCTCTCTGAAATCCTTGAGCTTGCGTGCGCTGCCATAAATTATGAACTTGCATTTAGATGTATTCAGTGTCAAGAGATTGCTGTTAAACCATTGACATATGGACAGAAGATCAGCGTTCAATTTATCTTTAAGTTCCTGGGCATTAGTCGAAGAGCAGTAAATTACTGTATCATCAGCGTAGAGGGACACCTCGCAGTAATTAACACACGAGGGTAAGTTATTTACATAAACAAGGAATAGTAGTGGTCCTAAGACGCTTCCTTGAGGAACTCCGACAGGAACTTTCTTGGGAGAGGAAGAGACATTTGCCAAGTTGGTGATTTGGCTTCTGTTAGATAGATAGGACTTGAACCAGTTCGCACTTGTGTCAGAAAAGCCAGCTGTTACTAGTTTATTGAAGAGAATAGTATGGTCAACAGTGTCAAACGCTTTTGACAAGTCCAGGAAAACAGCACCCGTTACTAGACCACTGTCCACGGTTGCCGCTGACCACTGACCAACATGGCGGCCATTTATATCGCTAACGACGATTGAGCACTTTTTTCTTAATAACTATGGCTCTTACTGTGGAAACGTTTAAAACTATGTGGGAATCGGAACTACTACCTAGTATACGAAAAGAGATCGGACTCGAAATGTCTCAGATAAAAGATAACATGAAAATTTTGACAGATCGATGCAGCCAAATTGAGAAATTTCAAACTTTTCTATCGGATAAGTACGACAATATCGTCGATGTCCTGCAAACTTCAAAAAAACAGTTATCAGCGCTGGAGAAGAAGGTTGTGAAACAAGGGGATCTACTTTCTGCTGCAGAGGACACTGCATATAAGACGAATTGTGCAATCGATGAGATTCAACAATACCAAAGACGAGATTGCCTTGAAATAACAGGAATCCCAGTTCTACCGGTGGATAAACCAAGAAATATAATCATCGAGTTAGGCTCTCTCTTGGGTGTTGACATCAATGAAGAGCATATCTCAACTGCCCATAGGCTCCCTGATACGAAAAAGATCAAGGATAGGATCATAGTCAAATTTGTGCATCGCGACAAACGCGAAGAGTTATACAAAAGGAGAAGTAGCTTAGCCGATAAGACTACGAGACACCTACCATCGATAGAGAGTGAAATAGGCAAGAGTATAACGAAGAGTAACAAGATTCATATCAACGAGTCTTTGACAAGCTACAGGAAACAGCTATTCGGAAGAATACATACCTTTAGACGGGAAAATCACTTCAAGTTCTTATGGACTGTCAATGGTAAAATTCTACTGAGGGAAACGGAAACATCCAAAGTATTCGGATTCACAACTCAGGAAGATTTCGATGACTTCATGGAGTCTCAAGTACAACCCCCAACGCCGAGGAGGTGAATAGTTGACTGATATAAGATCAATTACTTACGCTTAAACTCTCTCCTGTGTTTACTGACGTTAAAGTAAGTGAATATTGTAGTATCTTACCATTTTATGGCCTAAATGACCGTGAGTTCAGTTTCGTAATTGGCTCTTGGTCGTGTGTATTTAATCAACTAGATACCGACTTGTATAATATAGTACCTAATCCTGATAAATTCGATGAGACCGACCCGGACTTAATGCTTACTACCCCTGTATCCGAGTATTATTCAATTACCAAGATAAATAATGTTTTAAAAACATCAGGACCAAAATCGTTTTCATTAATTCATTGCAATGTTAGAAGTTTACAAAAGAATTTAACCTTACTTGAGGATATGCTTTACTCACTTGACAAAAGGCCTGAAATCTTAGCAATCACGGAAACAAGGCTAAATGAAAATTCAATAGTTAATGTAGAACTCCCAAATTATATATTTTATCACACTGACTCATCGACCTTGGCAGGAGGGGCAGCTATTTATATTAATAATAAATTAAAATCAATACATAGACCTGACATCAAATTCAATATGCAGTTAGTTGAGTCTTGTTGGATTGAAATTAATCCTTGTAATGGAAAGGCTCACATAATGATTGGGTGCATCTATAGACACCCAAATGCGTGTATAGAAGATTTTACTGTTCAACTTGAAGAAATAATGAAAAAGCTTAATCAAGATAAATATCAAGTTTATATTCTGGGTGACATGAATATTGATTTTTTAAAATACAATACACATTCACAAACTGAAGATTATTTAGATATGCTCTACTCTAATAATTTTTTGCCAATAATTACAAAGCCAACAAGACTAACTAGCCATACTGCAACCTTGATAGATCATATATATACAAATGCATCTACCCCACTTATTTCTGGAATTGCTACCATAGATATTTCGGATCACTTACCTACGTTCTGCATTGCTGATATAGCAATAAAAAGAAAAAACAATAAAATATTTCGAAGGAACTATAGCAATTTTAACCAACATTCATACCTATATGACATCAGTACAATTGACTGGAATGCTATCAACAATGAATGCAGAAATTTAAATGAAATAACAACTAATACAATTAAAGCAATTAATAAAATAATAGATAAACATGCACCTAATAAATTGGTATCCCTAAGCAAAAGAAAACAACTAACAAAACCCTGGATAACTAATGGCATCTTAAAATCAATCAAAACTAAACAAAATATGTATAAAACACATTTTCTCTCTAATAATCCAAATAAAATAGATCAATTTAAGAAGTATGCAAATAAACTCAACCAGCTTAAAACCCACAATAAGAAGGCATACTATTGTAAACATTTTGAATTTTGCAAAAACAATCTAAAAGCTACATGGAAATTGATTGGTACATTAATAAAACGAAAAACAAAGGGACAGACCTGCCCATCAAGAATCGAAAGAAATAATAAAATATATACTAGTAAAGCAGATATTGCCGAACAATTTAACCAACACTTTATTAACGTAGGCCCTAACCTAGCAAGTGCTATTGGACACAACAATGAAGACCCCATTAAATACATAAACTCATCACCAACTTCTAGTTTCTTTATGTCTCCCGTTACAGAGACCGAAGTATGTAAGTTATTTGCAAACCTAAATGAAAATAAAGCCTCACTTGATATCCCAAATAGACTAATTAAAATTGCCTGTGAACCACTCTCAAAACCTTTTTCACTTATCTACAATCAATCTATTGCAACTGGTATAGTGCCAGATGTCTTTAAAATATCCAGAGTCACCCCCATATACAAGAGTGGTGAAGTTACTGACACTGGCAATTATAGACCAATCTCAACATTGTCAGCATTCAGCAAAGTCTTTGAACGATTAATATACAACCAGCTTCAATCTTTTTTAGAGAAACATGATATTTTATATAAATATCAATTTGGCTTTAGGAAAGGATTTTCCACCGAACAAGCTATTTTAGATATTACTGAAAATTTAAACCTTGCAATTGACAAAAAACAAATTACTTGTGGTCTCTTTCTTGACTTCTCCAAGGCATTCGACACCGTTAACCACAAAATTTTACTTTCCAAATTATATGCCTATGGAATTCGTGGAATCCCACTTAAATGGTTTGAAAACTATCTAAAAAATCGTAATCAATACGTAAAAATTGACGAAGTTGAATCAAGTATGGAAACAGTCATTTGTGGGATACCCCAAGGATCAACATTAGGACCCCTATTATTCCTATTATATATCAATGATCTACCAAATTCTTCTGCTAAGCTTTCTTTCAGGATATTTGCTGACGATACTAATATCTTTTTTGCTAGTGATAATGTTAAAGAACTTGAAACCGTAATGAATGATGAACTGAATTTAGTTTTAAATTATTGTGTTACTAATAAGTTGTCTATTAATTTTAAGAAGACTAATTATATGGTTATAACTTCGTCTAGGAAAAAAGTAAATATCAACATTAACAATTATATTGAACGTAAAAGCTATATAAAATATTTAGGTATTTACATTGATGAACATATAAAATGGGATACTCAGATTCAACATATCAATAATAAACTTGCCAAAAATATTGGAATCATCAATAAACTAAGATACTATCTTGATCTCCATATGCTAAAACAATTATATTATACCCTTATATATCCATATTTGAACTATGGTTTATTGAGTTGGGGTTCTACCTATAAAACAAGATTAACCAAAATATACACCAAACAAAATAAATGTATACGAAATATATTCTTTGCTCATAGTAGGGAAAACGCTAGCCCCTATTATAGCCTTCTTGAAATTCTAAAATTTGAAAATATCCATAAATATAAAATGTCACTTTTTACACATAAAATTCAAAATAATAAAAATAGTATTCCAGCCGTATTCTCTGATATCCTTACACCAATATCCGAAATTCATTCCTACAATACCAGATATGCTGCCAAAATTTTTTTCTACAAACACAAAGTGAGAACAAATTATGGGATTCATACATTTCGGTCCTCTGCACCCAAACTCTGGGAATCTATACCAACAGAACTTAAAGACCTTCCATACCATGCTTTCAAACAAAAATACAAAAAGTTTCTTTTGAATGACCAAATCTAATTGTAAACAACTAAAACACCTTACATATTTGCATATGTATTTAATGAATGTATAGCTATAATACCATTATAATTATACTTGTTTACTTACAATATCTATATATACTAGTTACTCATCTTATTGATTATTATCTAGTAGTCATAATCAATTTTAATGGCTCCAGTTCTTTCCTTTTATTTATTTATTTATTTTTTTCCCTTCATTCACATAATACGTGTCTCAATCGTCCTTACTAGTAACATAGGCGGTGACCAACTCGAAAGCATTCCTGCTACTTTGGTCTCTGCACACCTATTTTGTATATTTCTTATTATGTTATATGTCTTTTTTAATAACTGTAATTAATTATTTGTACCTATTATATATCATGTAAACAGTGTGAAAATAAAGAAACTTGAAACTTGAAACTGTCCATATTCCCAAGGATAGTATCGGTGAAATGAGTAAGAGCGATCTCTGTTGAGAGCTTAGGTCTGAAGCCAAACTGCCTGGGTGTAAGGATCTTTTCTTCCATAAGGTAATTATATACTTGTGCATGGACTGCCTTCTCAAGGATCTTACTAACTGTCGGGAGGATTGTAATCGGCCTGTAATTGTTGGCGTTGCTTCGATCACCAGATTTGAACAGAGCTGTAACTTTACCAAATTTCCAGATAGAAGGGAATGTAGAAGACTCAAGTGAGCGATTGAATATCTTGGTCAAAGCAGGAGTTATGACGCTTGCAGAGTCTTTCAGCAGTCTGGCGCTAATGCGATCAAGGCCAATTGATTTATTTGTCTTGAGCATTTTTAGTTGTCTATGCACAAAATTTTCTTCAACTGGAATGAAGACAAAGTTTCGAGACCTAGCGATGGATTCACCAGAAGGGGGTCGTGGATAGAAAAAATCAAGGCTTGCTTTTATTTTAGCAGCCAATTTAGTTCCTACTGTTGAAAAATGATTATTTAAAACTTCAGCAATCGACTTTGAGTCAGTATGTGGTACGCCATCGACTTCGATACATGAAGGGATTGAGGATGTCTTTCGCGAAGTAATTTCGTTCAGTGTTTTCCATAGTTCACCGCTATTACCCCTGTTCCTAGTAATAAGGTTTAAATAGTAATCAGCTTTGCATTTTTTGACCAGGTTGTTTACGTAGGATTTTATCTTTTTGTACATGGACCAATGGAATGACGATCTTGATTTAATGGCCGATTTCCACAATCGCCAACACAGTTTCGTAAACAAGGTCTGTGGGAGTCCAGAAAAGCAAACAGATCTTAAATTCATTAAATTGCCGTGGAGTTGGAGCTCTTGGAAACCAACTCGCTTGTTCGGAAAAGAAGTTTATTTAAAAATCGCACTTTTATGAAAATTACAAACCTTAGGTATATCGTTGTAGCCAATTTTATAAGCTTTAAATGAGGTATAATTTATCTAAATACGACGAATATTCGAGACGCTACTTAATTTTATCCGGAACAGTACCCTGAAGGTATACGATAACCTTAAGTGTATGACGTCACGTACGCTAAAAAATGACCAGGCATTCCTCGCCCACAGGAACGGGTTTGCGTAATGACGGATGTAAAATTCAAGATTCGGAGTTAAAAAAATAAGACTTCCCTTCGTCGTATCGAAAAACTGTTTGAACTGGTATTAATATAGGCACTCTACTTTACAAATATGAGAAAAAATTGATATGTCAAAATTTGATCGTAGGGGCACTTTAAGCAAGGCCATGATGAGAGCCTCTTTCCAATCATCAGGAAATAATGTGGTATCTAGAGAGAGATTAATCATTTTAGTCAAGATGGGCAACAGTACGTCAATGCAGTCAATGATTAGAGGAGTTGGCATTGGATCCAGCGCACACGACTTCTTGGTCGACTTCATGATAAGTTTTCTCATGTCCTCTTCCGTCAGTGGTTTAAACTCATCAAATGACGTGATAGCATTAAGGGTAGGATCACAGTTTCCGGATTTCCTCACAGGTTCTGTATTAACTAGATCAGCACAGTCAAGTTTGTTCTGTATATCAACGATTTTTTGAACGAAAAAATGTCCCATGTCGTTAGCGAGCACATAATCATCATCATGAGGAGGGTAGAGTACATCAGTGTTCTGCTTTAACAGGTGTTTTGTAGCTTTGAAGAATTTGCCTTGATCACAGCAATTTTCAGCAATAAAGTTCGTATAGAATTCACGTCGTGCATTATTCATCAAGTAAGTTGCGTGGTTTCTACATGCTCTATATTGAGCATAGTCCAATGGGGATTTTGTTTTCCTCCATTTTCTCTCAGCCCGTCTTCTTGATCTCTTAGCTGCCTTAATACCATCGTTAAACCAGGGCATGCGTGGCCTAACAGTCACTGACTTGGTCTTAAGAGGAGCATGGTGCTCCAACAGGTTAGTTAGAGTGGTGTTGTAGCACTTTACTAGCACATCCAGATCATTGGGGAGGTCACGACATAAATCAGAAGTGGCGAGATCAGCCTTCAGCGATTGTATATCAACTGTTTTAAGTTTCCTGTAAGTACATTGTTTAAAGTGCCTATAACCCCAAATTTGAAGTATTTTTAATAAATTCTTTACATCCTTCTTATCAATAATTCGAAGAGAAAAAAAGGAAAAAAGTAAGAGTTCGACCTTATTTCTGGGGTCAAACATCGTAAAACAACCCGATTTGGGCACCCTGTCCCAAATGGCCGTCAGCTGGAGTCTGGAAAGAGCCTGGGAACGAAACCGGAAAGCAACGTCATAGTAGTGAGAGAAAGCGAACAACCAACAACAAAGACAGATAAAAACAGAGCGAACCGAGCGAATAACTCGATTTGAAATGCCAAACAGATGTGTAGTTGTGGGCTGTAGGAATGAGCCAGACTCAAAAAAAGGATAGCTCTAACACAAGATCCCGTTTTTAAGCGATGATCGGCCAGAAGCAAAGAAGAGAAGACGCCAGTAGTTGAGGTTCGTGCGAACAAAGCGAGCGAAGTCCCTCCAAGCCGGAAGACTTTATAAGATTTTCTTTAGTCCCTGACTCTACGCGATGACTGAAGTCGGATGAATATGGAGTTGTTCCTATTCCATCAGTCCATGCCATCGAAACCGATAAGCCATTCTCCGATTTTGGTAAGTGCTTTTGTATTTAGTTTGGCAAATTATACAGTAGCCTTTGTGTAGCGCTTTCGTTTCACTCCATTCCGGGGAATGGAGTGAAACAGAAGCGCTACACAAGGCTAGCAATACAGTGGAACCTGCATGTATAAAGAAGTGCTGAGGGAAAGGAAGAAAACTTCATTATAACCGGGTTCCACGTACTGAACATTAATTTCACCACGAGTGTAACTAGTATAAGGGCAATGACCGTGAATAAATCAGACCTTCAGTTTTAATGTATTTTAGTACGTTGTTTGTTTATGCACTAATATTATCAACTTTATTCAGTTGATACCTGCACCTATGCCTATGGACACCATGCTTAACGAGCAGCCAAGGGCAGAAGCAACCCAGAAGAGACAACAAATGAGGACTGTTGTAGATGTTCCCCCTACAGCTCTAGGCAATTCAAATTGTTTTGTATAAAATATTTTTCCACAAAAGAAACTATTCAAATTCTGAAAATATTCAAACAAAATAGTCTGTGCTGATCACACCTTCGGTGTTTGTCCTTCAATAACACCTAGCTCTTGCTCAAGCAGTGCATTTACACCTATCAAACTGTTTCCCATGTCATATGTATACTGCTTGTTTAGTCTTTTGAGACTAAACAAAATATTAAAATACCAGCTGGAAACGTATAATACACTGTAAGTTTGCATTTGAAACGAAACCAGTGCTTTATTTACCATAAACCAATATATTATACACATAACTTAATAATAATTGTTATTTTTGTACTTTAGTGCCAGAAGTTCCAGTTCCACTTGCTGTAAGGCCAGAAGTTCCAGTTCCACCTGCTGTAAGGCCCACAAAAACCAAGGCAAAACCCCATTGCTCAGTGTGCAAGAAACCTATGAAAGGGCATAAAAGTGTTGTCGATTGTCCAAAGAACAACCCTCGTACCCTTAGTACAGAGTGAACCAGAAATGTCTACCAGCTATCTTAGTGATTTGATATTTTACCAATGGACAATCTAGGTAGCAATGTTATACTGTCAACTTTCATAGACTAATAATCACTCTGACTTGTGACCAGCTCAGTGAAATCGATTGCCCTATTTCATTATGATGTCACATCAAAACAAATAGATTAAAGCCACCATTCTTATTATATTGGGAAAATTAGCCAATTTGAAGAAAAGCGATCTATGGCAGAACAACTTTATTTTGTATGTCTATTGTTAAAGTATGAAAATATGTTCATTATTTTACTTGAATAATGTATATTTACACAGTTTATTAGTCATTTTTGAATATTTGCTTTGATTATCCCACATGTGTATCAGATCATATGAGAATCTCTGATTCTCTGATAATGAGTGTCTGGCCCGAACATCTAAAGTAATGGTCTCTCACCATGACACATGACAGTCCCTTTAAGGTTAGGCCAGAGCATTGAAAACATGTCCATCTTGTAAAAGGGGTCAGTCAGATTTTACTGTTTTCCAATTTACTACTCAAACATTTAAATTTTAATATACCGGTAATAATCCTATTTTCAAAATTTGTGTAAAATTATATAAAGGATCACAGGGTGCGATGTACGACTCTGGTAATTTACTTTGCAATTAAGCTTCCCAATTCGGACCAGCACCCTAGAGCTTTAGGCTACTAAACCCAGCAAGCACACTGCTTATTTTTATTTGTCGTACCCTGGAACATAAAATTTGCCTGTATACAGTACAAATAAAATGTATAAATCATAGTGATAGCAATAAACCATTGAAAAAAATACTGGTAGTTATGAATGGCAATATGGACATACATGTAGGTTAATAGCCCGCATTCGATATATGCTTCACTTCTCACACAAAGGTTGTGGGCATAATTAAATTCATTATTGTTATTTCATTAATCACTGCACATTATTCCCCAGAGCCTTGTATTGAATCATTTGTATGTGACCAGTGAAGCCTATATCAAAAGTGGCCAATGGCACTGAAAGTTTGACTGTTCATTGTTGTTCTCCTTAAAGTTTATATAAGTCATGAAGTACTTCCATCTTCTTCAAATCCAGTGAAGGTTTCTTTCCCAGCATTGAATTTTGTCCTGATTGTGTCATATGCACATGCTACGTAGTAGAGGAATTCTATTGTTGCCCAGATAACCGTAGACTAACTGGATGTACTCTCTGTATGAGACAACTCGTAGAAATCTGTAAATAAAGAAGTTTATATGTTAGTACCAATTGTTTGATACAGTTGAAGCCCTTTGTGAAACTGCCCTTGTAGGTGACCAGCTCCACTCAGAGACCACTCTTGTGCTCTGTAGTAACCAGCCACTCTCGTAAGTGACCGCCACTGTCTTTTTTTTTTTTTTTTTTAACCTCTTGTAAGTGACCACTCCAGAGACATGATCCCAGACTGTGCAATGAGTCTGATTGCAACGAGTCAACTAAATATAAATATGGTATGTAATCAACTAAAGTCGATTGAGGTATGCTAACCGCCGTGGAAAGCGAGTAGCAGCTGACGTTTCGAGCGTTAGCCCTTCGTCAGAGCAATATATAAATATGTACACTGAGCTTCAACTGTATTAAAATTATTTTTATTTAACATGCACGATAGATCAAAATTTCAAAATACTCTGATAAACCTTCCACTTTCCTGGTTGGACTAAACACGGAACTGTGCTCATTGATTTCAATTCATACCTTGGTTCATTATTTAGCATTATTAATTCCTGGTATAAATATTTCCTTACATATTAGTATGCAGGGGTGGATTTAGGATGTGCCATTGTGGGATGTTTCCCGCTAAAACATATAGTTGGTGCATGTTTCTCAATTGAGAGGGGCAAAAGTGGTGCACACTGAATTTCCACGAACTGTAAAATATTATCAAACAGGTAAATTCCGAAAAGGGTAAATATAAGAGGAATTGCGATATTAGGAAACTGTTAATCGTATCTTCATTTATAGCGATTCTTACAAGTAAAGGCTTATATGATTGTTGCGATTGCAAGGTCAAGGATCACTGGATTCTTTTGTTTGGTGTGAATCAAATTCAAAGCGTAACTTAAATGTGTTGAACAGAAGCATCCTGCAATGTTTTTTTGGGAGATCACGTCCACGGCAACGGGAAGCCCATGAAGGGCTATGATAACTTATTTTCATTTTGGACAGTTTAACTCACCAGCTTTCCCTTGGTTCGAGGCCTTCCAACCGATTCTGGAGGTCTCTTCGTCTGTCCTCTGCCTTTCTTCTTTCCTGGCGATAGTTTTCTTCATCGGCGAGTGGATCATCCGGTCTCTCTTCGCCGGCAGAATCTTCTGCTTCAAGCTCATAGTTCATAAAATTTAGCTTGGAATTGTCCGATGAACAACTGTCTTCAGATTCGGAGCCTTACGAAGACATTTTGTCAAAACGTACAGCAGAAAATTACAGAACTTGCGACGCAAATAAGAAAGAACGAACCAAAAGTACATGAGAGAAGCCTTTGTCACGTGACATGGCTCCCTACTATGACGTACCTAGTCCCAGACCCCACCAAGTCGCTAAGCTGACGGTAAAAGTTCACGGCTCTCATCTTTGAAAAGCCGTAAAAAAAAAGAGAAATGCTTTAAAACCATTATTTTTTTCGGGAAGTTGCATAGAATACTTCTAAGTTTGATCTGAAAGCGTAACTTTTTTGGGGTTATAGGCACTTTAATGGTGAGTGATGGTTTAGGCACTTTAAGTTCACACAGAACAGAAAAATGATTGGCGTGTATTAACTAGGTCAAGTATGTGGCCTAGTTCATGAGTAGGTAGATTCACGTGTTTTTCCATTCCCATTGATTCTAACAGTTCAAGTAGCTTAACTGCATCAGGGTCATTTGGTACATCAACATGTATCTTAAAGTCTCCAGTTATGAGCAGCTTATCAGTAGATAAGATGACTGATTCAAGGTAGTCGGAGAACTCAGCGAAAAACACACTAGTAGAAACCGGATGCTCAGAACTGTAGGGTGTTCTATAGATGATGACCAGGTGTAAGCGAAATGAACCAGACATAACACTCCACTCAGAGTATTCAAACGCGTTCTTCTCAGCAGCAACTACTTGACTAACAGTCAGACTGTCTCTAAATAGTAGGCCAGTACCGCCGCCTATACGATTCATTGCTATCTATCTATCTATCAACTATCCATTGCTATCTATCCTTTGCTATTCTTTCCTATCCATTGCTATCCTTTGCAATCCATTGTTATCCAGCGCTATCCTCTGCTATCCATTGAGTTTCCATTGCTATCTTTTACCATCCTTTGCTATCCATTGCCATTTACTGCTATCCTTTACTATACATTAACATTTTGTTGCAAAGTGCTGCAGCAGTGGTAAACTATGGGTATTAAAGTCTTAGACAGTGTGAAACTAATGTGAAACTAATTAAATTACATAGTTATATTAACACAAATTTGCTAATAAAAAAGGTGTGGCGTCATTTTTGTTAACAATATATAAATTCATGAATATTAATGAAAATATATGAATATTAATGAAACTATATGAATATTAATTAGAACACCGCTCTGGTGGAAAAGTCTGAGGAGAACACTGATGTTCACTTTTCAGATCATCATAGCATTATGGTGAATGTTGTTTTCATGTATCGATGATGAAATTGTAACTGTTGTAGTTGAGCAGTATATAAAGATTTTGGTTGGTTAAATCAGAACTTTGGCTTGAGGGACTTTCTTTGGTGGGTTTGTGAAGTGAATCTACATTATTTTATAAATTCCCAAGGCTGAGAATGTTGAAGCCATTGTTTTCTGTATACAGTCCCGCCGGGAATTATAGGGACATCCGACCGCGGAAAAACCTAGGTCATCAACCGAGGCGCTTGCCGCGGCTCAGAGCCGAAATGAAAATTATTTTGGAAAGTGAAATTTCACTTTTGGTGAAGTGATATTTCACAAGTGATATTTTCCTTCTAGAGAAGTATCTTGAAACTCGGCAGACACTGTTTAAAAACTTCTCAATATTTATACACATCATTTAATACACATCAACATTTTATTCTTCGTCTGGTTCACGATTTCAACGGCGCCGTTGTTTGGAAACAAACTTCTTCAAACTCGGCACGCTAAACAGCCAATAAAAAAGCTTTAACTTCTCGGACTTAGCTCGCTAGGACACATCAACATTTTATTCTTCGTCTGGTTCACGACTTCAACGGCACCGTTGTTTGTCACTCTAAAACAAACTTCTTCAAACTCGGCACGCTAAACCGCCATTAAAAAAAGCTTTAACTTCTCGGACTTTGCTCGCTAATACACATCAACATTTTATTCTTCGTCTGGTTCACGACTTCAACGGCGCCGTTGTTTGTCACTCTAAAACAAACTTCTTCAAAGTCGGCACGCTTAACCGCCATTAAAAGAACCTTTAACTTCTCGGACTTAGCTCGCTAGGACACATCAACATTTTATTCTTCGTCTGGTTCACGACTTCAACGGCGCCGTTGTTTGTCACTCTAAAACAAACTTCTTCAAACTCGGCACGCTAAACCGCCATTAAAAAAAGCTTTAACTTCTCGGACTTTGCTCGCTAATACACATCAACATTTTATTCTTCGTCTGGTTCACGACTTCAACGGCGCCGTTGTTTGTCACTCTAAAACAAACTTCTTCAAAGTCGGCACGCTAAACCGCCATTAAAAGAACCTTTAACTTCTCGGACTCCGCTCGCTAAGACACATCAATATTTTATTCTTCGTCTGGTTCACGACTTCAACGGCGCCGTTGTTTGTCACTCTAAAACAAACTTCTTCGAAGTCGGCACGCTAAACGGCGTATTTCGGGGCTTTTCGGGGCTTTACGGCGAAAATGAACGCATATTTTCACGTCAGCCTCCAAGATCTTTGTAAAAGTCATTGTATAAAGTTTTCAAGTAAATTCGGACCATATTGTGAGCCGTAAAATAAACAAAACAACGGCTGCTCGCTTAGTTCCCAGACCGGCGGTGCGTGGCCCGCTTCAAAGCTTGACTCGCTCGCTGAGCGCAAAGCATAACACCAAATAAACTTTTGCTTCAGTGTAGTTTCACATTTACGGTAGACCCTTGTCTTGTTACTAGTATTAAAAGGTTTCGGCAGAAATCATTGTAAATGCTTGCGTTAGGTATTAAAATCTCAACTCTTAATTTTCACGTGCAATCAGTCAGGCGTGAATGTGTCAGTCAGGCGTGAATGTGTCAGAAAACTTACAGAACATCAACAGAGTTTTGAAGCAACGTTTGTCATATTGAAAACGTGCAAAAACGTCTTTACTCTTATCAGAAAACTTCTACTGGGAAATTGCAATTCCTTCTGAATTAAAAGAGCTTCAATGCATCGGAACACCAGTCAGTTCGCGTAAATGTAAATGAAGGTAATTGCGCCCCGCGGTATTTGTGTCAGAAATGAGACTCGCGTCTGGCTGACAGTTCACAATTGACGGGTTAGGGTTAGTTCGTCACAGTTTATTCCCATAAAGCTAACAGTTCGATGTACTGTCGTTTTTTGTTTGTGTGTTTAACTTTCAAATAAAGCACTTCACGGCACTGACTAGTTCGCCACAATCTCACTTGTTCAAGTTCACACATGTACACTGTATCCCAAACCTCGGTTACGACCTCAGTTAGCGCGCATCCAAGAATGACTGCGGCATTTTCAAAACGACCGCGGCGGCCGCAAAAATGACCGAGGTTTACCGAGGAAAAACCGCGGTCATTGCACGAGGTATGGACGCGGTAAATGTCCCTATAATTTTCGGCGGGGCTGTAGCAGTTGTAAAACTTAACCCAAGTAGACTTGACTACATATACATGTTTGAGAAACTCATACTTTGATTATTTTTTTTCCAGGAACATTTGCTCTTCTGCAAGCGTATGGCTTCTTGATGTATGTGAAAGAGAAAGTGTCATGGTCTGACATCAAAAACCTTGTTGCATTTGGTGCTGTAGCTTGTGCAGGCCTTGTGTTCGGCAGTGTTGTGGTCCTGACTTATTTGGGTACGTTTCATCCAAATTATTTTGGCATTCTGCAATCCTTCACTAAGTGTCACAGAGCTTGTAAAACTTTTGGAATTGTTCATAATTGAAGGGTTGTGTACAACAAGGGCATAAGTGATTTATGATAACATTCTAAATTTCCCTTCAAATAAATTCTTTGTTTTCTAAGGGAGAATTTAGAACTGAATTTAGTCACTGGCACACATTTTTCACACAGCCCTTCAATTATTGGGCTTTTATGATGCATCAGTTTTGTAGAATATGCTCCTAAATAATATTACATGTTCATGAATGTTACATTTCAGTAATATTACTTTGAATTCATGGTTGTATTTCAGGTATTATTGCTCCATGGAGTGGCAGGTTCTATTCCCTTTATGACACTGGGTAAGGATGGTTTCATATGATGTATTTGGTACAGGTTAATTTTCATTTCAGATTAATTTTAAATCAAATGAGATTAATATTTTTTTTATAAGTAACTTAACCTTAGATATTTTTAAAATATGTTTTAGTTGGAGTCTTTTGGTATACAAAGATGACTGTATGGGAGAGTAGGGCTGTAGATAGGCTGGTTACATTGCTACATATATACCTTGTTGTATAAAATAAAAAGAGTGCAATCATTGTGGGTTTAGTCCCAGTTTTAAGTGTGTTCGGATGAAGAGCAGTTTTATGAACTTTATCTATTTTGATTTTGACAAACTTGTTTACTTGAACAGAATGAGCCTTTGCTTGGGTGCTTTTCATTTTAAAATTGTACTTTGCTTGCTTTGTTATAGTCTTTTCCTGTTCAAATCTCCTGGGTTTGTTTGTTGTTCTGCAGCATTATCATCTTCATCCCATTCCTCTTCATCCCATTCCTCTTCTGGTTCAACATTACCTGTCACTTCGTCATCTTTTACACTGTCATCCACTTCATCCTCCTCCATGTTCTCATTCACTTTATCATATTCATTATTTGGAAAATGTTTACCTTCTTTCCAATGCAGTATCCCAAACACTAGTTTGTAAGGTGTTTTTTTAGCTGCTTCATGAACAACAATGTTCTTTTTATAGGCAGCTTCTCCCTGGCAGTACTTTACCCCAGTTGTTTGGGCTCTCCTTTTTTCTTTGATGATATTTTGGATATTCTGTTTTATTGTCTGATTATTTATCTCTATGAGACCTACATGTAGGGTTGTTGGTTTCCTAGGAGTGCCATGCACTTGAATATTGCTATTCTTCCTGCAGAAATCAGTCATTACGGTATTTTAAAATTATTTTCCATTGTCTGTGTGAAGCTTTTGAGAACTTCTTCTGCCTGTTTGTTATGTAAAGGATATAGCCAGGAATATTTGCCATAATGATGACTATAATGTAGATTGTGTTGTGGTTGGCACCTGCACAGCAGGTTTCTAAGATCTATCAGATCCAGTTCCACATGTGCAAAAAAAATGATGTTTGCTTGAATTGGAGCAACAACAGGTTGTTTCTGGTGGATTGTAAGATATTTTTGTTCTTTGTGTATCGAACAGAGCGATGCGAATAGCTTTATCACTTCTTTATCATGCATAGTCAGCATCCCTGTTTACTGCTGTATAAAACTTAGACAATTGCAATCAATATTTCTGGTCCAAAAGGTTTGAAAACTAAGACATACAGTACCGCCAAGAAACATATTTTTTTTGTGTGTGTACATTTGATCGCGAGCAGATCGTGAGCAGATCGCGATCACAAAACGCGATCTCCTCGCACATTGCTCGCGATCTCCTTGCACCTTGCTCACGATCTGCTCGCACTTTGTTCGCGATCTGCTCGCACCTTGTTCGCGATCCGCTCGCACCTTGCTCACGATTTGCTTGCGATCACAAGATGATCGTGAGCAAACGTCCGCAAGCAAAAGTCGCGGTAAAATATTTTTCTTTCTACCTTTACATGTGTAAGAATAAGACGTGTATGAAACATGGTAAGTTGGACAGAAAGCGAAGCAATTCTAATTCCACGTTGCTTAACCATAACTTTGTATATGATCTTGTGAGAATACAGCTTCAGATAGTGCCTGTCATTCACCAAATAAATATTAATGACTCCGTTAAGGTCTACATTTCTAAAAGTGAATTTTTTACTTTATACAGCAATGAAATATCGCTTTTTTGGATATGAAATTTCACGTCTTATATTGGAAATCAAGCGCAATCTTTTCGCAAACACTCAGGCGCTTGAGTTTTGTTCTTTATTGAGTCCCCATCACTGTTCGTGTATTACAGTTGACTAAGACACAAGCGCTTCCGAAAATTAAAACTTGTCGAGACAGCCATCCTAAATTCGGGCAAAAGTGTATTCTCAATCATTTCACACTTCAAAGAGTTGTGTTCTTTTATTCAACACTGCAGTTTGTTTGTCGGGGAAGGCACTTCTATCCATCCTGCTTCACAGAATGCTTGTAATGCGTCCTTACATTTCTTCTAATAACGTTACTGAAAATCTATACCAAACAATATAGAACTAGCATAAAATATGTAATCCTGAACTAGCGAAACAAAATAATCACAAAACAATGGCTGCTTGCGTATATTAATTAGTTCCCCGAACAGCGATGCGGACCCTCTTAAAGTGCAAAGCAAAACACCAAATAAACTTTTGCTTCTGTAGTTTCAATCCTTGTGTTGTTAGAGGTTTCGGTTAAAATCATTGCGCATGTTTTCTAAATTAAAATCTCAACTTCTCGGAGTCTGAATTCCCACATGCCCCTGTCAGGCGTTAAAGTCTTGATTTTTGACTGGCCTGTCAAAATCGCTGAAACTTTATGGGAACGTGAAGTTTTGAAGTGAGATTTGACCATGCACGCTTCTAAAGCCACGCTTCTAATGAAAGACGCGCAAAAACGTCTATACTTGAATTATTTTAGCTGTCGTTACTACATTTACAACAACTAGTGCGAAATTAGCATATTCTGTTCACCATTCATAATAATAAAGGATAAGACCACCAGAATTCATCCGCACAATTATTTTATTCACAATTCAAAGTTTATAGTAAATGAGGCATCTATTGCAGCCAACTGCTTCGAAGTAAACATTCTTTAAGACAGGCGGCCTGCTAACAATCTTCGACTTAACTTTTATTCTTGTTCATACATGTACTAGATGAGTTGTCTTTCTTACTCAATACCGTTGTTCGCGTTCTTATTAACAAACAAAGC